>SADC01001256.1:560114-1055818 GCA_004194705.1 Ditylenchus dipsaci | reverse complement strand
TTTCTTCTTATAGTTGGCATTTCAATCATTTATTGAGGATCCTTTGCGCTTTTCCTGTGAATATAATTCTCCCAAATTAGATTTATTGTTGGGCTATATTGCAATGTTTTTTTTCAGATAGAAGCCAAGAAAAGGATCTCGCATGCTATAGCTGTTGAAAGTACGGAAGCGCTAAGTTGCTGAGCTAATATTGGAATGAATCTCAAGCCGATGAAGGTCAATGGAGCAGCAGAAGCGTAGCCGAGACTTCTTCAAAGGCAAAGTCTAGAGAGTCTTCTCAGAATGTTGCCAGAGCTGGAAGCACTCTTACCGCGGCGCATACCTGGTCCTGTCGAGATCTGAGGTGCCAGCCGTGGTGGTGGACCTCGCGTGCCCTCCAGAAATCGCCGCTCGTTAAGAAGAAAAGGTTGCTGATATGTGACAAATACAAATCTCGTTATCATTTCGTTTATTTATGGTGATCCTCCGTTAATAAAATGTTGAGTATACACTTTTTTTAATTGATTTGAATAATAAACATTGTTAACAAAATTGGAATAAGCTCCAAAAAATTCAGGTCTGAATGTAGAAGCAGAAAGTGGCTACGGTGCGTGTTTCGGGTCGGGGTTTTATCGGCTACCAGACGATTTTCATATTTTTTGAAAGACTCGCACGACATTTCCCAATCTTTTTTTTGATAAATTCAGGCGAAATAACCGAAATCACCGTATAATATTGGTTTTTGGAAAAATTCGCGCGACATTACCCGAAAATATTTGAAAATGTCTGGTTGCCGATAAAACACTAAACTGAAGAGAAAACGTTATACAGACTAAGCAGATGTCTTTGTTTCTTTCGTTTTTGCGATGATCCTTCGTCAATAAAATTGCTGCTTATAACAGAACTCTTGATTTGCTACTTCGGCGGTTTAGGTGACGCGTTTGTCCTCAAGACCTCATTCTTGTCCAAATTTAAATTTTGAAGCCAGGTAAAATTTCTGAGTCCCGGGCACCACCTCTATTACCGTGGGCGGACACGCCATTTTATGCCGCCGTTTGATGCCGGGGTCATTTTTCATGCCGGCACATTTTGATGCCGCACCAAAGTCACCACTATGACGAATACATGTAAAAAGAGTTTTGATTGAATTTGGCTTTTTGTTTCTACTATCAAAAATCGACTTTTCAAAAAATGTAAGATTTTATGGGTCAAATCTGATTTTTCGAAAATTTTTGGTCTGATTTCAATAAAAAAAACTGCGAGCCCTGGATTTGAGCCTTGTTATCCAATAATTTTTGAACTGTGTAAAAATCTAAAGAAATGTAGTTTTCGGAATATGTCCGAGATCACGAAATAAACATCTATACGATACACCGTCTAAAGATTTTCAGAAAAATGCCAGCAAGTTCAAAATTTTTTCATAACTGTAACAATATTTTACATAATGGACTTATCCTACGACTTGACCAAGTCTCGGATCGTAGGATACCATCAAGTTTTCTCGGCTGTACAAAATTCATGAAGAAATATCACAAATAAAAATACGAAAAAAAAACGTTCAGAATTAAAATTATTTGCCGTTGCAAAAAGCGCCCCGGCAAAAAGCACCGTTAAAAGGCCATGGTAAAAAAGTGCCGTTCTCAAAGCACCGCGAAAAAAGCGCCCGTAAAAAAGGCTCTAGGTAAAGGTTTTGGGTTTTCGCTTTTGGGCACTGGCAAGGTGAGCCCAAAACCTTATTAAGTTCTACCCTGTTTTGGTCACTGAGCTGGGCAAAAAGAAATCTCTATATGCATTTATGATTAAGAGTCTTGCTCAGAATTATGTCTAAGGTAAGTGAGTGCGCTCATCTCTAACAACCAAGCCCCTGCGCCCCCTTCGGAGGGGCGCAGGGGGCTTGGTTGCTTGGGGTTGAGATGCGCACACCACATACTTAGACACAAATCACTCGAAAGTGACTCTGATTGGATGAAAAAACATGCATACCAGAGTTTATTTATGCGGTAGGCATAGTTGCACGCGAAAAAAATGGCCCGGGCCACCACGGGCGCCGGCATCTCAAAAAATTGGCGCCGGGCGCAGAACCGGGCGCCGGCGTTTCGGCGCCGGCTCTTTTTTGGGCGCCGAGCGCAGCACCGGCCGCCGGCATCCCAAAAAATGGGCGCCGAGTGCAGCACCGGGCCGGCATCCCAAAAAATGGGCGCCGAGTGCAGCACCGGGCGCCGGCATCCCAAAAATTGGCGCCGGGCGCAGAACCGGGCGCCGAGCTTATAAGTGAATAGGGTTGTCAAACGTTCGAAATTTTCGAACGTTCGATTCGACGAACATTCGAAGTTTGAAATTTTCGAACGTTCGGTTCGATGTCGAAGTTCGAGTTCGAAATTTTCGAATGTATCGGTTCGATTCGAAGTTCGAGTTCGAAAATTTTCGAACGTTGGATTCGATTCGAAGTTCGAGTTCGAAATTTTTCGAATGTTCGGTTCGATTCGAAGTTCGAGTTCGAAATTTTCGAACGTTCGATTCGAAATTTTCGAGCGTTTGATTCGAAGTTTGAATCATACAATTTTCACAGTTTCGATTCATAAAGTTCTTGATTATTTCGAATTCAAGCTTCGAATCTGACATTTATTCTATGCTAGTTTTTTATGATTCTGTAAATGTTCTTGATGCTTTTAGTTTAACATTAGGCCGAGCGCAGTGATGTCAATAATGCCGAAAAAACTGTACTACAGTTGGCAAAAACTGTCTTACAGTTAGAACTGTACTACACTTTAAAAACTGTAGTACAGTTTAAAATAGTAGTACAGTTTTGACTACTATATTTAAACTGTACTACAGTTTTTAAAGGTAGTACAGTTTTTGCAACTGTAGTACAGTTTTTGCACTGTAGTACAGTTTTTCGGCATTATTGACATCACTGCCGAGCGACGTTTGGGCAAATTTTTGTAAAAGAAGGGCGACAAGGCAGTTTGCAAGTGTGGTGCTGAATATTCGCTTGGAAAAGCGGAGCCACAACAAATCTATCTCTCATCTCTACAATTGCAAAACATAACGAAGCTTTGGTAAAATTCGATGGTCCAGCGTGAAGAAGCACGAACGGAACCACTCCCTTCGATATTCAGTCCGAATTAACTCGAAAGTATGACAATTCAAAAAAATTTCAATTTGATTAGCCTAATTAGGTAAATAAATTTCCCTAAATTACTTCGATTCGAATTCAAGAATTTTCGAATAGAACGTTTGGTCGAAGTTGAATTCGAAATTTTCGAATCGACGTTGGTTTCGAAGTTTGAATTCGAAAATTTCGAATCGAACGTTCGGTTCGAAGTTTGAATTCGAAATTTTAAATTTTAAAATATGAAAAAATGTGTGAAAAATAGGTCATGCATCCAGGTGATTTGAACCGTGACCTAGCCGAGCTGATATGAAAATCCCTCCCTCCCCTTTCAGAGTGACTTTTACGGGCTGCATATAGCCTAGGTATTGCTGTTATACGGATGTTTCATATATTATCTGACTACAGAGAAAGAAAGCAAAAAATAATGGAAAACTGCAAACGCGTAATATGTGGGAGACGGAGAAATGCAGCAATTTTGCTGAAATGCAGCAATAATTTTGCTGCATTTTGCTGCAATTTTGCTGTTTTCAATAAACCACAACGCCATATTTTTGCTGCATTTCAGCAATTTGCTGTTTTTTGCAACCATGATAAAAATGAAGAAGAAAATTCAAATATGCTGTAAAATAAATTCGTGGAATAATACGGGGAACAAATGACCGATTTCTTATCGAGCGGTAAATTAAAAGTCAACCTAAAATGAAGTTCAATTATTGACCGGTCAATTGACCGATCATTTGACCATTGTCCAACCCTAGTTTTGTGCAAAAACTCTTTCTAATCTAAGACTATGCTAAACACAAATCCAAGACACTAGTCATGTTCACCTGATTGTGCTGAACAAGGATATGAAATGAAAAAATGATCATGGATATGAAAATTTGAGAAAAGGGGCATTTTGACCGAATGAGGATTTGCGAAAATAAAAAGCTTTTAGAACTTTTTTACTTTTCCAACCTTTTTGATAGTTAACGAGAAACGATTGTACTCATTTCAAAGAGCTTCTTCTGGGGAGCAGAATGAGTTATCATGTAATTAGGGTTTATTAAAAAAACGAGCTAGAGTCATTGGAAGTTAACATCCATAAGTATAAGCTTCCATAACTTTAACTCAATAAGTTTCTAGAAGTTAACAATTAAATTGTTTTTTGTCGAAAATTTGTGTCGAAAATTAGATTTCATTTCTGAGAATGATTTCAATAACAGATATTTATGTAACAATCTCCAGGTTATATACAACAATACGCACTTTCAATTAACGGATGATTTCTCAAGATTCATAAATTTTTCTTCGCATCATGTCCTGCAGAAGCAGCACTTTAGCAGATTAGAAGCTTTACTGTGAGCACTCTGCCATCAACCTCATGAGGACCACCGAGCAATGCGTTAGACATCTAAAAAATCAAGGGAGTAGAAAATAGATTGATGAATTATACCTCGCATAGAAGAATAGTTACATAGCCAAACCCTGTAGGTCGCCCAGTTATTTCGATCTAACTCACTACAGACCTAAAACAGTCCCGAACTTGGAAAATAAGTCATAGAGCACTGAGTCCCCCAACCTGGGCACTACCACGTGGGTACAACAAAACCATGGTCTGCCACTTGGATCGAATTTTTTTTTTACGTTTCCATGTCCAACCTGTTTTTTGACTAACTCAGCATACTGAAGATGGTTGACAGTAGTGAAATCACGTTATTCGAGAAAGTTTTAAGTTTCAGGCAATAATTGATTTTACCAAAATCAGTTATTCTATAAAACTAAAAAATATACCCGAGAAAATGTTATTTTGCTACTGTCAAACCATCATCAGCATACCCGAAGTCCGCCAATAGTTTTGTAACCCGAACAACGTGAAAATTTTTTTATTGTGCGCAACTGTGATGATCGCTTGACCAAAGTGCTGTCATGGACGATTTTGAATTTGGAGCCTTCTGGAAATAATACACGTTTATTTTGACAGCTAGAAATAGTCAAAATCGTGACACAAAATACATAGGCAACAAATTGAATTGGGCACAATTTGAAAAGGGCACAACTGCAGGGCACAAACTGCAGGGGCACAAACCAAAAGCACAATTTGATTCGACACAATCTAAAATAGCACATCTCTCTCCTTCCCGAAAATTGTGAGTGAGACTGAAAAAAGTCTTTGGACACACTGAAAGTGAGAGTGAGAGTCAAAAAAACTCACTGGGTACACTGAAAGTCAGAGTGAGAGTGCAAGTGAGAGGTGAAAGTAAGACTGAAAGGCAATTTTTTCCTGTTGGTAACACTGAGAGTGAGAGTGAAAGGAAAATCCGCTCATGGAAACAGGGCTTAAGCCTAAATTATTAGGTGGGTATATTCCGTATATACCCGTATTTCTAGAGTTGCACTTAATAGCCGGGTAATAAAAATTGATAAGTCCGGATAATTATCCGGCATAATTTATCCATAATTAGCTGAAAACCAGCAATTATGATTTTAATCGGTGAATTGATCAAAAATTGCCTAAATCCTTGAATTTATACACAAACCAACTTCATTGACAACTATACAAAAACTCATATCATGGCGGTTCAATCATGATCATGGAGAATATAAATCAATATCGGCAAAATTTTGTTTATCTTCAATTTATATTCCACTTCCGTTTTTTCCTCTTCGGCGTTTGACGTGTGCTCCTTCTCGAATAGACCGGCGTACCCTTTCAGGTTAATTTACCTTGGTCCCCCAAGGCAAAAAGTCGATTTTCGGTCAAAATTTTTTTTTCTAAAAAATGCGTCCGCGCCTTAAACATGTTTCTAAACGTATCAACCTTAAAATATCGAAAAAGTGGTTAAACTTGATTTTGAACGAGTTCAAGTGGTTTAGCCATATGAATTCTCCCCAACATTCTTCATTGATTTTTGATAACGGCAAAATATACGTTATGATTTTGGAAAAACATAACACCGAGTCTAAGTTCCCATATCAGGACAACAACATTTTGAACAACTATTTAATTCTGAGCAACAGCATTATAATTAGCCGTATTATATGGTCGGCTAATTACGAATAATTAGCCGATAATGTCCGGATAATTATCCATTCCAGCAACTCTAGTATTTACTCTAACTTAAGACACCCCCTCATTCAAAACTCATGTTTTTGGCGTTGTGTTTTCGACCTATTTTTCGAAAACTTTTCTCAGGCAAGTTATACCTCATTTAATAGCTCATCTCACTGGCTACAAAATGAGTGGTATTTGCATGAAACAGTCTTCAACAAGTGGTCAAAACGCAATGGCACTTTACATACCCGTGAACGGTTTCCTTGAAACCTTTTGTTTTTACCCAATATTATCTGAAGTCGTCCAATTTGAATTCTTTCAACGGATTATAAGTAAATCGACCCTGCTCTACAACTTTCTTCGTGATGTCAACATCGAATTTCGTCACCAAAATCGAGATACGGCATGGTTTCAAGGTGTTTAAGGGTTTCATCGGAACGGTGGCTTAAATTAGAGTAAGTAGGTATTTTCTAATCTGTTTAGTGGCCCATTCAGACCTTCCCCAAATCAAGTAAAATAAAAAGCTCGCGTTGGGCATACAGCAGCCAGTGGGCGGCTTGGTCATTTATTTCAGTCACAGCAGGATCGGATAAACAAGCCCGGCACTGCACTGTAACAATCAATATCCGATAAAAGAAGTGAATTTGATCAAGGATAATCGAGCAAGCAAATAAAAGAAAAAAAAACCACATTGCAGCATCTGGAACAAAAAGCAGGCCATGTCAGAACCTGTAAAAAAACTAGCTCGTAATATCTGCACAACGAAAAGACTCAGTGCCAGCCTCACAACCGTCATTCAAGATTTTTTGATACACCGAAAAAGCATATACCGTATGTCCTCTAATAAGCCCGACAGTCGACTTATTTTTCAACCTTTCTCCAGGTTGTCGGCTCATTAAAGCATGTCGGCTAATTAGAACATGTCCCTTAAATTTTGACGCTTGGGCGACAAAGTTGCCTACCAAAAATTTTCAAGCAAAAAGCCATACAGTAGCGGACAAAGAAAATTGAACACATGGTTACATTTTATAAATCGTGAAGTTTTGGAATTTTTCCTGCGTGTTGAAAGTCTGTTAAGGCAAAGATGTAGAATTTTCTTCCTCTTTCAAATGCTTAGTTCAATTTTTAATTGTCAGGCTTTGACATCGTTGTAAATTCATTTTTTCTGACGAGTCCATTTTTATACCCACAAAAAAATTGAACAGGCAACCGCAATAAACAGAAACGCAATAATCTTAAAAAATTCATTTATTTACACTATTATTTCGTAGCCCTGTTTCTTAGCTACAATTTGGTGGGTCAAACTTCTATTTTTGATAATTATGGAAAAAACTTATGACATCAACATAAAAGTGTCAAATTCTAGTCAAAAAAAAGAAAAATCTAAGGAAATGACTGTTTAGCCATATAAATAATAGCTTTTCTCAAAGAAATGTCGGTGAAAATATGACATCCATTGCACCATTCGAAGCTCTTTGATTTCTCTACAAAAATAACACGTCGACTGTTTTAAAAAAAATACAGGCTGAGAAACGGACAGTTGAAGTTACAAAAAGTGAAAAACCCCTTTTTGCCTTATTTTTAGCGTTTTTTTGTTTGTCTAATTCAATGTCAGTTTCTCAGCCCTGTAATTTTTCTAAAAAAAACAGTCGACGTGTTATTTTGTAGAGAAACAAAAGCTTGTCGAATGGTGCAAAGATGTCATATTTCACCGACATTTCCTTGAGAAAAGCTATTATTTATGTGGCTAAACAGTCATTTTCTTTAGATTTTTCTTTATTTTGACTAGAAATTGACACTTTCATGTGATGGGTCATACTTTTTCCATAATTTTAAAAAATAGAAGTTTTGACCACCAAATTGAAGCTAAGAAACAGGGCTTACGAAATAATAGTGTGAAATAAATGAATTTTTTGAGATTATTGCGGTTTTTGTTTATTGCGTTGCCTGTTCAATTTTTTTTTGTCCGGGTATAAAATGACTCGTATCAGAAAAATGAATTTACAACGATGTCAAAGCCTGACAATTAAAAAATTGAACTAAGCATTTGAAAGAGGAAGAAAATGCTACATCTTTGCCTTTAAAGAAATTTTCAACACGCAGGAAAAATTCCAAAACTTTCACGATTTAAAAAATGTAAACCATGTGTTCAATTTTTTTTGTCCGCTACTGTAAGACCAAGGCGATTGGGGCTATCGGCATTTTTTTTCGACACTTTGCCTTGATTTTCTTTGCCGCTTTTCTTTATTTCACAAAAATACGGCTAACACTTTTTATTTTTAGGTCTTTTAGAAGGTATTGTGCCGTTTATAGTCACTGAATTAAGGCAAACGACTCTTTAAGACACGTTCTCGGTCAAATTTCGCGCGCGTTTCATTTTTATAGAAGGAAGGAAGGGGCTTAAAAGGTTGGTGTTCAAAATGCGCAAACATCTTAAGCACTCCAAAAGTGACTCTGGATACAGGCCTCAGGTTCTTCTCTCTTTTGTTTCTTTTTCAGCCTTCGGTTAAATGAAAAAGCATACCATGCATTCTTATATGATACCATTCTTTATGAAGTATGTTAACTTTCAAAAATATTTTAAACCAATGCTTTCACTCCTTGTAAGTTGAATGAATCGTCTGAGCGTAGTCAAGACAAAATAAACAATAGCAGTTAAAGATCAATGCAAACTGTCACAGGCAAAAAGTGTCTCTTAAAAAAACCAACTTCAAAATGCTGTTTTACTCAGAAAATCTAAAAAAATTAATTAAAGTTTCGTAACAAAATTTGGGAGTCGCTCATTAGAGAGTCGGCTTTATTTTTCGACATATCTCTAGAGTGTCGGCTTTTTTAGAGCATGTCGGCTCAATGGGTCATGTCGACTTATTAGACGAAATACGGTATTAAGACATTGCGCGAATTTCAAGAGTGTAAACCATATTCACAATGAGCATTTTGTTGACATGCTGCCTCAGATTCACACTCTATAATCGCCATTATTTTTTTTAGTTCCATCTTGTATTGAGTTGTTCATAAGTTACGGGCTTAAATACACAACTCGCAAGTTTCTTCTGGGTTCATAAGTTTCTGACTAATAGAACAATCACGCACGATAGGGCCACATTTCAGATTTGTTGTGAAAACAAAGAAATTTCTGATGGGTTTCAGGATTGTGATAAAACACGAAATTGAATTTGAAACGCATAAAAATATTTTTTACTGGTGTAGAAATAAAATCTGAACGTTCATGAACATTAACCGTATTTTTCTATTTATTACCCCTCCTATATATTACCCCCCATAGGCACCCTGTATCTCACTCAAAAAAATAATTTTTGCAAATCTGTTTTTTGCGTTTTCTAATCAACCACGAATTAGTTGATTCACTTTTAGATTTTGGATGAGCACCAAAACTCAAAATCGAATTTTTTTTTTTTTTTCGATTTCAGGGTTGAAAAAATAATTAACGCCGCGAGTAAGTAATAGAGAAAATACGGTATCAATTTTTATTGGATGGTTTTAGTCAAAACTTATAAATCCATACAGAAACTTTGCGAGCTGTGTATAAGTGCCCGCTAACTTATGGAACAGGACTGGTCTCGATACAGTACTGAACTCGATACTTGAAACCGAAATTTTTGTGCTCGACTCGAACTTATCAAAACTCGAATGTTTGAATACTCGACTCTACTCGATACTCGAACTTGAAATTTTTTGAATATTACTCGAAATTTCTAATTTGGAGTGCAATTGTTTGTCGATTTTTCGCTAAAAATTTAATCATTTGAAATGTAAGGCATAAAAAGCCACACAAAAAATAGGTCTCGAGCACTATTTAACTTTTCTAAACTCAACTTTCTATTACTTGAAATGGTATTCGAAAACTCAAAATTTGGAGTATTCGACTTGACTCAATAAACGAAAGTCGAAAAATTTCGGATATACTCAAAATCACTCGATTTCGAGTATCGGCGAAACCAAACTCGGCATACTATAGAATCCCCCCCCTCATCGTAGCTAAAAATTTACTTTTTCCTGAAGGGGAAAGGACCCGTCCCATTTTGATTCTCGTGGCGAATAACGGCACGTGAAACTTTGTTTCCGAAAAATCGAAAAAAATAAATTCTTCGATTGCCTTGGTCCCCAAGGTAAAAAATTTAGAGAAATTCAAAAAAAAATTTTTTGAATTCCCGCAAAACATTTTAAAGGGAACAGGGCAGTATGGGAGGGGAGGGACCAAAAGAGGGCCACTAATCACACAGAGCTCATTAACGAAGATGTTAACATAGTTTTGAATACTGGGGCCTACCGCATGAATAACTCTGGTATGCATGCTTTTCATGCATCCAGGAGTTCACTTTCGAGTGATTTGTGTCTAAGGTATGTGGTGTGGCGCATCTCAACTCCAAGTCCCAAGCCCCTGCACCCCCGAAGGGGGCGCAGGGGCTTGAAGTTAGAGATGCGCGCACTCACTTACTTAGACATGATTCGAGAAGTATTCTTGACCAAAAAAGCATATAGAGCGCTTTTTTGCCACGGCCCAGTTGAAAAACATGGTGATGGGCATGCGAAGAATACGAAAATGTTGAATTTTAACGTTCTGCCATAAAAGCCCCCTTTATTCCCTTCCCTCCCAATACAGCCCTTAATCCCTTTAATTCAAAAGGCGCCAATTTAAATTTTTCAATTTTGCTAAAAACCATGATACCCCCCCTGTGGTCGGCAAAAAGGACAAATTATGGTCCCTGCACTAAACCCTTTTTTAGAAGTCATTAAAATACATAAAAGTCAATAAAAAGACAGGAAGACAGAAGGTTAAACTTAGTTTGTAACTGTGGTATATCACGCAAACTAAGTTTGCGTACGAATGCAAAGTTTTATAAATTTTGTAACTTTAGGCGAAACCTTAGGCGCGGGTGGGGCAGTGCCCTTTAAGAGAACTCAAACGCTCAAACATGTTTCTCGGACTACAAATGTTTTACAAAGAAATGTGCGTAGTCTTTAAAGGTTCGAATTGTTTTACCCTCCATCTTTATCCGCACAAATCGTAAAAAGAGTATTTTTCGGTGTGTTTTATGTCGTAAATGTTTTTCTTCTGATCATCATGTAGCCCTAAATCCTTGTTTCTGATTAGCTATTAACACGGGAAGGCCGGTGCGCCCATTTGCGACAACGGTATAGAAGCAGAATGTGCTGAACGCGATGGTGTGGGTCCTTTTCCCTTCGTATCTGACAAAGTTGTGAAAACGGCTTCGGGAAGTAAGAACTTGTGCATGGTCCAAATCCACTGGATACCCCACATGTTTTCAAGTGGTGCGTCATGATCTCATACTACACCCACATTCAATATAATCAAAAGACCGCAAGGATATCAGCTTTCAATTAATAGTGGGCATAGTAGATTTTTATTCGTGAAGTGAAGACAAATCACACTTCTTTCTCGAGGTACGGTTTTTTCCGAGATTTCTCTTACTTTGATTCTATGTGCCATAACTTTCTACACATGTAACTTTATCAACGCGCTTTTATGAATCTGTAGCAAATTTATCAGGCTACATAACGAGCTGAAATTGTGAGACTGTTTGTTTTAAGAAAGCCACTAAAACCACCAACTCAAATAATAAACTCGTACATTTGTGATATTGTATTTTTTCAATATTAGTTTGAATTCGCGCAACTCTCGATACGCAGTACCCTGGTTACAACGGGTAGAACAGAGACGTGCTGAGCACAATGGGCCGTCGTTTTTGTCTTCAAAGCCGAATTAAGAGACTGAAACTAGGGTCTAGAAATTTATCAGTTTTTGCAATGATTAAAAATTTAGCTAGCACCCACAGGTTTTCAAGTAATGCGCTAATTATCTTCCTATTACACCAAGCGTCATAATATGTCAAAATGACCGCCAAGATTTTTGCTTTCAAGCTGTTCAAAAATACACAGTTTTTATTCGCAAATTTTGAAAAAAAACACCACTTGCTTGTCTGCGTGAATGTTTTTTTCAATTTTACAATTTTTCTTCATACGTACTTATGCTTATTCTTTCTTTAATTTCTATTCTAGAATTTTTCACTACTTATAGAAACAGTCAATTAGCTACAAAAGACCGAGGCGAGTGGCAATATTTTTTTACAAAGCTAGTAAACCTCGTCACAATGTTGGCTTGTTGATCTGTTATTTCTTTACTCAGCTCTAATAATAGTGTATTTATCAATGTCTTCAAGAGAAAAATTGGCTGCAACGTCTCGGTTTTTTGTAGCTTAATGACTGTGCTATAAGGTAGTGAAAAATTCTAGAATAGAAATTAGAATAGAAACGGAAATCCGTTACATTTGAGAAAGAAGTGGTGATTTGTCTTCACTCACGAATAAAAATGTACTATGCTCGTTTTTTGAAAGCTGATATCCTTGCGGTCATTTTGAATATAATATGAATGGGTTGGTGTAGTATGACGATCATGACGACCACTGAAACATGTGGGTATCCAGCTGGATTTTGACCATGCACAAGTTCTTACTTCCGAAGCCGTTTTCACAACTTCGTCAGACATCGAAGGGAAAAGGACTCACACCATCGTGTTCAGCACATTCTGTTCTACCCGTTGTCGCAAATGGGCGCATCGGGCCTTCCGTGTTAACTGACCCTTCTTGTTGAAAAAATTTTGAAAGACGAGTTGTTCATAAAAACGGGTATTCTCAAAATTTTAACAACACGGGGCAGTTGATAGCTCATGAAAAACTAAGATTCAGGGCTACATGGTGATCAAAAGAAAAAAAATTTTACGACATAGAAACAGCGAGAAAAACTCATTTTTACGATTTGCGGAATAAATGAATGATTTGGAGGGGGAAGTACTTACATCGTTCGTTTAAGTTACTTTGTGCCCGTTTTCGAATTCTCACCCTCTTTGAACTTCGTTGTTTGTCTTGCAATTCGTATTACATTTTTTAGTCCCGGCTAGCTTACGCTGGCCTACCCTGGCTGAGCCTAAGTTTAAAAATTTTGAAAAAACATGCATCAAAGGCGCGAATTTAAAAAATTGCACAGAGTAATTCAAATGGATGATACGTAAAAATGCCGCGTTTTGGAGAGAAAGTGCCACGTTTTTGTGAAAAGTGTCACTTTTTTCGATTCTAGTTAGACAGGCGAAAAAGTGCCACTTTTTGAAATATCCCACGTTTCTGACAATAAGGTTTCTTAGACAAATCAATGATTTACACCTGAAATTTTGAAGATTACCATTAAGCTTGCTATTGATATGTCCTTGGGAAAAAGCGACCAATAAGTCAGGCATATCTGGCAAAACTAGGCAAATTTGAAAAAAACGTGTGCCTCTATTCACAAAACGTGGCACTTTCTCTTCCAGAACGTGGCATATTTCCGCTTTATCCAATTCAATGCCCCATGCCCAGGGTTCCCAGATCTCCTTTTTTTGAAGTGAGCGCCTTCGAATTTCTAAATTTCAAAGAAAACTTGACTTTAACTAAACTTAACTAAAAAACCAACGCTAATTTTGAAGCCGCTTATTAGAAAAAAAGAAGATCGGGAACCTGCCCTATGCCCAAAGAAATATTTGACATATTTGATTTTTGACCTAAAAGAAATGCCAACGTCAGTTAAAAACAATGTATAAACCTTACATATTTTTACACAAACGCCTACGAAGATCGACAAAAGGTAATAGTACTTTTGAGCATTTGCCTTTCCTCACCCAAAAACAAAACCCTTCTTTGACAGAATTGTTAATTGGTCGGCAGTGGGGGTCGGCAGTTGGGATGGTCGGCAGTTTAGGGGTCAGCAGTTAGAATGGTCGGCAGTTGACCCTCGTTCTTCTAATTGTATAAAAAGGTTTCTGGGCCACCCTCTTATTAAAATTTATTTCACTTACGTTTTTAACTAAACGACACAATTCGTCAATCAGCTCACTTCTTAATGCGTAAACTTTACAAACTTAAGTGCTGCGTTTTTCTCAGGAATATTTCCAGAAAATTATAGCAGATTAGATATGCCACATTGCTCAAAATTCATTATTCTTCTTCATAAAAAAGCAGTCAAGCAAATCGAAAAAATGGAATGGGAACTGCCACAGTTGGCACGTTTGCAACATCGTGATTGTGGGGAACAATTGAGCGATTTCTTATCGAGCGGTCAATTAATATTAATTGACCGTCAATTGACCGATCATTTGACCATTGTCCAAAAACTAGTTTTGTGCAAAAACTCTTTCTAATCAAAGGACTATGCTAAACACAAATCCAACACTAGTCATGTTCACCTGATTGTGCTGAACAAGAATTGAAATGAAAATTTTATCTGAATATGAATTTTGAGAAAAGGGCATTTTTTGACCCGCGGTACGTGACGATTCATCCTCAGGGACACATTCATCCTCACTTGGGAAAACGGGACGATTCATCCTCTGCTTTAAAAACGGGACGACTCATCCTCACTATTAAAAAGGGCCGATTCATCCTCATTCGTCAAAACGGACAATTCAAATCCCACTATTTAAAAGCCGATTCATCATTCTTTTTAAAAAGATGATGATTCTCGATGTCTTTAGTAAAGACTCTTCACTGTCTTGATAAGAATATTTGCAATAGTCCATGTCAAATATTTTATTTCGGGATATTTCTTTTCACGATCCGCTCTCTCTTTTTAGGATCTTTCATGATTTTTATTGCTTGCAATTTCACATTTATGGTTTCAGGATGATGCTTTCATGGGTAAAATATCGATTACGACGGTCAATGAAGTTTTTTTGAAATTTTTGATCAAAATCGTCATTTTCAGGCCAAAAATTTCTGGAAAGTCGACCCTGAAACCAAAATCTAATCCTGAATCCGTTGAGATCAGATCGAAATAATCTTTATGGGCTGATATATAGCTATTTTGAGTAGATGGATCAAGATTTGGCACCATTTACCTATTTTAATGGGTTCTCAGTCTATCAAAAATATTTTGATCTGATCTTAACGGATTCGGATTCAGGATGAGATTTTTGCATTAGGGTCGACTTTCAAGAACTTTTGCCCTGAAAATTGACCGATTTTGATCAAAAAATTTCGAAAAAAAATTCATTGATCGTCGGTAATCGATAGCCGTCCGCTTTCATGCAAATGGTCAAAAAAATTATGGAGAGGTTACACGTTCTGGCGATTCTTGAAGCGCTATACAGCAAAACAACCATGCAGTAAAGGGCGGCTCAAGGCGTTTGGATGTGTCAATCAAGCAAGAGATGCGTTATTGAAAACGAGTAACGGCTTTAGTGTCTTTTTAGTATCGACTCTTTTGAAAAAAGAGAAAAGATCAGAATATTGGCAAAAGTACACCAATATCATGACTCCTATCTTATGGCATATCTTCGAGGGCTATTGCAATATAGTGATGGATCAGTAAATGTTGAAAAAATTTCTTGTTTGCCGTGTTATTCTTTGGTGAAAATAAAAATTGCTTGCTGATAATGATGATTGAGAGGTAACATTCATTCATTGTAACATCATTGTGAGAATGACTCGCTCATAATAGATTAGTGAATCATCAGTCTCTATAAAAGCATGTCCCTTTAGACCGAAATCGCCTCTTTTTCGTAAGAGAGATGGATCGCCCCTTTTTATAAATGAGGATAAATTGACCTGTTTACACAAGTGAGGATGAATCCCCTTTTTTGAGAGTGAGGATGATAATCGTCCCTGAGTGAGGATGAATCGTCCGTTTTTACCAAGTGAGGATGAATTGTCGCTTTTTAACAAGTGAGGATGAATCGTCCTTTTGACGAGTGAGGATGAATCATCCCTGAGTTGAGGATGAATCGTCCGTTTTTTACCAAGTGAGGATGAATTGTCACTTTTTAACAAGTGAGGATGAATTGTCCCTTTTTGACGAGTGAGGATGAATCGTCCTGAGTGAGGATGAATCGTCCGTTTTTACCAAGTGAGGATGAATTGTCGCTTTTTAACAAGTGAGGATGAATCGTCCTTTTTTATAGAGTGAGGATGAATTGTCCCTTTTACCAAGTAAGGATGAATCGTCCCTTTTTCCCAAGTGAGGATGAATCGTCCTTTTTAGATAATGAGGATGAATCGTCCGTGTGCTTTGACCGAATTAAGGATTTGCGAAAATAAAGCTTTTAGAACTTTGCTTACTTTTCCCAACCTTTTTGATAGTTAACGAGAAACGATTGTACTCATTTCAAAGAACAGCATTTTTTGGGAGCAGAATGAATTATCATGTAATTAAGGTTTATAAAAAAACGAGCTAGAGTCATTGAAGTTAACTTCCATAAGTTATAAGCTTCCATAAGTTAACTTCCATAGTTTCTAGAAGTTAACAATTTAAATTTTTGTCGAAAATTGTGTCGAAAATTAGATTTCACTTCTGAGAATGAGTTTCAATAACAGAATTTATGTAACAATCTCCAGGTCATATACATACAATACGCACTTTTCAATTAACGGATGATTTCTCAAGATCATAATTTTTCTTCGCATCATGTCCTGAAGAAGCAGCACTTTTAGAAGATTTAAAAAAGCTTTACTGTGAGCACTCTGCCATCAACCTCATGAGGACCACCGAGCAATGCGTTAGACATCTAAAAATCAGAGATAGAGAATAGATTGATGAATTATACCTCGTCCATAGAAGAATATTACATAGCCAAACCCTCTAGGTCGCCCAGTCATTCGATCTAACTTCACTACAGACCTAAACAACAGTCCCGAACTTGGAAAATAAGTCAAGAGCATTTGATGTGTAGTCCTAGGGGATAGACCTCCAATGAAAAGGGTTGGTACAGGAGCCTGCTTTTCACTTGCCTGTGTAGTAATCGACTGGCCATCTATCAAATGTGACGAGCGAGCAGTGCATCACTCAACTGAAATTAATAACACCATAGTAGAAAATAATGTCAGTCCTTTATACCCTTGCTGCGAAGAGAACACCACCCATCCATGGTAAAGCAATTGATTAGTCTGTTTGCAACGAGCAATTTGACAACTGAAGACCGATCCAAATCTTTCAAAGTACTTTCTTAGGCGATCTTCGGACATATTAGGGGTAAATCAGCGACAAAAAGATCGAAGTCGTGAGTTCTGTAATTGATCCTGGCTTCCTTACCATCTATGATATGTGGCAGACAATGAACAGCATTGTCTAACTGAACAACTGACAATATTGGTTGGTCCATAAGTTCGCGGGTGGTTATACACATCTCGCAAGTTTTCTGCACGGGTTCAATAAGTCTGGACTAATAGAACCCGTTAAAGTAGCAGATGGGTTCCACAGTGGAACTTTCACTCAAAATTTGGTTCGTAAAAAGAGCGAAAAATTTTGATGGGTTTCAAAATTCAAATTTAAAGCACGAAATTCGAATTTTGAAAACCCATCAAAGATTTTTTGTTTCGTTTTTACAAATCATATTTTGATTGGAAACCCATCTGCTACTTTTAACGGGTTCTAAAGTCCAAACTTATGAAACCCGTGCAGAAAACTTGCGAGATGTGTATAACACCCGCGAACTTATGGACCAACTCATAATAAAATCAAGGCCTTCGTAAAGCGAATGCAATCACAAACCTCCTGCTGAGACGAGAAGCTGACATAGCCGAATCCACGGGATTTTCCAGTCGATCTATCTAGCTTAACTTCTGCTTTCAATAGATTCGCGAATTGAGAGTAGAAGGCGTGTAGCATTTGGTCAGTAGTCGACGGCGACAAATTCCCCACAAAGAGCGTAAGTTCTTTTGGAGGCAAAAAGCCGACTTCCACCTGCTTTCCATCGATCTCATGGACCCGTGAAGCCAATTCTTTATCAATCTAAAAAAGCAAAATAATGTTTATCGAAATGCGAAATAAAGCCATTAATTAATTGCCTCATCTGAAGCAGAGAAAATAACAAAGCCAGTGACCCTGCAATCTCACAGCGCAGCACCTTTCCATAGCCAGAGAAGTAATCAAGCAACGTCTTGTAGTCAATGGCGACAACCATAGACCACGAACTAATTTCCTCAGAAGACGAATACTGACTGGCTTATTGCAAATCACATGAGAGGCTGAGAATCTATGGCACTGTCCAACTGCAACAAACGCCTAATGTGTACGGTCTCGAAATTAAAATAAAATCGTTTTTTACTGCTTTTCTATCTGCGAAGACCACAAAAGCTTTTCCTCAGATTTCATTGTTTCAGTATTCCTGACCAATTAACAACCAGAAGCATGCCGAACTGCGAGAAGTGCTGACGGACTGATTCTTCTGTAGCGCTTCGGGCAAATCGTTAATCCTGAGCTTATGGTATGGACGAACTGAAGTAATTTGCTAGGGCTAACAAAGAGAGACTGTCGCATGCCACCACCATTCTGCTTTGTGTTCTTTGTACCCACTTGCTCGAAGAAAGAGGAGCCACAGGATTGCTTTTGTGACGAAACGGATTGATTTGACAGGCGAAAAGAGAAAAGGCGGAAGGTGGAAAGGTGGTATTCGAAAAACACACTTGACCACATTTGACTTGAACAAACGCATCTAAAGGAACCTTCGAGAAGTCTATTCATGAAAAGGCACTGATACTGCACTTACCAACATAATTTGCAAACCACAGCTTGAACACACGAATAACCCTGAAACTTGCTACAATATAGACTAGCAACCTTATAGCACCCTACGGTTGGCGCGCAGCTCAGCGTCATGCTGTCGGGTAAAATTTATCTCAAAAACAGTGTTTCACACTAAAAAAATCCAAAAAAAAAAGCTAGAGACCAACATATTATTTTGTGGCATAACCAATCTGGACGCTACTGGATATACCCTCCAAAAAGCTACTGGAATATACCCTCCCCAATAATTTTTGAAGAAAAAAATGTGCAAAAGCCTTTGTTAGTAATGGCCAGGCCCTGAGCCTAACCCTAAGCCTACGGGCCTAAGCCTAAATTATTAGGTGGGGTTTATGGGTATATAACTCACAGCCCACTGAAATTCGAATTTTAGTGCAATAGCGAAAAATTGCGCGAAATTCAAATTTTTTTGAAACCAGACACTTTTGAAGTACCTCAATGTCTTGCTTTTTATATAGATGTTTTATCTACTGCCTATGCAGGACTTGTTTTAAAAAACTCCCAACTTATAGGGCTTTCGAATAAGCCATTACTTGCCCGTGAAACAATCAAAATTTGAGAATTACAATTGATTTCCGTGAAAAAATTATTAAATTTTTCTTTATCTAGTCTACTTATTCGAGATCATAGGAACTTTTTTCGTCAAGTTAATCTGAAACAAAACCGGAGACTCGATAAGAAGTAGATTTGCTACATTTTGGTACCAAGGACGTATACAAAAAATACAAATTTTTGGCGTTTTATACAAAAGTTAGATAGAAAACGCGAAACACCCTATTTTTATTCGGAAAAATGCCACTTGTTTGCTTTTAAACGGTCTCTAATTTTCTAATTCTGAATTTAAAAAAATCGGTCTGATTTTTCTGGTAGCTGAATATACAGGCTACATTTTGGTATATAATACATCCTAAAAACGACGACTTTTTTCGATTTTTTGACGGATTTAAGTTTGGTATAATTTCAGGTATCATGAGGACTCGGAAATCAAGCTACAAAAGAGTCAAAAAGCAAGACTGCGATCAAGAAATAATCAGTCATGAAATAATCAGTCATGAAATAATCAGTCAAGCAATCAAAAGCAGAGGCTGCAAACCGAGCTAAGGCTGCAGGGAAAATCCGTCTTTGTAAGCTGTTTTACCTTACTTTTCTAGGAATGTTTACAATAACTCTTTTGCATATTGTTGGTCGAAATTGCTGTCATAACTTATTTCAGGTTTAGTAATGCTGACCACTAAGAAGCAATCTTGCCAGAGCGATAACAAAGTTTATGTGGAATTAAGAACGGCACTTTCAGTCAAGCGGAGGAATGCTGTGATGAGCAGGTCGCAAAAAGCAGCGAACAAAAAGGAACAAAGAGTTAAGGCCAGCATGATTACAAGTTTGTATTTCCGTATTTGCTTCTCTGTTAATTTTTATTTATATAGAAAAAACAAATTCTCTGCGGAAGAGCGCAAGCGTCCAGGTCGATCTCACAAGCAAAATAATCAAACAGCTGCTGAGGACAGAGAAACTCTACTGAGTCGCCTTGTTCAACCTAAAACTAGGAAAACAGTAAGAGTTTTCAATATTTATATGTAGGTACCACGTCAGAAAACTACTCACAGGTGATGCACCATCTAGAATCACAGAAGTCATTCGTCATCATGTCCGACATGCTGGTTTGCACAACTCTTGACTCTTCTTGGGCAAATGCAAGGGTTAGCAAAAAGCACCTTCTTGGATGAACAGGAAATCGAAAACTTCAAGAAATGGTCAGTTGAATATTTCAACACAATGAGGGTCAGTCTTTATTATTGTGGTCTTGTAAAAATGAGCTTTGTTTCAGACATTTTTTACGGATCTCAGCATAACACCCAAGTGCCACATTCTCTGTCAGCATGTTTCTGAGTTCATGGAAATGTATCACTTCTGGGGCCTTTTGTCGGAACAGGCAATTGAAGCTCTGCACTGTGCGGTGAATGCAGTGGAAAGAAGGTTCGCTTGCTTGCGGAAAAGAAAAAAACTTTGACGAAAATTTTCGAGGAATCTTATTTGAGGAATATTTGTTTGATCAGAAGAAACCGAGCTAGTTCTAGTAGAGTTTTATTTGTTGTGTCCTTGGGTTAGCGTCGGGGTACATATTCCAGAGCAAACATGGTGAATTATCACCTACACTGCAAGTTCAAAATCAGCATTTTGTTGAAAAAAGTTAGTATTTGTTGAAATATTGACCTTAAAAAAATTCGATGTCGAGTGCACACAAAAATCGATTTTGAAAATCTTGGCGTTTTGTTGATTTTTAATTGCACTAAGATTTGAATTTCAGTGGGCTGTGAACTTAAGCCCCCCCCCCTCATCCAAATTCATGTTTTTGGCGTTGTCTTTTTGACTCACTTTTCGAAAACTTTTCTCAGGCAAGTTATACTCATTTTGTAGCTCATCTCACTGGCTACAAAATGAGTGGTAATTTGCATGAAACAGTCTTCAAAAAGTGGGTCAAAAACGCAATGCACAAACAACATTTTGAACGAGGAGGGGGGGGCTTAAATTAGAGTAAGTTCGGTATTTTCTAATCTGTTTAGTGGCGCATTTCAGACTTTTCCCAAATCAAGTAATAATAACTAGCTCGCGTGGGCCCGCCTGCGGCAGGCCCTTGCTCGCGGCCACGCTGCTTGATGCACTTTATCTCAAAACTCTCTTTAACTCGAAAAAAAATCAAAATTTAACTCAGAAAATTAAAGCTTTTTAAAGCACACTACTTCTTTCATATAATCAGCAAGAGCTACTATATAATTATTATTCTTATGGTACTCCTACACACTCTCCTGGTACCCCTACCCACTCTCCTGGCACACTTACTCACTTTCCTGGCACCCCTATTCACTTCCATGCTACCCTACCAACTATCCAGATACCCCACCCACTGTCCAGGCACACCTACCCACTCTCCAGGCACCCCTACCCACTCTCCAGGTACCCCTACTAACTCTACAGGTATCCCTGCCCATTCCCTGGTACCCCTACCCACTTTCCTGGCACACTTACTCACTTTCCTGCACCCTATTCACTTCCATGCTACCCTACCAACTATCCAGATACCCCACCTACTATCCAGGCACACCTACCCACTCTCCAGGCACCCTACTAACTATACAGATACCCTGCAAACTCCCCTGGTACCCCTACCACTCTCCAGGTACCCTGCCCACTCCCCTGGTACCTCTACCCACTCTCCAGGTACCCCTACACACACTCCAGGTACCCCTACTAACTCTCCAGGCATCTCTTCCAGCTCTCCAGGTACCCCTGCCTACTCTCCGGGTAACCCTACTAACTCTCCAGGTACCCTGCCAACTCCCCTGGTACCTCTACCCACTTCCCTGGTACCCCTACTCACTCTCCAGGTACCTCTACACACACTCCTGGTACCCTACACACTCTCCTGCAGATCAA
Organism: Ditylenchus dipsaci; assembly: GCA_004194705.1. Classification (NCBI taxonomy): domain Eukaryota; kingdom Metazoa; phylum Nematoda; class Chromadorea; order Rhabditida; family Anguinidae; genus Ditylenchus; species Ditylenchus dipsaci. The sequence continues at coordinate 1,033,673 of SADC01001256.1, read as the reverse complement.
TTTAAATTTTGGAAAAATTTTGAAAGAAAAAATTTTGGAAGAAGGTGATACAGTGAAATGAGATCACATTATGAATCTCGGTCTAACCGACACACCTTGACTCATTCATAATCTATTGATGAGACTCAACTATGAACATACTCGAGTCTAAGCACTTCAATTATTCACCATTGTCGAAGCACTCAGACTGGATCATGACTCATACTTGAGTCAAGTAAAATGTAAAATGCATAAAAAAGCTTTATCCAAAATTTAAGCCTAATTTAATTGCCTGGATTCAAAAAATGAAAAGATACAACCGCTCAAGAGGATGAGGTATTAATTAATAAATGGACGAGAATTAAATGTGCCTTGTTCTGGATGAAAAGTGCCTTGTTGTTGGCTGAAAAGTGCCTTGTTTTTTTTCTTTTAGTCACAGCAGCAAGTATAGTAGCAATTTTTTCAAAGTGATAGCGCCATCACGCAGCCCTCCTCACCTAGTTTCTAACGTCGTATTGTTTGTTGCAAGATCTTTTTGAAATTTAGCACAAAAAGGTAAAGTTTGAATAAAATAATTTTTCCAAATTGCTTCATATTTCGAGGCGTCTCTGCTAGTTTGTGCAAAGATGTTTCAACAAACAATACGCCGTTAGAAACCAGAAGAGCAGAGCTTCGTGATAATGTCATCATTTTGAAAAAATTGCCACTATACTTGCTGCTGTGACTAGAAGAAAAACAAGGCACTTTTTAGCCGAAAACAAGGCACTTTTCATCCAGAACAAGGCAGATATAAGATTTATCCTTAATAAATTCACAAAAGACTGTAGCTCGAAATAGAAAAATAATTTGTACAAAGACAAATCCCTATTCAAATTAGCATTAACATTGAATTTACCTGCAGATCAATTTACTGCAGGTACCCTTACATGCTTTCCAGGTACCTTTACCCACACTACAGGTAGCCCTACACTCTCTCTTATCCGACTTACTTGCTTTCTTAACAAATCTAATAGACAAAAATCAAACACAATTGAAAAACGGGCAAAACGGAAAAGTGCCCGCTTTTGTGAAAATGTGCCCGTTTTTTCAAAAAAGTGTTCGTTTTTTTGAAAAAGGGCCATCTTTTTGTGAAAAACTGTCCGCTTTTTGTGAAAAAGTGCCCGCTTTTGTGGAAAAATACCCGCTTCTGGATTAACCTGTTACCGTATTTCTTCTAATAAACCGACATGTCGGCTAATTTTTCAACCTTTCATAAATCGTGAAAATTTTGGGTCGATCTCGACATTTCCGGGTGAAGATCCAAAATCGGAAAAGCGGAATCGATAGAGCTCGTAGGATCTAAGGAAACGCAATAAACAGCGATGTAAATTTTTTTCTTTGGACTGAGACAGGGGACCCTCAAAGTAGGGGGTGTCGGTTTATTAGAGGGTGTCGGTATATTAGAAGAAATACGGTATATTCATTATGCTTTATATGAGCGCAGTGGCGTACGGAGGAATTTCTGACGGGGGGGGGGCACCAGGCCATTTTCAGGCCATTTTACCTACAGCGTTTTTCAAATTTTCGAGGCCATTTTACCTACACCGTTTTCGTAAAAATCTGACCGGGGGGCACCGATAAGGAAAAAATCTGACGGGGAGGCACGTGGACTCGGAACATGGGGATCTCCCCGTTTTGAGTTGGGTACTCAAAACCGAAAATTCGAAAAATTCAAAAATTTTGAAATAATATTTTTGTGGTCTCGAGAGGAATTCGAAATTTTGACTGAAAGTATTGGTTTTAAGAGTAGTGTTTATAGTAAATCGACAATGCTGAGCACGAATCCGGTGTTAGAATCACGGGTTTGCGTATAAAAGAATATTTGCAGTTAGAATCCTTTTTTTTACTTGCGCTTACAGGATCTTACAGGTTCTTACAGAATCTGCACAGGATCTTACACAAGTAAGAAAAAGAGCACAGGTAGAGCTGTTGTATTCCCACTTAAGTGCAAAAACTTGGGTTATTTGTGTCTTTCGACCTTATTATGGTATTTGAAAAACACTTTGAACAGGCTTTCTTTTGTCTACCTGTAGGTCCTAGATAAGATCCTGTAGGTACTGTAAGAGATCTTATTTCTCTACCTACAAGATGTCACGTGAAAGATTTTTTATGTTTTAGTCAAAAAAAACTATAGACCTCGATAAAATAAAAAAATTCTTTCACAGGACGTCTTGTAGTCAACGTCTTGTAAAAATCAATTACCCTACTCAAAAATACCATACCATTTTATCGAACCATCTTCAGCATGCCCGAATTAGTCCAGAAAACAAGTTTTGGAACAAGAAAAACGTAAAAAAATTTTGATCCAAGTGGACGATCACTTGGTTTAGTTGGTGCATGGATTCTTCAGTAGAACTGAAATTGGATCATAGAAAAACATTTTAAATTTCAAAAGTTCATTACAAGACGAAAATGTTGCTACCCGGGTACCACTACGCTACCTGAGTTCCCCAACCTGTTTACAAAAAACAAGTGGTCTTCCACTTGAAGCAAACTTTGTTTTATGTTTTTAAGTTCCGAAACCTGTTCTACGGTAGTTTCATTCATTGTTTGTTTCGCCGAAATCTCAATGTTTCGGCGAAACAAAATTCTGTTCCGGCAGAACATACCAGTCCGAAGATCGACTAAATATCCATATTATGGTCAAAATATTCCTGATTTTAATCTATTTGAGTATCTAGATACCTTTTTTTAGCTTGTTTGTTTTGGTCCCTAACACAAAAAGTCAAAATTGGAAAATCAAAATGAAAATTTGTAAAAAAACAACAAGAGAGTCCAAAGCAAAAATGTCAAGAATCAATAACACAGAGTAGGGGTCTCACCACCTACTGCACCATTCAACCACGTGTTATAAATCATCTCGTCGAATATACAAAATTTTAAATTTGATTTAAATTTGCCGGAGTATATTGTGACCGTGGAGATATTGCGGCGGGGGGATATTGTGTCTGAATCTTTGGGGATGAATTGTCCCGGGAAGAATCGTCCTTGGGTATGAACTGTCCTGGGGATAATTGTCCCTGGGGATGAATTGTCCCTGGGGATAAATTGTCGCTGGAGATGAATTGTCGCGTAACCTGCGCCACTATCACCATATAGTATTTGGCATGTGTAAGTCGTCAGTTTTGTGTTTATTTAGGTTTTGAATGACTGTCTTCCATGGTGCAGTGGGTAAGCGTTCGCGTTTTTTGGCCCAAAATAATGTTGCAGGTTCGATCCCACGTGGTGACACGCTCTTTTTTTATTGGCTTGTTCGGCCATTTCTAGGGGTGATTAAACTTTTTTGACGCCAGATTCGGAATCAGCGACCCAAATTACCCCTAGAACTGGCCAGGCAAGCCTAAAAAATAGCGTGCCACCACGTGGGACCGAACCTGCAACATTATTTGGGCCAAATACGCGAACGCTCACGCACTGCACCATGGAAGCCACTTTTTCAAACCTAAATGGCTTCCCCCCGTCCTTTAAACCGAATTTTCTGCCATTTTTCGCAAACCTATGTCGGATTTTTTTGCAGTATAACAAGTATAACATCTTAGTTTCCTTATTCGTTTCCCAATTCCCGTGAATTCAAAAATTAACGATTGCATTTGTGTTTGCTGTTGGAAGAGCATGCTGTTTGAAATTACCCCTATCACCAATTAATCAATTGAGTGTATCCCTTCTTCACCTGTAGGCACACCTGCCCGTTTCCAAGAAAAAGATCATCCAACACATTTTCTTCTCCTTTTGCATTTCGCTCCACGTGCTTCACTTCATTTCCATTTCTGGTAAACAAAACAATCTATTGTTACTAATATATTTGCGAATGGAACAGAGTCAAATCGACTTGCTTTTCGATGACCTCTTCGGTGCCGATGCCTCACTTCCACCAATGCCAACACAATGGCTGGATACTGTATCAACGGAATCAGCTCGTGCTCCTAGACGTGCTTTGCCTTTGAATTGGAAGAGAAGAAGGTTTGTACAGTTAACTCAATGACAGTTCATTTCGACTTACTTTTTTTCATTCATTAAAAACAAATAATTTCTAATCAGTTTTGTTTGGACAGTCTGGTTGCAAATATTGCAAGGAATCCGATTTTGCCGATCGTTTTTTTTTCAAAAATCCCTGTCCTTAAAGGGGCACACCAGCGCGTTACACTGTAATTAAGGCGGGCACCATCACTTTCTTTTTCTCATACCTGTTTTCCATGAGCGTTCTACCTGATTTGAAGTAAGTTTTCTGCCTAATTTTTAAAAGTAGGATAGGGTCATAAATATCAGATTTACGTTGAAACGAGTGAAAACATGGACGATTTTTGAAAGATTGCTGATCCCCGCCTTAATTTGCGGTGTAACCCGCTGGTATGTCCCTTTAAATCGAGGTTTTGTTTTTTGAGTAGTAAAATTATTTAGTTATTAAAGACGATCGGCAAAGTCGGAATCCTTGCGATATTTGCGACCGACTGTCGAAACAAAACTAGTAAAAATTTAAAAAATGGGGCTAAAAAAGAACTGACATTCGACTCGCTACAAATTGTGACTCGCTACAGTTTTTTTTTTCAAATCGGCGCGTTTTGATGCTCAGTCTGGGACACACGTTTGAGCCCGACCTAACGTGCGCTGGCCGGTAAACCATCGATTGGATACAAAAAGTGATTGGATACATCGATTGGATACACCATCGATTGGATACATCGATTGGATACGCCATCGATTGGATACATCGATTGGATACGCCATCGATTGGATACATCGATTGGATACACTTTACACTTTTTTTCTTTGAACATCGATATTTACTATAAATATAAAAATTAGCAATCTGATAGATGCTAATATAGAACTTGTGCGCCTAATCGTTAACGAACTCAGCGACTATTCAAGCGAAGAAGAAAATGACGTATAACCATGATAGTTTGAAAGCTTACTGGTGCTGCACCAAGAAAAAGCTATGTGGGTCATAAAAGGGTCAGCCATTATCCCGTACCATGTACCCCCAAAGGGTCAGCCCTTATCCCGGACCATGTACCCCCAAAGGGGCTTCCTATTGAATTAGGTTGCCTGCCGAAGGCAGGCAGGTAGAAAATCTAGAAAAGTCAAAATTTTCGATGGAAAGTGGTCGGAAACAACGTCTTTATCGGTTTCAGCGTGTAAGTAGTCAAAAGCCACGGGGGGTCAAACAGACCAGGCGGTCAATTGTCCAGGCGGTCAAAATTGTCGCGGACCCCTTCAGTATATGTTTTCGGAGCAGTTCTTGGACCAATGCGTTTTGAGTGAACAAGTTCCATGTTAGCCAAGATTATCTAAAACGCAGAGAATAGAATTGTAAAATGCATTATATAATACTGTTATGCTGAAACAAAGCTCACAAAATGAACAATATAAAATGACAAAACTATTTGTTGCAAGTCAGGTTGTTTTGAGTTAAAAATGGCACGAATTTGAAAAAAGTGTATCCAATTGATGTATCCAATCGATGGCGTATCCAATCGATGTATCCAATCGATGGCGTATCCAATCGATGTATCCAATCGACGGTGTATCCAATCGATGTATCCAATCACTTTTTGTATCCAATCGATGAGCAGTCGCGCTGGCCTACCCTTGCCTAAGCCTAAGGCCTAAGTTAAAAAAAATTGAGAGAACATGCAAAAAACAGTCAAAAAACGAAATTAAAAAATTCAATTCTGTAGCGAGTCACAATTTGCAGCGAGTCGCAGTTTTACCTAAAAAGTGTCGGATACTGGGTGTGAACGAACATTTTGGGGTGTCTTTAGATCGAGAGTCGACTGTATTAAAAACAGATCTCATCAAAACACAATAAATTAAAAAAGATACGACCAAAACAAATAGTTCGACGAATTCGGCCAACCCTTTATATAAAGATTTTCCTTGAACTTTTTTTGATCATCATAAACTATTTTTCCAAAATCAACTCAGCCGGTGATTTTTTTGATTCTTTTGCAGCTATCAGTGCGCAATGCTCTTCGCTATGTGCCTTGCAAGTTCCACGCTGAACTGGCCAAAGAATTTGCAAAAGAGCTGGAGGACTATGGACACATATATGCCTACAGATTTATGCCCAGCTACCGACTCCAAGCACCCCTTTGGAGTGTATTGCTGCCAACTGTAGGCAGGCAGCATCCATAATTTTGATGATTCTGAACAATTTGGATCCAGCTGTGGCTCAGTTTCCAGCTGAACTGGTCACTTATGGTGTGTTTCAAAGGTTTTTGGCAATTCGATTGACTGGTGATTTAGGTGGAAACGGTCAAGTATTCTCCAACTGGATGCAATTCCGAATGGTCATGATGTATTTGAGCCAAATGAATGAGCAACAGACCCTGGTCATGTATAGTGGCCATCCTTTAGGTCTTTTCCCTTCCCACACTAATGCGCCTAGGATGGTAATCACAAATGGAATGGTGAGTTGCAAAAAAAATTGAGTTAGAAATTAGAGTCTTAATTACCGTATTATCTCTAATAAACGGCCCTCTCCACTTTGAAGGCGTATATCTCAGCCCAGAGTAAATCTTTTGCGAAGCTGTTTAATGCATTTTCTTAACTCCCACGAGCTCTACCTATTGCACTTTTCAGATTTTGGTTGAGCACCCAAAAATCTCGAGATCGACATCAAATTTTTCCGATTTTCGAGGGGTTAAAAAAAATGGGCATGCCCGTTTAATAGAGATAATACGATAACTGTACAGTGGGCCGCACTCTAACGATACCTAGGATACCGGGTCCGAGACTTTTTACCAACATTTTTGAAATTCGGTAATTCTGCTTGGACAGTTTCGTGCCAAAAATTGGGAGGGTTCCGATTTGGCAATTGTTTTTACAAAATCCTTGAAATCGTTATTTCTTTCATTCTAAAAGACTCGGAGTATGCGGTACAGTCAAATTCCTCAATAACGTACACCATTAAAGTTCGTTCCCGCCTAGGGTCCGACACTTTTTTACACTTATTTTTCGAGAATGTTGCGGGTCTAATCAGCAAAACTGTTGTGTTTCTCAGAAATTATTCGCGAAATTGTGATCCTCACAAGATTTCGGACCAGACTGTCGGATCAGTTTCGGCAAAAGACTGCGAAAATCAGTGTAAAAAAGTGTCAGACCCTAGGCGGGAACGAACTTGAGGGGTGTAAATTATTGAGGAATTGGACTGTATCTTGATTTCATAATTGGAACATAAAAGAATAAATCTTTTTTGCCCACGTCTGGCTTTTTTCTGCCCGCTTTCTGCTTCTTATATTCATATTCTTATTATGAAATAATAAAAATGCATAGAAGTAGAAGAAGTGCTTGCTTAGACACAGACAGCAGTGGCTCTCCCTCTAATATTTCATAACAGTGTTGCCTGCCACATGTTTGAAAGACCAAAGAGTATTATTTCTCTAATTGTCTAGTGTGCTGGCAAACCCAGCAACTTGTTGGGGCTAATAAAAATGTGGCTATATATACAAGAAGTCTGCAATGTCTCTCGTTCATTCCAAATGGACATATACTAAAATTGGAACAATACAGAGAAGATTAGCATGGCCCCTGCGCAAGGATGACACGCAAATTCGTGAAGCGTTCCAAATTTTTTGCCGTTCCCTAGAATGCCAGCTTTATAACTTTTTGTGGACACTAGAGAATTCATCCCCGGTAAATTCTTTCCTTATTTGATTTGCAGTTCGTAAGAAATTTTTACTTCCAGCTTATATGCGCTCGCCTACCCTTGAGTCTAACTTAGAAATCCATGCATCAAACTGCCGAAATTCAAATTCCAAATAGGGAATGAATTTAACGGGGAGGAATTTACCGTCGCCTTTTTCGTAATCTTTTCTCCAAATAGTCAGACTTTTTGGACCTTCTGTAATTGAACGCCACCTCCTAATTTAGGAATTTTATAAAGAAAGAGGAATTTATAAGAAGTACTTAGACCCTATCTCACACAGTCAATTTCACCCTGCCCTACGCAGTCAATTTTTATTCTATTCATAGAGTAATTTGAGTAACTTCTCGATTAACTACAAAATATCGCACCATTCACCAAATACTATTCTCCAGTCCCAAATACACTTTAAGCAATTCCAGATGATCCCCAACTACTCCACAAAACCCCTCTATGACAAGTACTTTGCCTTGGGAGTCACTCTATATGGTCAAATGACAGCTGGCAGTTATTGTTACATTGGGCCTCAGGGCATTGTCCATGGCACCACGGTTGATTTCACTTCTCTAATCTCAATCAGCATTGTCTTATCCGCAAAAATTTTAGATTACTTTGCGGAATGCTGGCAGAAAGTACTTAAACTGTGAGGACTTGGCTGGAAAAGTTTTTGTGAGCTCGGGATTAGGTGAGTAAACTTACGCTAAATTCAGATTGTAAAGAATCATGTCTCCACACCATTCGATATTGGAGATGGAAACGGAACGAGAACCCATCACACCTCAATTGCCTTTTGAGCCAGTTTTAGAGCAAAGAAATCGGATTTTTTTTGAAAAAAAAATGGTTCTAGATGTGGTGGTAGGGTCTCTGGAAAATGCCTTGGACGTCTGTTTTGTTTCTTAGCATAAGCGCAGGGTAAGCCTGTGTACCGTACTTCTTATACTAGGATTGCCTCGCCCCACCCCTCCTTGGCCGGCCCTGGAGAATGATAAAAAATAAGGCGACCGGCTACCATAGTGATCGCGTATATCGAAATTTAGACGGCGTCCCGTCCCCGCCCTAGGCATTTTTTACCGGCCGTCTAGCCGTCCGTCCAAATTTTTTTTTCTAACGGCCGGCCGTTGGCTGGTTGTCCAATATTCAGCCGTCTTGCTAAAAAATTTGCCGGTCGTCCGATGGCCGACCAAAAAGACGACCGGCCGCCCGACCGTCCGGTTTTCCAGCGCCGTCCGGACGTGGACGGGACGGTCCCGGCCAGACGGGCGGTCACTATGCCGGTAACTATTACGTTAAAATAATTGATAGGACAGGGGGACTAAGACAATTTTTCTGGCGCACCATATTTATGCAAAAAAGGATTAAATATTTTGGGAAACCAAGTTTATCAAAAAAAAATCTCACTTCTGACTAAACTTACCGAACAACCTACCGTGATATAGGTGGGATGAGTGGTGCACAAGCTAAAGCAGCGGTGGTTTGCGGATGCATTGGGGTCATCGCTGAGGTTGGTTTTGATAGTTTTTGTATGTAAAAAATCAGTTTTTATTGTTTTTTGGATAAGTGAAAAAGCTCTAGTCAAGAGACATCAACAAGGTTGGCTGGACATCTACAGTGACGAACTGGACCAAGTGATCGACTACATCAAGGAAAACCGCCAGAAAAGAAGGCTATAAGCATTGGCTACTTGGGCAACATAGTCGACTTGTGGTTGGTATTTGTGAAATTTGGGTTCATGTTCTATATCCCGCCTCTTATTTTTAGGGTTGTGCCTAATGCAAGATTTTCACAAAACATAATTAGGGACTCAAAACTATTTTCGAACTACGAAGAGTTAGAAAACACACAAAAGTTCAGGGTTCTGGTGATGTCCTGGTTTTCTAGACACATTTTTTAGACCAAGAAAGTCGCAGGTATCATTCGGGTAAATAAAAGCAATTTCGCGAATAAAGAGATGGCTAATTCTAAACTCGGCTATTCAAAAATCGTCCTCACTTCGTCCAAAAAATTCAAATTGTTTAGCCCACGCCGCCTGCAAAACTCAAATAGACAAATTGGATCAGATTGAACCACAAATTTAACTATTTTCCTTTCAAATTCAGGGAAAGACTAGCCGAAGAGAAAGACCTATTAGTAGAGCTGGGTTCCGATCAAACCAGTCTGCACAATCCACTAAACGGTGGCTACTACCCCGTTGGCATCACGTTTGAGGAAGCCAACCAGTTGATGGCACAAGACAAGCCTGCTTTTCAAGAATTAGTCAAGAAAAGGTGGTTTTGGCAACCCTGTATGTAAATTAATTCGATGGTGAGTTTAGTTTGTTGCGCCACATCACTGCTGTACAAACGCTGGCAAGACGGGGCATGCACTTCTGGGACTATGGCAACGCTTTCCTAGTGGAGTGCTACAGAGCTGGAGCTAGTTGGTTGTTGGCTGAAAAGGCGATGGACGACAAGACTTTCATCTATCCCAGTTATATGCAGGACATCATGGGGTAGTTTATTTCAAATTCAAAGTGGTTTTGTTGAATTAGAGTGCCACACAGCCCCCAAAATTTGAAATCATAATTACTTTCGAAATTTCGTGCCAAATGAAAAATTCATGGAAATCGTGGTTTCTGACCATTCCTCTTCTGTTACACTTCTTCAGTGGAATTTCCTGAACATTTTGTAAACTCTTACGCCTATCAGGTTCCCTAATAAATGGGCTTTCAGATGAGCTATCACTTGCTACAATATGCTGGGAAAACTTTGATTTTCAAAATGTTTTATGAAAAATGGGACAAATTTTTTCCCGGGTAGTGCTCTAAAACAGGTTTCGTGTGGTCATTAGTCACATATTTTTAAGGTTTTTTGCGTTGAAAAGATAGAGCAAGAAATTCGCTACATCTCTGTGAAAAAATTTGTCAAAAAAATGCGCATTTTCGCGATTTCATGCGGGACGAATAAAAAACCTACCAAAAACGCCCATTTTTGACTAGAAAAAATGAGTTGCTGGCTGTAAAGTGGTTCTAGTCGTAGATTTTGTGTTCTATCAAAAATCTGTCTGATGATCATGTACTAGAGATCATGAGCTTCATTTTGGTGCATAGAGTACTTCCAAAAACTGTCGTTTTCGGATTTTCCTCTGTGCCTTAAATTTTGACTAAAATTTTCTTGTATTCAGGTATATGAATATGGTCCGAATAAGGCGTCGAACAGCAGTGGATACCGTCGACAATTCGCTAAATGTGATGAAAGGTGATACAACAGAAGCTGCAAGAAGTGCGAAGAAGAGGGAAAATGAACGGAAGAAAGAACAAGCGCTTCAACTAGCACCTTCGAGGATATCTCACCGAAAGCTGCTGAATTTTTGTCGCCTCAAATATGCTTCTATATGGTGGTCTAGAAGAACAACAAACTGACTAAATCATCCAAAACTGTGCTCCTTCACTCACTGGAAATGTAATATTGCAGAGAAGGTTTGTAACAAAGTTGTCATTACTATGAAGATAACGAGTCTTTTAGCTGTGGAATAGGACGATTGCAGCTCTCGCTCTTCAAGATGATGGTGTCGCCATTACCGGAGGCAAGATTCAGATGATCCTCACGGCTGCTGATGTCACTGTCGAGCCGTTTTGGCCTGGTCTATGTGCAAAAACTCTCAATGGAGTTGATGTCAGTGTGGTTCTCCAATATCTTTGCAGTTAAATTATGTTCCAAATTTCCAGGATTTGATCTCTAACATTGGATGTGGTGTTGCAACTGCGCCTAGTGCTGCTTTCGCCGGTGATGGTTCCAAGCCTGAAGTCGCTGCCGCTCCTGCCAAGGAAGAGAAGAAGAAACAAGCGCCCAAGGAAATAAGTGAGGAAGATTATATCGGATTCATCTTATTTGACTAAATTCTGCCTTTAAAGTGTTCCTCTTCTTCTGTTGTTACATATTACGAATAAATTTGCTTTTTTCTTAACGCTCTTATTTTCCACAAAAATGTAAACGGATATTATAAGTCACCACGTTGGATGGTGAATAGAGATGAACGAAGGTTTTCATCATTGGGAGATAGACGGAATATCTTACAGAAAATTATTGGTGAATTTTATGTAAGAAATGTTGGGAGCAACAGAACCTTTGGGGCCCCACTCGCCAGAACCAAAGGGCCCAGTCATTTTAAGTCTAATCTATGCAAAAAATGTTCAATTTGAATTCGCGCCTTACTTATTTTTCGCATAGATTAGACTTAAAATGACTGGGACCCAAAGGTTCTGGATAGCCGAAATGTTGTTTTGATTTTGATGTAGAAAATGATGGTAATTTCTATAAAAAATTTGCTAAAATTGGTTCTAATTTTGAAAAGAAGTCAAGAAAACATATCCATGTCTTCAAAAAACACGTAAAAAAGGCTATAGCGATAAAAAAAACTCTTTTGAATTTCTTGGCGTTTTGTTTATTTTAAAGTAATTATGATTTTGAATTTTGGGGGCTGTGGCCAATAACCCGGCAATCCCTCAAGCTTTAGCGTATCTCGGGCAGCCATGAGTATTTTGCCTTTTATAAATTAAAAAGGACAAAAAGGGAAAAAATTTTGCGCTTTTTTGCCCTAAAAGGCAATTTGTCATTTGAGCTTTCAGTCTAATTCAGTGTTTTCATAGCTAACACTAACTCTTAACACTAACACTAACCTAACTGTTAGTTTAGCAAACTAACACCTGATTTTTCTCGTTTTTGGTCAAAAAAACTGCGAAATCTAATATTCATGACCTTATACCAACTTTTTGCAAGTAATCAGATGCATTTTACAGATTTTCGAAAAAGTTACAAAAAGTGGATAAAAACCTAAATTTATACCTTAAACTAACTGTTAGTTTCTTAAACTAACACACCACTGTACCTTAGTGTTAGTTATGAAAACACTGGTCTAATTGCCCTAAAAGGGCAAATTCCTTCAAAAAATTGCCTTTTAGGGCAAAAAAAAGGGCTAAGTTTTTGCCCTTCTTAATTTACAAAAAGGCAAATTGCTAATCCCTGATCTTGTGGTAACACCTTTTTACCTCAAATTTTGTAATGTTTCGTGTTTTTTCTTGGATAAATCTAGTCCAAAAAAGCTGGGATTTAATTTTTTGAGTTTTTTGAGAATGACCACAGCTTTTGACCTAAAATCACCCGCTACCGACAATCTAGAACCTATTTAGGAAAGGTTGCTGAACAGGCTAAAGCTTCCGCTCTCCACAATTTTCTCCCCAAAAAATCGCACAAGGAGGAACGAAGACACATTAGGGTGGTCTATTCTTACATACTACCGTATTTTCTCTAATTATAGACCCGTCTCTAATTATAGATCCACTCAACTTTGAGGTCTGTATCTCAGCGCAGAGTGAAAATTTGACTGCCAACCAACTCGATACAAAAACTAACTCGATACACCAACTCGATACATTGACAACTCGATACACCAACTCGATACATTGACAACTAGATACACCGACTCGATACACTTTTTTATTTTTACCTCAATTACTTCGGCCATTCCGCTCATATCACTACCTACTACTTAGAAACCATTTTTAGAATATCGTGATTAGTACACGAAAGGGTTAGGGAAGCTGAAAAATAAAAAATTTCGTCAACTACTCTATGATTATATCATACCGTATTTCCTCTAATATACCGACACCCTCTAATAAACCGACACCCCCTACTTCGAGGGTCCGTATCTCAGTCCAAAGAAAGAAATTTACATCGCTTTTTTTTGCGTTTTCTTAGCTCCCACGAGCTCTATCGATTCCGCTTTTTCGATTTTGGATCTTCATCCAAAATTGTCGAGATCGACCCAAAATTTTCACGATTTTTGAGGGGTTGAAAAATAAACCGACATGTCGGTATATTAGAGGAAATACGGTATGACTTCAAACCATAACCAAAGTGGTCTAGATGAATAACCACCTAAATACTGAATCAGTAATCACGTCGAGAGAATAAACTATATTAATCCACATTTACTATATTAATCCGCGAATAAACTTAATAGAGTGGACGACCACTTGGTGAATTTGGATGTCCATTGGGTGCATTTTTTTGTTTTTTTGGCTTCCATAGTCATTTTTGTGCGCTAACCACGACATTTCAAAATGTTCCGTAAGTAGCAGGATGTTATATGAGCGGAATCATGAAAACTTGAAAAATACCAGGAAAACAGCATTTGACTACTGTCTTACAATCCTTAGAATGATCAAATTAGTGCAGAAAACAAGTTTTGGAACCTGAAAACCCACCACAAAAGGTATTTGAACCAAGTGGATGACCACCTGGTTTGATTGGTGCCTGGAGCATTAAGTTGGTTTATAGATGAGTCTTTGAATTAACAAGAATAATATACAAGACAAAAATATGGAAAAAAATAATCTAAAAAAACCGGTACGAACTGTCCTATGTCCTAAAAATAACGGTCCTTGGGGTAAAGATAAAAAAGTGTATCGAGTCGGTGTATCTAGTTGTCAATGTATCGAGTTGGTGTATCTAGTTGTCAATGTATCGAGTTGGTGTATCTAGTTGTCAATGTATCGAGTTGGTGTATCTAGTTGTCAATGTATCGAGTTGGTGTATCTAGTTGTCAATGTATCGAGTTGGTGTATCTAGTTGTCAATGTATCGAGTCGGTGTATCGAGTTGTCAATGTATCGAGTCGGTGTATCGAGTTGTCAATGTATCGAGTCGGTGTATCTAGTTGTCAATGTATCGAGTTGGTGTATCTAGTTGTCAATGTATCGAGTCGGTGTATCGAGTTGTCAATGTATCGAGTTGGTGTATCTAGTTGTCAATGTATCGAGTTGGTGTATCTAGTTGTCAATGTATCGAGTTGGTGTATCTAGTTGTCAATGTATCGAGTCGGTGTATCGAGTTGTCAATGTATCGAGTCGGTGTATCGAGTTAGTTTTTGTATCGAGTTGGATGTATACCGAAAATTTTGCAAATATCTTTTTTGCGTTTTCTTAGCTCCACGAGCTCTGCTGATTCCACTTTTTAGATTTTGGTTGAGCACCCGAAAATCTCGAGATCGACATCAAATTTTTCCGATTTTCAGGAGGTTGAAAAATTATAGACCCGGGTCTATAATTAGAGAAAATACGGTATGTCTTTTGGATTAAAATTTTTGAAGGCAGTCACAAAGTCCCTGGTTCTATTTAAGAGTTGGGCGCCTAAATATGCCGTGGTCCCCCTGTTGTTTCTTGTAACCATAATAACCCTGATTATCATAGTCACAGTTTTTCAATAGCCACAATGAACAAGGGGGACCAAGCTGTTTTTTTCGATAAAAAAACAGCAGGAGGACCAAGACATATTTTGTATGAGTGTTAGGATGTTAGTGTTAGTGTTAAGGATGAGTGTTCTAGAGTCAACTAGAGTGACTGATCTAGAGTCGACTGGGGTGCCTGTCCCCTACTTGCTCCCAAAAATCTTGTAGGTTAAATGACCTCAAAAGTTTTAAAAATATTACAACGCAATAAAATCTTGAAATCATCACTATTTTTAGAGTACTTGACCTTGGAATATGTGGTTTACTACACCCTATTAATTTTTAGAGATATATTTTCGCTTGGATTTGGCCCTTTTCGCTGGGTGTGCACCTCAGGAAACCACGAAGATCTGAAGCAAACTGACAAAATAGCCAGCCAAGTAATCCAAGAGCTTATTAAAAAGACGCCACCCAGTGCTTTGGCCACTAGACAACAATACACCGACAACCAGATGTGGATTGAACAGGCGGAAGGGCATAAGCTGGTGGTCGGTTCCCAGGCTAGGATTTTGTATGCGGATCAGTTGGGGCGAGTGGCATTGGCTAAGGCATTCAATCAGGCTGTTCGTCAGGGAGTGCTCAAGGTAATTCTTCAGGGCAAAGTTCCAAACTCGAAATTTCAGAAAAATTACAGTCTCCTATGAATACGATGAGTAGTTTTTAGGATATTTTAGGAAACTCATATTATTTGATAGTTATTTTTACAGACGAAAAACTCATACAGTCGACTCTCGATTTAACATACTGTCGATTTAACATACACCCCCGATTTAACGTAGGAACTGGTTAACGGAACTGGTTCACAATGTGGACCCCAAAATTAATATGCCTTGGTCCCCCCTGTTGTTTTTAAGGTGATCATGTAAAAGATGATCATCATGTTAACAATAATCACCCTGAACACCATAATCACAGTGTTATCATAACCATAATGAACAGATGGAACCAAGGCTTTTTTCAAGGAAAAACAATAGGGGACCAAATATTTGGGGTTCACATTGTGAACCAGTTCCATTTAACGTACAGCTGGACTGGTCCCTTCAATAATAAACTCCGTCAAATTACCCCGATTTAACATACGGCTGGGTCGGTCCTCAGGGTGTATGTTAAATCGAGAGTCGACTGTACTTAGTTTATAGTTGTTTTCTACAGTCAGTAGCTAAGATGATTCCTCGTTGCTAGTTTCCCAAATTCAATGTACTAAAATGTTTAGTTTCTCAAAACCAAAAAATAACCAGAAATTGTCCATCAAGGAGGGGGAAAAGCTATTACTTAGGTTTGAAAAGTGGCCTCCATGGCGCAGTGGGTAAGCGTCTGCGATTTTGTCCCAGAATGGTGTTGCAGGTTCGATCCCACGTGCTGACATGCTATTTATTTTGGATTGTTTGACTAGCACCATTTTATGGCTCATTTATAAACGTTGTCGTTGTCGTCGTCGTTGGCTAAAAAAAGGGTTTTATAAAAAATATTCCAACGACAACGACGACGACAACGTTTATAAATGAACCATTATATTTCACTTACTTTGGTAGTTTTTTGTATTTTTGCAAAAAAGGTTGGGTTTGGCGAGGCTGTGTTTCTTGCACTTTTTTAAGCACAACAACCCTTGCCAAATCTATTTCACACTCCTGTCATAATTAATAATATAGTCAACCTCAAAAAGCACTTTATTCTAATCCCACACTAAACTAACCATCAATTATTCAGGGAGCAGTGGTGATAAGCCGAGACCACCATGATGTGAGTGGCACAGACAGTCCTTTCCGAGAGACCTCCAACATCCAGGACGGATCTGCGTTTACAGCCGATATGGCCGTGCAGAACGTGATTGGAGATGCCGTCAGAGGTGCTACCTGGGTGTCCCTGCACAATGGAGGGGGTGTTGGTTGGGGAGATGTGGTCAACGGAGGCTTTGGCATGTTGTTGGATGGGAGTGAAGAGGTGAATGGCAGGGCAGACATGATGCTCCACTGGGATGTGGCCAATGGAGTCAGCCGAAGGTGTTGGAGTGGCAATGACAACGCTCTCCACACAATCAAGCGAACTATGGAGCTAGTGCCTGGATTGCAAGTCAGCCTCCCTAATAAAGTACTGGACGACGACTTGTTAGAAGGACTATTCGAGAAAAATTGACCATGAATTTTAAGATGCATCATAAAATGTGAGATAAAAAGATACAATAAAGAACAATTATTGTTAATCTTGGTATTTATTCAAGCTTGAGGTTTTTAGTTTGAGAGTTTTTAATTAAAAGTTTTGAAGGGGCAGGCAAATCTAATGATCTCCTGGCGGTAGTGTATAGACTGTACAGTTTCTGTCTCACTAAACACCATAGACTCTGCATATAGACTCTACCACCTTACATTTAGAGTGCAGAAAGCTTGGTGAGACAGGGAAGTGTAGAGTATACGCACACCCATAGAGGATCCACACTCTACATGTAGTGTGTAGACTCTACCGTTTTGGTGGGATAAACCCAGAGCTCCGAACTAAAAGTTTTAAAATAAAGGACATTTTTGTAAAATACTGGACATTTGGTCAAAAAGTGTCATTTTATCTAGTGCTTGCTGAGTTCTGAAGACTAAAATAAAGACGTAAAATCTCGTTAATGTTTATATTTCCATCACGGTACTACTCAAGCTATCATTTGAGCGAGAATTCCGGAACACTTTAACTTCTCCTCTCGGTTACCTGAATTTTAAGTTCGGATGCCTCAAGAACTTCGACATCCAATGTCTATCTTTAGTGTCTACAGGGTGACCCAAAAAAATTCGGCCACCTTGAAAAAATTAAAGCACGTAACCCTTGCCCGGTCGGTTTCCGATTTTCGGGTGGCAAGCCCTCCTAAATCTCCTCAACAATGCCGGCTATGATAAAGAGAAACACACAAAGCTCCTAGGTAGCTTAACCACTGCTAGCGATTTCCCTGGGGAAATAGATATGGCAAGGAGCTATCCACAGAATTTTTTTTCAAGTGGCCGCGTTTTTTTGGGCCACTCTGTAATAACGAAAAGTTTTTGAACGTGCAAAAACAAGAAAAACAAGGGATACTACCTAAAAAAGAGCAAAAGGTCAACAAGACGTGAAATACGGGCGCTAGGCAGGGATCCCTTACCTACCGATAAAAGCGTTCAAACTAGCATGTCAAGACTTTAATACAGGGTTCGTGATCGTTTTTTTTTGAAAAAGATTTGTGCTTTTTTTTCGGGTCAAGACAAAATCCCCCGCCGAAATCCCCCGGCCAAAATCCCCCGCCAAAATCCCCCGCCGAAATCCCCCGGCCAAAATCCCCCGCCGAAATCGGGGGGTGGGTATATTACGTGTTTGTATAATTATAGTATGGGGTGTTTCGGCCGGGGGTATTTTGGCCGGGGGATTTCGGCGGGGGGATTTTGGCGGGGGATTTGGCCGGGGGATTTCGGCGGGGGGATTTTGGCGGGGGATTTTGGCCGGGGGATTTCGGCGGGGGGATTTTGGGTGGACCGCTTTTTTTTTGGGACCCAAAATCCATAGTCAAAATCTTTTTTGCTCCAAAATAACAATAAGCACTGTATAAAATGAAATAAAATCTTTTTTTTACCCAAATGTCTCTTTTCGAAATTGTTAATTACGAACCGTGCTGCAGTAATTTCTTATTACTCGACCGAAAAATTCACGAAATTCAGGAGCCATTTCACGATTCCGAAAAATTTCCTCGACAACAAATTTATTTCAACAAAGCTATGTCAACAATATAACGAGAACAACGGATGCACTAGAGCCTGACGAATGGTGGATTCTTCATGCGAACCTCTTCCTGCTAGTCTCAGCGCTGACCTGCGGGCACTCACGACTCATATGACCGGTTTCTTGGCAATTGTAGCAACGACGATCTCCACCTCCGCCATAGCTGCCGCCACCACCACCATAGCTGCCACCGCCGCCACCACTTCGAGGCTGAGTGCATTCGCGAGACATGTGGCCGGAACCCTGGCAATTGTAGCACTTGATGTCACCGCCATAGCCGCCGCCTCCACCACCGCCGCGAGAATAGCTACCACCACCGCTGCGAGGCTCAGTGCATTCGCGAGACATGTGACCAGGCTTGCCGCAGTTGTAGCACGAGGAACCACCTGAAGATATTTCAATTAATTCGAAAGATAGGAAGAAGCAAGAGAAACGTACCACCACCTCCGCCACCGCGTCCACCGCCGTAGGAATCACCAGCGCTTGGGCACTCGCGAGCGAAATGACCCGTCTCATGGCACTTGTAGCATTCGGACATCTTTCTTTCTCTTCAAAGTTTGATGCGTAGACGATATTTTCAACAACTAAATAATCAATAGAATGCAGGGAATTCATTCAAATGCAAAGATAAATTTGATAGATGCTAATTATTGCATGAGTGCAGTTTGCGGCGCAAACGCGGCGCAACTTTGCGCTGTCATGGAAACTTTAAAAGGCGCTAATTTAAAATAATTTTAATTCTGGTGTTCTTGAAGGTAAAACGACACTTGGAGCTGGACAGTTGGAGCTGGTTTTATAAAGGACACTTGGAGCTGGTTAGTTGGAGCTGGTTTTTTCGGTATACATCCAACTCGATACAAAAACTAACTCAATACACCGACTCGATACATTGACAACTCGATACACCGACTCTATACACTTTTTTTATCTTTACCCAAGGACCGTTATTTTTAGGACATAGGACAGTTCGTACCGGTTTTTTTAGATTATTTTTTTCCATATTTTTGTCTTGTATATTATTCTTGTTAATTCAAAGACTCATCTATAAACCAACTTAATGCTCCAGGCACCAATCAAACCAGGTGGTCATCCACTTGGTTCAAATACCTTTTGTGGTGGTTTTCAGGTTCCAAAACTTGTTTTCTGCACTAATTTGATCATTCTAAGGATTGTAAGACAGTAGTCAAATGCTGTTTTCCTGGTATTTTTCAAGTTTTCATGATTCCGCTCATATAACATCCTGCTACTTACGGAACATTTGAAATGTGGTGGTTAGCGCACAAAATAACTATGGAAGCCAAAAAAACAAAAAAAAGCACCCAATGGACAACCAAATTCACCAAGTGGTCGTCCACTCTATTAAGTTTATTCGTGGATTGATATAGTAAATGTGGATTAATATAGTTTATTCTCTAGACGTGATTACTGATTCAGTATTTATGTAGTTATTCATCTAGACCACCTTGGTTTATGGTTTGAAGTCATATGATATAATTAGAGTTGTAGAAATTCCCGGAAATATAGAAAACCCGGGAATATTCCCGGGAACATTGGGAATATTCCCGGGAATATTCCAATGTAGGGGAAAATATCGGAAACCGAGAATATTCCCGATGTTCCCGGGAATATTCCCGGAAATATTCCCGGGAATATTCACATTGTACAACCCTAGATATAATCATAGAGTAGTGACGACGAAATTTTTATTTTTCGGCTTCATTAACCCTTTCGTGTACTAATCACGATATTCTAAAAATGGTTTCAAAGTAGTAGGTAGTGATATGAGCGGAATGGCCGAAGTAATTGAGGTAAAAATAAAAAAGTGTATCGAGTCGGTGTATCGAGTTGTCAATATATCGAGTTGGTGTATCGAGTTAGTTTTTGTATCGAGTTGGTTGGCAGTCGGTTTTTTCAAATTTAGTTAAAATTTTGAAAACAATTGTCTTAAAGGGGGGGGGGAACTTTATATACGCATCGCCTTTTGTCGAAAGTTCTAGTCCCTCTGGGTGTTTTAATTTAAGTTTTTAGTAACTTTTTTGACTTTTAGGTCCAAAAATCATCGAGCAGTCGATTGCAACTATTTCCAGCACTGATTTGATGTCAGCAAATGCCTTAATTTTGCGATTTTTGGCAATGACTACCAAAATTAGAGGAAACCAACCAAAATGATGCGTACTTAGACTAATATAGCCTGAGTCTCCGCCAATTTTATTTATTTGCTCACATGTTTAGTGACTTTCTGGAGTCAGAATTTCATGGGGAACAAGATAAAAATTTTTACACACTAAAATCACTTCAAAAAATCAGGTAGCGAGCGAAATGTTGACTCAGGAAGAAATGAAAAAGTTTTGCCCATTTTTTTCTCTTTTATACGATGAAAGAAACATTTTCAAACACGCATTTTAGGACAGGCTCAAACATATTTTAATAAATTTTAATTAATTTTTTGTAATTGCGAAAACATGTTTGAGTCTGTTCTAACTTACCGTATCAATTCTAATAAGGACCAATGGGATTTATTGTAATAAGGATCAACGGTACTTTTATAGTTCCCCGCCCCCATACTCGGATTTTTTGAAAAGTGACCCAAAATCACCTCTCGAACTCATTTTTTCTGCACAACAAGGTCTGAGAAGCATTTCTAAACACTTTCTGAATAAAAAAATTGAAAGTTTGTCAAAAAAATTGCCTCCCACCCCTCAGGCAAAGATGGTCTTTTTAGGGTCTTTTAGGGTCACTTTTGGGTGATTTATCACATTTTTCTTGCTGGAGCTGGGCAAAAATAGTCTCTAAATGCATTTTTGATCAAGAGTCTTGCTCGGAATCATGTCTAAGGTAAGTGAGTGCGAATCTATCATTTTTACCTTCATTTGACTTAAAAAAGGCTGAAAATTGGTGAAAAATACCCTAAAAAGACCAACTACCCCCGAGGGGTGGGTGACAAATTTTTTGGTAAAATTTTACTTTTTTTATTCAGAAAGTGTTTAGAAATGCTTCTCGGACCTTGTTGTGCAAAAAAAAATGAGTACGAGAGGTGATTTTGGGTCACTTTTCAAAAAATCCGAGTATGGGGGGAACTATAAAAGTACCGGATCAACCCCTCTATCATTCAACCTATCTTCGAGGTTGAAAAGGCCTTCATAGTATCTTTTCCCCGTCGGGGACAAATACGGTATGCTGGCCTACCCTTTCAAAGTCTAAGCCTAAAAATGTAATAAATAACCGAAAAATGACCCTCATATACCCTGGAAAGACCATATAGCCTTTAAAGGGGGAGCTTCCTATACGCATCGCCTTTATTATTTTGGCACTGCAAAAGGCACCGCAAAAATTGGCACCACAAAAAAAACTAGAGTTGTAGAAATTCCCGGAAATATAGAAAACCCGGGAACATTCCGGGAACATTGAGAATATTCCCGGGTTTCCCGGTATTTTCCCTATATTGGGAATATTCCGGGAATATTCCCATTGTACAACCTAAAAAAACCAGTGAAAGAAAAACGCCGAAAACCGGGGACCCCTTCGGGGCGCAGGGGGCTTTGTTACTTGGGGTTGAGATGCG
The DNA here is from genome assembly GCA_004194705.1 of Ditylenchus dipsaci. Taxonomy (NCBI): domain Eukaryota; kingdom Metazoa; phylum Nematoda; class Chromadorea; order Rhabditida; family Anguinidae; genus Ditylenchus; species Ditylenchus dipsaci. The sequence goes on along the minus strand of SADC01001256.1, from coordinate 1,011,457 downwards.
CGCACTCACCTTAGACACAAATCACTCCAAAGAGACTCTGGGTCCATAAAGGAGGCTTGAAGTTGAGATGACATCTCTAACCAACCAAGCCTCCTGCGCCACGGAAGAGGCTTGGTTGCTTGAGGTTGAGATGCTCATTTTTGCTCAGGTTGAGATTATATCCAAGTAGGGTCGAAATTCTGTTTCTGCTTTTAAAATTATGCTTCTGCTTTTTTAAAACACTGGTCGATACTCGTCTTGGTTCCATTTTTCTCGGATGGAATTGATTTCCTGCCTATTCTCGTAAAGGGAGGGTGAAAGCTGTTAAGGAGATAGTCTTGACACGAAAGGATTAATTCTAGTTTTTTTGTTTTTCAAATGTGGTTCTAGAGCCATATTTTGTCGACAACTCGGTGTTGCAATCTCGGACAAACTTGTGCATAATCAAAAGTTCGATTAGCATCATCAATATCAGAATTTCTAAATTTTGTCAAAAATGCCCTAAAATTGAAATGCAATAGAAGACTAATCATCCCCTTTTCCGATGGTATTTCCTCCTTTTCCATTTTAACTTTTAGCGAATTTTTTGAATAAATTTAGAAATTCTGATATTGAATATGCTAATTCAATTTTTAATTCTGCACAAGTTTGTCTGAGATTGCAATACCGAGTTGTCGATAAAATATGGCGATCCAGGACACTTGGCGTCATGGACACTTGGCTACAGATAGTTGACTAAAATTTTTCCAATATTTTCGGTAAAATTTCACCGAAAAAACTGGAAAATGTAGCCAACTGTCTGTAGCCAAGTGTCGTTGTACCAAAATAGGGCTCTGAAACCACATTTAAAAAACAAAAAAAAAATAGGAGTAATCTTTTCGTGTCGAGACTATTTCCTTAACAGCTTTCACCCTCCCTTTAAGTCTTAGATGTTTTTGTCTTGAATTCCCCGCTGGTTTTTCAAACTGAATTTGTCAAATGGTCGAAAATTCAAAATGCTCAAAACTCAATTTTTTCGAAACCAGAGCCTAAAAATAATGTCTTTTTTGAACTCCTGAGACGATTTTCGGTCGATATAGGGTGTTTGGGAAAACCTTAAAGCATCCTTCACACTCCGGCGTAACACGACCCGCGTAACACAATTTGACTAGTGTTACGCGTAACACTGTTTTTGAGTCGCGTAACACGAGTGGCGTAACACGAGTCAAGTAACATAATTGTTACGCGACTCGTGTTACGCATGTCTGTTACGCGTAACACTGCTTTCGAGTCACGTAACAAAGTCTCGTAACACACTATTTTGTTACGCGTAACATCGAGTCACGTAACACCTGATTTTCGGCTTCTGGATTCATTTTTTTGTGTTTTGACCTTTTGAAATATTTGTCTTCTTATGTTTAACGGGATTTAAGAGTGTGTAGAAGTTTCTAAAAGATAGAATTTTCTGAAGAGATAGAAATTTTCCTATTTAGGAAGCATCTCATGTTACGCGAGTTGAGTCACGTAACAACACCCTGTTACGTGACTCGCTTTTGCTAAGTTATATCCCCATATAGTATTTGGATCCACTGTGTCTTTTTTTCGCCACTTTTAACTTAGAGCTCAACTTTCTGCTACGTTTTGCGAACCTATGTTGGATATCTTTCCGGAGCACTCAAGTACAGAATATTAGTTTCTTTTTAAGTACAAAATGTATGATCAAAGTTTGCACTAAAAAAATTTCCTGCCGTCCAAATTGGAGATAATGTATTTTAGCCTGGATTTTTTGTGGATGTTTGGGTTCCCGACTTTCTCCCAATTTTCGCAAACTCATTTTTCGGTTGGTATCCAGGTAGTCGTATTCAGATGGGGTAACCCAGGTGGTGGTGCCCAGGTGCTGATGCTCAGGTGGTCATGCCCCGGTGGCTGAATTTTTTTTTACAAACTCATAATGCAGTCGTGTCTCGATACAACGCAACCCTTGAAATGATTCCAGCAAAAAGAATTTGGTCATATTCACGTTCGGTATAACGCGACCTTTTTCTGGTCCCAAGGGGTCGCGTTATGTCGAGACTTGACTATATAAAATACTGCGTTAATATTGGCAGCCTATTAAAAAATTAGTTTATTTTAAACAATCATCAGATTGTCAGCAAATTCGTGCATATACCCTAAATGACTTTAGAATGACTAGAGTCGCCAATAGGCGCTTGTAACCCCTTAATAATATGAAATCTAACCGTTTTTCAAAAAGATATAATTACACGAAAAATTGCTGTATCTTCTAGAAGATTCAGGATACCTTCTGGTCGTACACTTTCCGGATAGTTGAGGTGGGATCAAGGCGATTTTCTCACACTCCAGGCGACTGGAGTAGCATTCAGGCGTTTGGGGCACCCTCCAGGCAGTTTTAGTACCTTTCAGGTAAACAGGGTATCCAGATGGTTGAGTTACTATCCAAATAAATTTTCATCGGTATTTTGAATTAAATTAAAAAAAGCACTATGTTACGCGCCTCGTCTCAGCCATATCTATCGATTAAAAAAAGATCGCGAAAAATAAATAATGATCCTGGTCTAAAATATAAAAAATAGCACTTGCTGATGGTAAACACTATATAAAGATGATTTCTATGCAAAGATGGGTTTTGTGAATAGCCCTGTGAAAAAGAATGCGCGGATATCTGAATAAAAAGATAGGAAATTCTCGGAGGGATAGAGACTGTGTATTTTTAGGAGGACTTGATATAATGTGCCCTGGCATTGGATCAGACTTCTCAGGTGTTATCACCTGATTCAGACCACCTGAGTACTTGGGCTCTGCCACTACCTTGATCTGTCTGTTGGACAGAGAAAACTGTAAATATCTTTCCTGTATATCTCCAGTTAGCATCCTTTACCTTTGTATGATCGCCGTTTAAACGTAAATGTTGACAAACAAGAAAGAATCGTTGACCTCAAATGTGTTACGCGACTCGGTTGTTACGCGTAACATGTTACGCGTAACACGCGAAATGTTACGCGTAACATCAAAAAGTGCTGTTACGCGACTTTTGTTACGCGGGTCTGTTACGAGACTCAAAAAAGTGTTACGCGTAACAGAGTCGCGTAACACGAGTAGCGTAACAGAATTTGTTACGTGTTACGTGTTACGTCGGAGTGTGAAGGCTGCTTAAAAAAAGTTGTTTTAGGGGGGGGGTAGTCAGAATTTTGTATTTTATTCTCAAATTTCAATATCAGGTTAATTGGCGATCCCAAATTAAAGCAATAATACACAAGCTGAATGAATCCAAATTATTGATTAATTAGGCAAAACAAAGGATCAGTCATCGTTTAAGACCCATCCATAACCATACAATTAGACCACAATCAGCCAGGCAATAATAGTGACTATCATTACATTAGCAACCATCCAAAGGCCAGACACACAAAGGCATCCACAGCATTTAGTCTTTTTGAAAGACTCTTCAGTTTTTTTGGTAGTATTAGAAACCACTCCACAATTTAGGTCAACAGTGGTAACGCAAATCTGATTAGTTTTGTTGAAGCCTAAGAAAACAATAAGCGTTGTTAAATATAATAAAAAATGAAGTAATAACCATCATTAAACTGCACAAATGGTGTTCTGCTCGTGACCCGAGGACATCTGATCACTAATTGCTAAAAGGCAAACTTATAATTTATAACACTGTATTTATTTAATAGTGTAGCTCCCCAAAAAGTGACAACATCTAGTTATTATATGTCGAGTCTCGATACAACATACCCGCTTTAGACCGCCCTGGAAGTATGTTATATGGAAGAGTGCAGGGTGACACAAAATTACAGCGCCATTTTTGAAATCCCGGCTTTCACTTTTTTTAGTACAGGGTGGCACAACGATTCCTCTAACTTCAAACGACCGTAAATTGGCATTCGGCTTTCCTTAAGCTTCAAACCCATATGGGGTTATATATATACACCCCACCAAAATTTTTCCAAAAGTAGCTAAGGATTTGTTTTTAGGCCATTTTTCAAAATTTTAGGTAGGTGCCTAACGGCACTAGTGACCCATATGGTTAATAATGTCAAAAATATCATTTTTACTTGGCACCCCCTGTGGTTTGGACTTTGCCTATCCAGTGGCCATCCATAGACCAGGAGTAAAACCACAGGGTGTACCAATCAAAATGGTATCTTTAGCATTATACCGTATTTTCTCTCTTAATGCACCCGGGTTCATTATTTTTCAACCCTTCAAAAATGTTGAAATTGTAAATCAAAAATGGCCCTAACTCTGAAATCCTAGTCAAAATATCGAGGGGTGGGGGTCATAATTAGAGAGGAGTTCATTAATAGAGAAAATACGGTATACCAAATGGGTTGGACAACCGGCAGTGCAAGAAAAGCTGCGCCAGAAAATGCTTCTTTAGAGTGTTGAGCGGCAGTCTCACAAAATTCAAAAAATATATTCAAAGGACCATACTCGAACCGGAAACTGAAAAAAAGGGAACAAAGGGAAGAGAATATTTGTAACAATTTGAAAAGGGTTAAAGGGGGGGGGAAGCCATTTAGGTTTGAAAAAGTGGCTTCCATGGCGCAGTGCGTAAGTGCTCGCGTTTTTTGACCCAAAATGGTGTTGTTTTGGTGTTGCAGGTTCAAACCCACGTAGGGGCACACTTTTTTTTTGGCTTTTTGGGCAGTTTAAAGGTAATTAGACTTTTTTGACGCCAGAATCGGATCAGCGACCCAAATTACCTCTAAACTGGGCAAAAAAGCCAAAAAAAATAGTGTGTCCCTTCGTCCACAGGTCAATTCGTCCACAGGTCAATTCTTCCACAGGTCATTCGTCACGGTAAATTGTTCAATTCGTCCACAAACAGGTCAATTCGCCACGTCCATTCGTCCACAGGTCAATTCTTCACAGGTCAATTCGTCCACGGTCAATTCGTCCACAGGTCAATTCGTCCACGGTCAATTCGTCCACAGGTCAATTCGTCAAGTCAATTCGTCCACGGTCAATTCGTCCACAGGTCAATTCGTCCACAGGTCAATTCTTCCACAGGTCAATTCGTCCACGGTCAATTCGTCCACAGGTCAATTCGTCTCGGTCAATTCGTCCACAGGTCAATTCGTCCACAGGTCAATTCTTCCACAGGTCAATTCGTCCACGGTCAATTCGTCCACAGGTCAATTCGTCCACAGGTCAATTCTTAAAAAATTCGAAAAGTGCTACGAAAAAATCAGCGGAAAATAAGACCCGTCCGTAGGGCGGGCAAGCGCTAGTATGAATTAAAATTGCAAAAAAAAAACGTCAGTGCCAAAGTAATAAAGGCGATGCGTATAGGAAGCCCCCCCCCTTTAAAGCTTATATGGTCTTTCCATGGTATTGAGGGTCATTTTTCGGCTATTTATTACATTTTTAGGATTAGACTTTGAAAGGGTAGGTCAGCATACCGTATTTGTTCTGATTATGCTTCTTATTCCTCCAACTTCTAATAAAGCCTCACCCCGACGGGGAAAAGATACTATGAAAGCCTTTTTCAACCTCGAAGATAGGTTGAATGATAAGAGGTTGATCCTTATTACAATAAATCCCATTGGTCCTTATTAGAATTGATAAGGTAAGTTAAAACAGACTCAAACATGTTTTCCCAATAACAAAAAATTAATAAAAATTTATTAAAATATGTTTGAGCCTGTCCTAAAATGCGTGTTTGAAAATGTTTCTTTTATCGTATAAAAGAGAAAAAAATGGGCAAAACTTTTTTTGTGGCCGAAAATCTCTTTTTTGTGGCCGGTTTCGTTCTCTTCGGTGATGAGCGACCGAAGAGAACGAAACCGGCCACAAAAAAGAGATTTTCGGCCACAAAAAAAAAGTTTTGCCCGAAAAAAATATCTAAGGACTTATTTTGGGTTCACTTTTTAAAAATTTGTGGGTCGGGGAGTAAACGAAATAAGTACCAAAAAAAATTCTACGTTAACTATTTCTTCCGATATTTCCGAAATTTGTCCTATTTTTTCGGAAATCGGAAAACGGAAGCAAAAAAGTGCCGGAAATCGGAAGACGGAAATAGGAATTCCGTCCCAGACCTGATTTAAGCCTCGTGTCCAATGACTGAGAGGAAATTTCATGTTTTTTAACGCGGGAAGGGCTGTAAACTTTATTTTGTTCATACAAATTTTTTTCTTTTGGTCACATTTTGTAGCTAAGATTCAGGGCTACCCGATAAATTTTTTCCAGCCACAAATCTCTGAAAAAACTCTGATAAAAATGCGTTTCCTCTCACTCTGCCTTTCAGTCATTAGAGTGAATGGCAGAGTGAAAGGCAGAGTGAGAGGAAACGCATTTTTATCAGAGTTTTTTCAGAGATTTGTGGCTGGAAAAAATTTTATCGGGTAGCCCTGAATCTTAGCTACAAAATGTGACCAAAAGAAAAATTTTTTATGAACAAGATGAAGTTTACAGCCCTTCCCGCGTTAAAAAACATGGAATTTCCTCTCAGTCATTGGACACGATGCTTTAGAGGTACTTTTTGCCAAGTCGAAGAAAAAGTCGTCGTTTTAATGCTTCCGGTGCCCGCACCGATCGGCACCGGTGCCGGTGAGAATTTATTATTGGTGCCGGCACGGTGCCGATCACCATCAATGGTGCCGGTGCCGATTTTTTGATTTTAAAACACTGGTTATGAGTATATGTACAACATTTAGCTCTCATTTGATCAGTATCGCAAGAACCCCATCCAGAATCTGGATTCCAGATTAGCCCAAAGCAAAAAATTATTAGTTTATTGGGGGGTTGAATGTATATAGGGTCTCTTTAAGCCATGTTCTTTTTTCGTGGCATAATAATCTTTTTCGTGGCATATTTCAGGCAGAAGAAGCTTGTGCGAAAGCAAATTACGCAAATGCAGTTCATGCCATGATTTTTAGGATTTTTGTGTCAAACGGTCCATGATTTTGTTCAATTATTCACGACAAATTTTTTTATGTTTAAACTTTTATAACCTCGCTGTCTCGTCAAAAAATTATTGGCTGTTTGCTACAAAAGTCCCTCTAAATCATGGCACAAACTGAATTTGCACAAAATGATTATTGCACGAATTCAAATATACAAATAAATTTATTGAAAAATCAAACAATATTAAAGACAATAAGTGATATCAACAATTTCATTTCTTACTTCATTCAACTTTGCAGCCATAAATGTGCGTCTGGGATTGCGTGATGACATAGCTCCGGAATTCACTGCCGGTCGAATTTATTAACATGAGCGTCGTAGTTGCAAAACTTGCTCCACCGAAAATCCGAACTTGATGTGTCAAAAAGCAACAGACCCTGGTGATGTATAGCCACCCTTGGCCTTTTTCCTTCCCACACCAATGCGCCTAGGATGGTGATCACAAATGGAATGGTGAGTTGGAAAAAAATTGAGTTAGAAATTCGAGTCTTAGTTAACTGTACAGTGGGCCACACTCTAACGATACCTAGGATACCGGGTCCGAGACTTTTTACCAACATTTTTGAAATTTGGTAATTCTGCTTGGACAGTTTAGTGTCGAAAATTGGAAGGATTCCGATTTGCGAATTGTTTTTCCAAATTCCTTAAAAATTGTTATTTCTTTCATTCTAAAAGACTCGGAGTATGGGTATCTTGATTTCATAAATGAAACATAAAAGGATACCGTATTTACTCTAATTGTAGCCCGGGGTCTCTAATTTTCAACCTACTGAAAATCGGAGAAATTCGAGGTCGATCTCGAGATTTTCAGGTGCCCAACCAAAATTAAAAACGAGGGATCGGTAGAGCTCGTGGGAGTTCAGAAAATGCAATAAACAGCTTTTCAAAATATTGACTCTGCTTCGAAATACAGACGCTCAAAGTTGAGGGGGGGGGGGGAGGGGGGGGGGTCACTATTAGAGTAAATACGGTAATTCTTTTATTGCCAGCGTCTGGCTTCTTTTTGCCCGCCTTTAGCTTTTTATATGATTATTTTCTAATTATGAAATGATAAAAATGCATAGAAGTAGAAGAAGTGCTTGGTCAGACACAGACAGCAGTGGCTCTCCCTCTAATATTTCATAACAGTGTTGCCTGCCACATGTTTGAAAGACCAAAGAGTATTATTTCTCTGAATGTCTAGTTTACTTGCAAACCCAGCTACTTGTTGGGTTAATAAAAATGTGGCTATATATACAAGAAGTCTTTTGTTGTTTACGTTCATTCCAAATGGACATATACTAAAATTGGAACAATACAGAGAAGATTAGCATGGCCCCTGCGCAAGGATGACACGCAAATTCGTGAAGCGTTCCAAATTTTTTGCCGTTCTCTAGAATGTTATTTTTTCATAACTTTTGTGGAGACTAGGAAATTCATCCCTGGTAAATAAATATGGCGCGAAAAAAATGTGCCCTAAAAAGGGCACATTGTGCCTTTTGAGGGCACATATTTTTTCGAAAATACGATGTGCCCTGAAATGTGCCCTTTAGGGCACAATGTGTCCTTTTAAGGGCACTTTTTTTGGCCTTAATTTATGTGCCGTTTTTAGGGCACATCGGTCAGAAAATATGCCCTTTTTAAGGAAAAATGTGACCTTTTAAAAAAAAAGTGTCCTTTTCTTTTTTCAAAATTTTCAAATTTCTCTTTCGCCTTTTTCACTAGAACGAAAAAACGCGGGCGTTTTTTTCACATAACGCGGGCACTTTTTCCCCAAACGCGTCATTCTTCCGTTTTGTCCAAATAAAATACGAAAAAAAGCGTTCAGAATTAAAATTATTTTAAATTAGCGCCTTTAAATTTTTCATGAGTAGTGCAAACTGTACTCATTCAATAATCATCATCTATAAAACTTATCTTTGCATTTGAGGTTCAAATTTTGAACGAATTCCGTGCATTCTATTGATTATTTAGTTGTTGAAAATATCGTCTACGCATCAAACTTTGAAGAGAAAGAAAGATGTCCGAATGCTACAAGTGCCATGAGACGGGTCATTTCGCTCGCGAGTGCCCAAGCGCTGGTGATTCCTACGGCGGTGGACGCGGCGGCGGAGGTGGTGGTACGTTTCTCTTGCTTCTTCTATCTTTGGAACTAACCGAAATATCTTCAGGTGGTTCCTCGTGCTACAACTGCGGCAAGCCTGGTCACATGTCTCGCGAATGCACTGAGCCTCGCAGCGGTGGTGGTAGCTATTCTCGCGGCGGTGGTGGTGGCGGCGGCTATGGCGGTGATATCAAGTGCTACAATTGCCAGGGTTCCGGCCACATGTCTCGCGAATGCACTCAGCCTCGAAGTGGTGCGGCGGTGGCAGCTATGGTGGTGGTGGCAGCAGCTATGGCGGAGGTGGAGATCGTCGTTGCTACAATTGCCAAGAAACCGGTCATATGAGTCGTGAGTGCCCGCAGGGTCAGCGCTGAGACAAGCAGGGAGAAGTTCGCGTGGAGAATCTACCGTCCGTCAGGCTCTAGTGCATCCGTTGTTCTCGTTATATTGTTGACATCGCTTTGTTGAAATAAATTTGTTGTTGAGAAAATTTTTTGGGATGGTGAAATGGCTCCTGAATTTCGTGAATTTTTCGGTCGGGTATTAAGAAATTACTGCAGCACGGTTCGTAATGAACAATTTCGAAAAGAGGACATTTGGGTGAAAAAAAGATTTTATTTCATTTTATACAGTGCTTCTTGTTTTTTGGAGCAAAAAAAGATTTCGACTATGGATTTTGGGTCCAAAAAAGCACAAATCTTTTTCAAAAAGGACGATCACGAACCCTGCATTAAAGTCTTGACATGCTTGTTTGAACGCTTTTATCGGTAGGTAAGGGATCCCTTCTTAGTGCCCGTATTTCACGTCTTGTTGACCTTTTGCTCTTTTTTAGGTAGTATCCCTTGTTTTTCTTGGCCCAAAAAACGTGGCCACTTGAAAAAAGATTCTGTGGATAGCTCCTTGCCATATCTATTTCCCAGGGAAATCGCTGGCAGTGGTTAAGCTACCTAGGAGCTTTGTGTTGTTTCTCCTTATCATAGCCGGCATTGTTGAGGAGATTTAGCAGGGCTTGCCACCCGAAAATCGGAAACCGACCGGGCAAGGGGTTACGTACTTCAATTTTTTCAAGGTGCCGAATTTTTTTGGGTCACCCTGTAGACACTAAAGATAGACATTGGATGTCGAAGTTCTTGAGGCATCCGAACTTAAAATTCAAGTTAAAGTGTTCCGGAACTCTCGCTTAAATGATAGCTTGAGTAGTACCGTGATGGAAATATAAACACTTACGAAATTTTACGTCTTTATTTTTAGTCTTCAGAACTCAGCAAGCACTAGATAAAATGACACTTTTTGACCAAATGTCCAGTATTTTACAAAAATGTCCTTTATTTTAAAACTTTTAGTTCGGAGCTCTGGGGTTATCCCACCAAAACGGTAGAGTCTACACACTACATGTAGAGCGTAGATCCTCTACGGGTGTGCTTATACTCTACAGTTCCCTGTCTCACCAAGCTTTCTGCACTCTAAATGTAAGGTGGTAGAGTCTATATGCAGAGTCTATGGTGTTTAGTGAGACAGAAACTGTACAGTCTATACACTACCGCCAGGAGATCATTAGATTTGCCTCCCCTTCAAAACTTTTAATTAAAAAAACCTCTCAAGCTTGAATAAATATTCAAGATTAACAATAATTATTCTTTTTTGTATCTTTGTATCTCACATTTTATGATGCATCTTAAGATTTCATGGTCAATTTTTCTCGAATAGTCCTTCTAACAAGTCGTCGTCCAGCACTTTATTAGGGAGGCTGACTTGCAATCCAGGCACTAGCTCCATAGTTCGCTTGATTGTGTGGAGAGCATTGTCATTGCCACTCCAACACCTTCGGCTGACTCCATTGGCCACATCCCAGTGGAGCATCATGTCTGCCCTGCCATCCACCTCTTCACTCCCATCCAACAACATGCCAAAGCCTCCGTTGACCACATCCCCCCAACCAACACCCCCTCCATTGTGCAGGGACACCCAGGTAGCACCTCTGACGGCATCTCCAATCACGTTCTGCACAGCCATATCGGCTGTAAACGCAGATCCGTCTTGGATGTTGGAGGTCTCTCGGAAAGGACTGTCTGTGCCACTCACATCATGGTGGTCTCGGCTTATCACCACTGCTCCCTGAATAATTGATGGTTAGTTTAGTGTGGGATTAGAATAAAGTGCTTTTTGAGGTTAAATATATTATTAGTTATGACAGGAGTGTCAAATAGATTTTGGCAAGGGTTGTTGTGCTTAAAAAAAGTGCCAGAAACACAGCCTCGCCAAACCCAACCTTTTTTGCAAAAATACAAAAAACTGCCAAAAGTAAGTGAAATATAATGGCTCATTTATAAACGTTGTCGTTGTAGTTGGAATATTCTTTTTATAAAACCCTTTTTTTAGCCAACGACGACAATGACAACGTTTATAAATGAGCCATAAAATGGTGCTAGTCAAACAGTCCAAAATAAATATCATTTCAGCACGTGGGATCGAACCTGCAACACCATTCTGGGCCAAAATCGCAAACGCTTACCCACTGCGTTATGGAGGCCACTTTTCAAACCTAAGTAATAGCTTTTCCCCCTCCTTGATGGACAATTTCTGGTTATTTTTTGGTTTTGAGACTAAACTAAACATTTTATTACATTGAATTCGGGAAACTAGCAACGAGGAATTATCTCAGCTACTGCCTGTAGAAAACAACTGTGAACTAAGTACAGTGGACTCTCGATTTAACATACACCCTGGGGACCGACACAGCCGTATGTTAAATCGGGGGTAATTTGACGGAGTTTATCATTGAAGGGATCGTCCAGCTGTACGTTAAATCGGGGGTGTATGTTAAATCGACAGTATGTTAAATCGAGAGTCGACTGTATGAGTTTTTCGTCTGTAAAAATAACTATCAAATAACATGAGTTTCCTAAAATATCCTAAAATCTACTCATCGTACTCATAGGAGACTGCCATTTTTTTTTAATTTTGAGTTTGGAACTTTGCCCTGAAGAATTACCTTGAGCACTCCCTGACGAACAGCCTGATTGAATGCCTTAGCCAATGCCACTCGCCCCAACTGATCCGCATACAAAATCCTAGCCTGGAAACCGACCACCAGCTTATGCCCTTCCGCCTGTTCAATCCACATCTGGTTGTCGGTGTATTGTTGTCTAGTGGCCAAAGCACTGGGTGGCGTCTTTGTAATAAGCTCTTGGATTACTTGGCTGGCTATTTTGTCAGTTTGCTTCAGATCTTCGTGGTTTCCTGAGGTGCACACCCAGCGAAAAGGGCCAAATCCAAGCGAAAATATATCCCTGAAAATAAATAGGGATGTAGTAAACCACATATTCCAAGGTCAAGTACTCTAAAAATAGTGATGTTTTCACGCTTTCTATTGCGTTGTAATATTTTTAAAACTTTTGAGGTGATTTAACCTACCACATTTTTGATGTTTGAAGAGGAAATGAGGGATTTTGCGACCATTATTAAAAATTAGTTTTTATTTCATTTTTACTTTGATGGATCAGTGGAATCATTTGGAATTTTGACTGGCGATATTCCTGTTGGTATGCCTTAAACCATAACTCAAACCAAAAAAGTCTTCAAGACCTTTTTGGGCGATCCTGTGGGATTTCCATTTTTGACGTCCCTATGCAAAACCCAAATTCTAGGGTGTTCAAGGCGGATAATTCGCACACTAACCTTTCTTCTAATTCAAAAGACATAGTACGTAAGAATAGACCACCCTAATGTGTCTTCGTTCCTCCTTGTGCAAATTTTCGGGGAGAAAATTGTGGAGAGCGGAAGCTTTAGCCCGTTTAGCAACCTTCTCCTAAATAGGTTCTAGATTGTCGGTAGCGGGTGATTTTACGTCAAAAGCTGTGGTCATTCTCAAAAAACTCAAAAAATTAAATCCCAGCTTTTTTGGACTAGATTTATCCAAGAAAACCCACGAAACGTTACAAAATTAGAGGTAAAAAGGTGTAATCCCAAGGTCAGGGATGAGCAATTTGCCTTTTTGTAAATTAAGAAGGGCAAAAACTTAGCCCTTTTTGCCCTAAAAGGCAATTTTTAGAAGGAATTTGCCCATTTGCCCATTTAGGGCAATCAGACTGAAAGCTCAAATGACAAATTGCCTTTTGGGGCAAAAAAAGCGCAAAATTTTTTTCTTTTTTGTCCTTTTTAATTTACAAAAAGGCAAAATACTCATGCCTGCCCGAGATGCGCTAAAGCTTGAGGGATTGCCGGGTTATTGGCACCTTAATTCAGCAAAACCACTTTGAATTTGAAATTAACTACCCCATAATATCCTGCATATAACTGGGATAGATGAAAGTTTTGTCGTCCATCGCCTTTTCAGCCAACAACCAAATAGCTCCAGCTCTGTAGCACTCCACTAGGAAAGCATTGCCATAATCCCAGAAGTGCATGCCCCGTCTTGCCAGCGTTTGTACAGCAGTGATGTGGCGCAACAAACTAAACTCACCATCGAATTAATTTACATACAGGGTTGCCAAAACCACCTTTTCTTGACTAATTCTTGAAAAGCAGGCTTGTCTTGTGCCATCAACTGGTTGGCTTCCTCAAACGTGATGCCAACGGGGTAGTAGCCACCGTTTAGTGGATTGTGCAGACTGGTTTGATCGGAACCCAGCTCTACTAATAGCTCTTTCTCTTCGGCTAGTCTTTCCCTGAATTTGAAAGGAAAATAGTTAAATTTGTGGTTCAATCTGATCCAATTTGTCTATTTGAGTTTTGAAGGCGGCGTGGGCTAAACAATTTGAATTTTTTGGACGAAGTGAGGACGATTTTTGAATAGCCAAGTTTAGAATGAGCCATCTCTTTATTCGCGAAAGTGCCTTCATGTTACCCGATAGGGGGTTTTAAAAACATCCGGAAGATACATCCGGATGTGGATGTTTACATCCGAAACATCCACATCTGGCGGATGTGGATGTTGGATGTCAAAAAAATTTGAATCGGATGTCAGCGGATGTTTTCATTGATTTTTCATGGATTTTTCGGATGTTTTCGGATGTTTCGGATGTCAAAAATTTCACATCCGGATGTCGGATGTGGATGTGGATGTCAAAATTTTTTTCGGCCGGATGTGGATGTAGGATGTCAAAAAAAATTTTTAAAGCCCTGTTACCCGAATGATACCTGCGACTTTCTTGGTTCTCTTAAAATATTAAAATTGTGTCTAGAAAACCAGGACATCACCAGAACCCTGAACTTTTGTGTGTTTTCTAACTCTTCGTAGTTCGAAAATAGTTTTGAGTCCGCAATTATGTTTTTGTGAAAATCTTGCATTAGGCACAACCCTAAAATTAGGAGGCGGGGATGTAGAACATGAAACCAAATTTCACAAATTACCAACCACAAGTCGACTATGTTGCCCAAGTAGCCAATGCTTATAGCCTTCTTTTTCTGGCGGTTTCCTTGATGTAGTCAATAACTTGGTCCAGTTGGTCACTGTAGATGTCCAGCCAACCTTGTTGATGTCTCTTGACTAGAGCTTTTTCACTTATCCAAAAAACATTAAAAACTGATTTTTTACATACAAAAACTATCAAAACCAACCTCAGCGATGACCCCAATGCATCCGCAAACCACCGCTGCTTTAGCTTGTGCACCACTCATCCCACCTATATCATGGTAGGTTGTTCGGTAAGTTTAGTCAGAAGTGAGATTTTTTTTCTAATAAGCTTGGTTTCCCAAAATATTTAGTCCTTTTTTGCATAAATATGGTGCGCCAGAAAAAATTGTCTTAGTCCCCCTGTCCTATCAATTATTTTAACGTAATAGTTACCGGCATAGTGACCGCCCGTCTGGCCGGGCCCGTCCCGTCCACGTCCGGACGGCGCTGGAAAACCGGACGGTCGGGCGGCCGGTCGTCTTTTTGGTCGGCCATCTGACGACCGGCAAAATTTTTAGCAAGACGGCCGAATATTGGACAGCCAGCCAACGGCCGGTCGTTAGAAAAAAAAAATTGGACGGAGGCTAGACGGCCGGTAAAAAATGCCTAGGGCGGGGACGGGACGCCGTCTAAATTTCGATATACGCGGTCACTATGGTAGCCGGTCGCCTTATTTTTTTATCATTCTCCAGGGCCGGCCAAGGAGGGGTGGGGGGAGGCAGTCCTATTATAAGAAGTACGGTACACAGGCTTACCCTGCGCTTATGCTAAGAAACAAAACAGACGTCCAAGGCATTTTCCAAAGACCCTGCCACCACATCGGGTCGTAGCCTTTAGGCCCTTTTTTTCCACTTTTTGGCGTTCTGCCCTATGTTATACTTTAGCCACATAGGCTTTATTTTAAAGCCATTTTGTGGTTCTTAAGACATTTTTTAGTCCCGGCTAACGTGCGCTGGCCGGTAAACTCCCAACTGGCATGATTTCCAACTGGCATGACCCGACTGGCATGAGGGCCATCTGGCATGACCCGACTGGCATGAGTACCAACTGGCATGACCCGACTGGCATGAGTAAAAATATAAAAGCTGACATGTGTTTAATTTTCATAAAACCCCCAAAGGGTCAGCCCTTATCCCGGACCATGTACCCCCAAAGGGGCTTCCTATTGAATTAGGTTGCCTGCCGAAGGCAGGCAGGTAGAAAATCTAAAAAAGTCAAAATTTTTGATGGAAAGTGGTCGGAAACAATGTTTTTATCGGTTTCAGCGTGTAAGAATTGCTTAGAAATGGTTAAAACCTATTTTTGACAAGCACAAAAGGATACAGTTAACTATCTGGCCCCCTTTTACCGGCCCCTTTTTACAGCCCCCTTTTTACCGGCCCCTTTTTACCGGCCCCCTTTTTACAGCCCCTTTTTACCGGCCCCCTTTTTACCGGCCCCCTTTTTGCAGCCCCCTTTTTACCCAGTACCGTTTTACCTTCTTTGTTGTTGAATTTTAATAAAGATTGCTTGGATTTTATGAAAATTAAACACATGTCAGCTTTTATATTTTTACTCATGCCAGTCGGGTCATGCCAGTTTGAAATCATGCCAGTCGGGTCATGCCAGTTGGCACTCATTCCAGTCGGGTCATGCCAGATGGCACTCATGCCAGTCGGGTCATGCCAGTTGGAAATCATGCCAGTTGGGTCATGCCAGTTGGAAATCATGCCAGTTGGGTGTCGTTCCGCTGGCCTACCCTGAGCCTAAGCCTAAGCCTAAGTTAAAAAAATAAGGCCTAAGTGGCTAAAATATAACATAGGGCAGAACGCCAAAAAGTGGAAAAAAAGGCCCTAACGCCTCTACGCCACCACATCTAGAACCATTTTTTTTCAAAAAAAAAAATCCGATTTCTTTGCTCTAAAACTGGCTCAAAAGGCAATTGAGGTGTGATGGGTTCTCGTTCCGTTTCCATCTCTGATATCGAATGGTGTGGAGACATGATTCTTTACAATCTGAATTTAGCGTAAGTTTACTCACCTAATCCCGAGCTCACAAAAACCTTTCCAGACAAATCCTCACAGTTTAAGTACTTTCTGCCAGCATTCCGCAAAGTAATCTAAAATTTTGCGGATAAGACAATGCTGATTGAGATTAGAGAAGTGAAATCAACCGTGGTGCCATGGACAATGCCCTGAGGCCCAATGTAACAATAACTGCCAGCTGTCATTTGACCATATAGAGTGACTCCCAAAGCAAAGTACTTGTCATAGAGGGGTTTTGTGGAGTAGTTGGGGATCATCTGGAATTGCTTAAAGTGTATTCGGGGACTGGAGAATAGTATTTGGTGAATGGTGCGATATTTTGTAGTTAATCGAGAAGTTACTCAAATTACTCTATAAATAGAATATAAATTGACTGCGTAGGGCAGGGTGAAATTGACTGTGTGAGATAGGGTCTAAGTACTTCTTATAAATTCCTCTTTCTTTATAAAATTCCTAAATTAGGAGGTGGCGTTCAATTACAGAAGGTCCAAAAAGTCTGACTATTTGGAAAAAGATTACGAAAAGGCGACGGTAAATTCCTCCCCGGCAAATTCATCCCCTATTGGAATTTGAATTTTGGCAGTTTGATGCATGTTTATCTAACTTAGACACAAGGGTAGGCGGACGCATATAAGCTGGAACTAAAAAATTTCTTACGAACTGCAAATCAAATAAGTGAAGGATTTACCGGGAATGAATTCCCTAGTGTCCACAAAAAGTTATGAAAACCGACAGCCCAGAAAACGGCAAAAAATTTGGAACGCTTCACGAATTTGCGTGTCATCCTTGCGCAGGGGCCATGCTAATCTTCTCTGTATTGTTCCAATTTTAGTATATGTCCATTTGGAATGAACGAGAGACATGGCAGACTTCTTGTATATATAGCCACATTTTAATAGCCCTAACAAGTAGCTGGGTTTGCCAGTGAATTAGACAGTTACAGAAATAATACTCTTTGGTCTTTCAAACATGTGGCAGGCAACACTGTCATGAAATATTTGAAGGAGAGACACTGCTGTCTGTGTCTGACCAAGCACTTTTTTTACTTCTATGCATTTTTATCATTTCATAATAAGAATATAAATACAGGAATCAGAAAGCGGGCAGAAAAAAGCCAGACGTGGGCAAAAAAAGATTTATTCTTTTATGTTCCAATTATGAAATCAAGATACAGTCGAATTCTTCAATAATGTACACCCCTCAAGTTCGTTCCCGCCTAGGGTCTGACACTTTTTACAGTCTTTTGCCGAGACTGATCCGTCAGTCTGGAATATCGTGAGGATCACAATTTTCGCGAATAATTTCTGAGAACACAACAGTTTTGCTGATTAGACCCGCAACATTCTCGAAAAATAAGTGTAAAAAAGTGTCGGACCCTAGGCGGGAACGAACTTTAATGGTGTACGTTATTGAGGAATTTGACTGTACCCAAAATACTCCGAGTCTTTTAGAATGAAAGAAATAACAATTTCAAGGATTTGTAAAAACAATTGCCAAAATCGGAACCCCTCCAATTTTTGGCACTAAATTGTCCAAGCAGAATTACCGAATTTCAAAAATGTTTGTAAAACGTCTCGGACCCGGTATCCTAGGTATCGTTAGAGTGCGGCCCACTGTACAGTTATCGTATTATCTCTATTAAACGGGCATGCCCGTTTAACCTACACCCGCCATTGTAGAAAACCTAATAGCTTTTTCATAAACCAGGAACAATTGTCCCATTTTATACAGGCCGGAAACTATCGGCGCCGCGAGCTATTGTTCATATCCGCTTGTATTTGTGGGTATAAGTTGTGATGGCCGCCAGTCGAGGCCGCCAGTCGGGGGCCGCCAGTTGGAATGGCCGCCAGTTGGGATGGCCGCCAGTCGGGGCCGCCAGTTGGAATGGCCGCCAGTTGGGATTTTACCTTATTCAAGCCAAAAAAAACACAATTCAAAAAACAGTGTAAATTTGAGCAAAGCAAGTCACTTTTACACAGAACAAGGCAGTCATAAGATTTATCAAACAAAAAGTCGCAGTCGAACTTGGAGTTACAGTGAAAAAATTATTTTTTCGTATTTTTTTTTACTTTACAAGTGACCACTCATTAGAGCCGCAAGGAATTTGCACATCTAATGAAACTAAGAACACTTGTGTTTTGCCGTAATAATTGTCGAACTCCTCAAAATTCGTCTCACTATTAGTCGCGTCCCAATCACGCACTAAATTTACTGATGGCCCTATATACTACTGCCCCTATTGTTAATCCAAACCATTTTTGACTTGGTCTTGTTGTTGTTCAGTCTCTGGTTCAGCATATCATTTGGTTTATTCGCCGGGGGCCACCGGCTGAAGAATTTTATCAACCGATTGATAATTTATATGGCGGTTAATGAAATACAGGTGTGTAAAAGACTGATTTTGTTGTTTTGATTTTTTTGGTTGGGATGAGGCTCAGGGTAAGTCAGTGTATGTGAGGACGGACTCAAACGGCAAGGCGAGGATTCCGCGGAATTTTGATTTTCGACGTTCCTGCTAGGCAAAAATCCAATTCTGACACCGGATTCATGTACACCATGGTCGATTCCAGTATCACCTTCTTCAGATTTTAACTTACTTTTAAATTTCAAATTGCTTTTGCGACAAAAAACGTTTGAAAAATTGGTATTTCAAATTTGACTACGAGTTTTAGATTTAAAGGGTACTGGGTATGCAATCTACTATGCTTAACGCAAATCAGGTATCAGAATTTGTTTTTTGCCGAGCAGGGACGTCGAAAATTAAAATTTAGCAAAATTTTCTCTCGCGCGACTATCGCGTTCTCACTTAAACATGTTTGCCGAGCTAAAAAAGAGTAAGAAGTACACGTTGAAGTCCGTCCTAGCATAAGCAGGCCTGCCCTGCTTTAAGTACAAGTTTAAGTACAACATCGAATTTAAAATAGAGCCCATTTTGGATATAATAAAGCTATGAAGTGGATTCAATAAAATTAAAGTGCGTGAAAATACCCCACCATCTTTTGCCAACTTGGGCCACAGTGCATAAGATTGTCCAAGTTTTGCGCAGTATAAAATTTTGCGTTACAGAGAATATTGAATTGCAGCGTATTTAAGAAAATGAGAAAACTGTGTTTTGACATTACCGTATTGTCTCTATTAAACGGAAATTAAACGAAAATGCATTAAACAGCTTTGCAAAAGATTTACTCTGGGCTGAGATATACGCCTTCAAAGTGGAGAGGGCCGTTTATTAGAGATTGCCCGTTTAATAGAGATAATACGGTAATTAAGACTCTAATTTCTAACTCAATTTTTTTGCAACTCACCATTCCATTTGTGATCACCATCCTAGGCGCATTAGTGTGGGAAGGAAAAAGGCCCAAAGGATGGCCACTATACATGACCAGGGTCTGTTGCTCATTCATTTGGCTCAAATACATCATGACCATTCGGATTGCATCCAGTTGGAGAATACTTGACCGTTTCCACCTAAATCACCAGTCAATCGAATTGCTGAAAATCTTTGAAACACACCATAAGTGACAAGTTCAGCCGGAAACTGAGCCACCGCTGGATCCAAATTGTTCAGAATCATCAAAATTATCGATGCTGCCTGTCTACAGTTGGCAGCAATACACTCCAAAGGGGGTGCTTGGAGTCGGTAGTTGGCATGAATCTGTAGGCATATATGTGTCCATAGTCCTCCAGCTCTTTTGCAAATCTTTGGCCAGTTCAGCGTGGAACTTGGAAGGCACATAGCGAAGAGCATTGCGCACTGATAACTGCAAAAAAATCACCGGCTGAGTTGATTTTGGAAAAATAGTTTATGATGATCAAAAAAAGTTCAAGAAAATCGTTATATAAAGGGTTGGCCGAATTCGTCAAACTATTTGTTTTGGTCGTATCTTTTTTAATTTATTGTGTTTTGATGAGATCTGTTTTTAATAAAGTCGACTCTCGATCTAAAGACACCCCAAAAGTTCGTTCTCACCCAGTATCCGACACTTTTTAGGTAAAACTGCGACTCGCTGCAAATTGTGACTCGCTACAGAATTGAATTTTTTATTTTTTCATTTTTTGACTATTTTTTGCATGTTCTTTTAACTTTTTTTTAACTTAGGCCTTAGGCTTAGGCAAGGGTAGGCCAGCGCACGTTAGGTCGGGCTCAAACGTGTGTCCCAGACTGAGCATCCAAAACGCGCCAATTTGAAAAAACTGTAGCGAGTCACAATTTGTAGCGAGTCGAATGTCAGTTCTTTTTTAGCCCCATTTTTTAAATTTTTTACTAGTTTTGTTTTGACAGTCTGGTCGCAAATATCGCAAGGATTCCGACTTTGCCGATCGTTTTTAATAACTAAATAATTTTACTACTCAAAAAACAAAACCTCGATTTAAAGGAACATACCAGCGGGTTACACCGCAAATTAAGGCGGGACCAGCAATCTTTCAAAAATCGTCCATGTTTTCACTCGTTTCAACGTAAATCTGATATTTATGACCTTATCCTACTTCTAATAAATTAGGCAGAAAACTTACTTCAAATCAGGTAGAACGCTCACGGAAAACAGGCATGAAAAAAGAAAGTGATGGTGCCCGCCTTAATTACAGTGTAACGCGCTGGTGTGCCCTTTAAGGACAGGGATTTTTGAAAAAAAAACGATCGGCAAAATCGGATTCCTTGCAATATTTGCAACCAGACTGTCCAAACAAAACTGATGAGAAATTATTTGTTTTTAATGAATGAAAAAAAGTAAGTCGAAATGAACTGTCATTGAGTTAACTGTACAAACCTTTTCTCTTCCAAATTCAAAGGCAAAGCACGTCTAGGAGCACGAGCTGATTCCGTTGATACAGTGTCGAGCCACTGTGTTGGCATGGTGGAAGTGAGGCATCGGCACCGAAGAGGTCATCGAAAAGCAAGTCGATTTGACTCTGTTCCATTCGCAAATAGATTAGTAACAATAGATTGTTACCAGAAAATGGAAATGAAGTGAAGCACGTGGAGCGAAATGCAAAAGGAGAAGAAAATATGTTGGATGATCTTTTTCTTGGAAACAGGCAGGTGTGCCTACAGGTGGAGAAGGGATACACTCAGTTGATTAAATGGTGAGAGGGGTAATCGATTTGAAACAGCATGCTCTCCCACCACAAATGCAATCGTTAATTTTTGAATTCACGGGACCGAATTTGGAAACGGATAAGGAAACTATGATGTTATGCTTGAAGGTTCTGCGAAAAATCCGCCATAGGTTTGCAAAAAATGGCAGAAAATTCGGTTTAAAGAGGGGGGGCCATTTAGGTTTGAAAAAGTGGCTACCAGGGTACCATGGTGCAGTGCGTGAGCGTTCGCGTTTTTTGGCCCAAATAATGTTGCAGGTTCGATCCCACGTGGTGACACGCTATTTTTTAAGCTTGCTTGGCCAGTTCTAGGGGTAATTTGGGTCGCTGATTCCGAATCTGGCGTCAAAAAAGTTTAATAGATAGCGTAATTCCTCTAATAGCTCCCCGGGGAGTTATTTTTTGGATGCCCAAAAATCGGAAAATTTGATGTCGATCTCAAGATCTCAAGATCGATAAAAAAAATATGTATAAAAATGATTGAAGTGCACCCCCCTAAGTGCCAATCCATGCACCAACTAAACCAAGCGATCGTCCACTTGGATCAAACATTTTTTTTACGTTTTTCATGTTCCAAAACTTGTTTTCTGGACTAATTCGGGCATGCTGAAGATGGTTCGAAAATAGTAAAACAAGGATTTGTATGGTATTTTTTGAGTAG
This sequence comes from Ditylenchus dipsaci, assembly GCA_004194705.1. Taxonomy (NCBI): domain Eukaryota; kingdom Metazoa; phylum Nematoda; class Chromadorea; order Rhabditida; family Anguinidae; genus Ditylenchus; species Ditylenchus dipsaci. Next base: position 989,300 of record SADC01001256.1, on the reverse strand, counting down.
GATAATTGATTTTGCCAAAACTTTATTTTAGCAAACTCAAGAAATACCCTACAATTGTAGTATTCGAGATGTTTTGTTGTTATTTGTCTGTGGACAATTGATGTTTTTGGTATTTTTTTATGTTTTGTTTGGGTTTTTGGTCAATTTTTTTTAAATTGAAGCTTGGAATCTCAGGAGTAGAATGGTTGTTTCAGATTTTGGTTTTAGATTTTTTTCAGTTTTAATTTTTGGTTTTAGTGAGCAAATTTTCGTTTTTTTTGTTCAAGAGTCAAAATCTCGAAGTTAAGTGGGTGTGACGGCTAAGTCGCGTACTTTATCGTGTAGCGCTGAATCTCAGCTTTCATGTAAAAAAAGATCGGCGAGAAGTGAACAGTTTAGAATGGGGCGTGGCGAAAAGTATGGAGGTGGTCTTTGGAGGAAATTTAAATTTGGGCCTTTTTTTGAATTTTCGTTTTTTGTCTCGAGAGGAAAGTTTTTTATACTGTTTTTGAATCGTTTTTTATGGACAAAACGGAAAAATGCCCGCGTTATGTAAAAAGTGCCCGCGTTTTTTCATTCTAGTTGAAAAGGAAAAAAGTGCCCGCTTTTTGTGAAAATGTGCCCGCTTTTTTGTGAAACCGCTCGATAACAAGGACTGAGTCTGCATTTTGGAACCGTATAATATACTACTAGAAGCGCGTCACCGCAGCTGCGGTGTCCAGCAGGTCGCTTCTGCTCCAAGTGCTCAATGAATATTGTACGTATTAACTTTCGTATTTGACAATAAATATTATAAAATAAGTAATGTTTGGTGCCGCTTCGCGGCACTTCGTCGGCGCCGAAAATAGCGCCACACATTTTTTTGTACACATGTTGCCACTGGTGGTCCTGTGGAGATCTCGCAGTCTCGGGAAGATCTGATTTCTCTAGCTACAAGAGCCCTATGAAAAGTATTATTTTATTTTATCCAAGTCTATAGTTTTTTTGACTAAAACATAAAAATCTCTCACGACGTCTTAAAGGCATACTTGCACGGCCAAAAAAATCGGCGCCGGGCGCCGACAGGGCGCTAGTCTTTGAAAAAACGGCGCCAGCGCCCTCTCTGTGAAAAATCGCGCCAGGCGCCTTGTCAACCAAGAAAATCGGCGCCGGCGCCATTGACAAAAAAGTTAGCGCCGCGCGAAAATGTGAAAATTGGCGCCGCGCGCCAGTAAAACACAAGAAAGTAGCTATGCGAATTATTATTTTTAATATTTTACATGCCAATCAATTCGCTATTATAAGTCAAAATGCTCTTTTTCTAAAAAGTACGTGTCAGACCGAGCGCCGAAGTTTATAAAATCTGCACCGGCTGCTGAACCGGCGGCCCGGTGTAAAATTCAACTCTTTGCGAAATCTGAAATTTTTGAGAGAACTAAAGCTGTATGTGTCATATAAGCTGAAAAGGCAAGAAAAAAGTACAAAACACAGTTTAAAAAGCTTACTTCAATAATTTAAAAAGTTATGAAAAGCACTGAAAAAAGGGCGCCGGCGCCGACTACGCAATTTTCGAAATCGGCGCCAGCGCTGGCGCTTGCCGCCCTAATTTTTTCAAAATTTCTGGGCGCACACCGGCGCCCGCGCCAGCGCCGGGCCCTGCAAGTATGGCCCAAGTATGGTGGATAAGATCTCTTACAGTACTACAGGATCTTATCTAGGACCTACAGGTAGACAAAAGAAGCCTTTGCAAAGTCTTTTTCAAATACCATAATAAGGTCGAAGACACAAATAACCCAGTTTTTGCACTTAAGTGGGATACAACAGCTCTTCCTGTGTTCTTTTTCTTACTTGTGTAAGATCCTGTGCATATTCTGTAAGAACCTGTAAGATCCTGTAAGCGCAGAAAAAAGGATTCTGGCTGCAAATATTTTTTATACGCAAACCCGTGATTCTACAACCGGATTCGTGCTCAGCATTGTCGATTTACTATAAAAACTACTTTTAAAACCAATACTTTCAGTCAAAATTTCGAATTCCTCTCAGACCACAAAAATATTATTTCAAAATTTTGAAATTTTTCGAATTTTCGGTTTTGAGTACCCAACTCAAAACGGGGAGATCCCATGTTCCGAGTCCATGCCTCCCCGTCAGATTTTTTCTTATCGGTACCCCCGGTCAGATTTTTACGAAAACGGTGTAGGTTAAATGGCCTTGAAATTTTAAAACGCTGTAGTAAAATGGCCTGAAAATGGCCTGGTGCCCCCCCCCCCCCCCCCCCCCGTCAGAATTTCTCCGTACGCCACTTGCGCTCATTATAAAGCATAATGGATATACCTATTTTTATTCTAATATATCGACACCCTCTATAAACCGACACCCCCTACTTGAGGGTCCCTGTCTCAGTCCAAAGAAAAAAAAATTACATCGCTGTTTATTGCGTTTCCTTAGCTCTACGAGCTCTATCGATTCCGCTTTTCGATTTTGGATCTTCACCAGAAATGTCGAGACCGACCCAAAATTTTCAGGATTTATGAAGGTTGAAAAATAAAACCGACATGTCGGTTTTTAGAAGAAAATACGGTAACAGGTTAATCCAGAAGCGGGTATTTTTCCACAAAAAGCGGGCACTTTTTCACAAAAAGCGGACAGTTTCTCACAAAAGATGGCACCTTTTCAAAAAACGGACCACTTTTTCGAAAAAGCGGCCATTTTCACATAACGCGGGCACTTTTCCGTTTTTTCGTTTTTTCATTTGTTGTTCGATTTTTGTCTATTAGATTTGTTAAGAAGCAAGTAAGTCGGATAAGAGAGAGTGTAGGGCACCTGTGGAGTGTGGGTAAAGTACCTGGAAGCATGTAAGTGGTACCTGCAGTAAATTGATCTGCAAGTAAATTGATCTGCAAGTAAATTGATCTGCAGGTAAATTCAATGTTAATGCTTGACATTTAAAAAATTTAGTGGGATATTTTGATTGCACAGCTGGTAACATTTTCCTCTCTCTCATCTAATCGACAAAAAATTAAATTTTTGACATCTTATCTTACGTTTGATGAACTGTCAAACGTAACTGACGCGATCATGCAGCAGATTATCAATTTTGATATAAGGATATTTGTATACATATCCCTTTACTGCAAGGTCTTATTTATCAACCAACTGTATAATCTTGACAATGGCACATACATTACCGACGGAAGTGTTTCATGAAATAGTCCAATTTTTCGATGCCAAGCAGTGTGGTGAATTGCTCACTGTTTCTACTACTTTCTTGGACTTAACTACTGCAGCCCTTTTAAAGCTTCGTAAGCCAGTGGGTTATACAATTATGTTCACTTTATATTACATAAAAATTATGTCAAGATGAATCTTGCTTGTCTTTTCAGCCTCCGGCTCCTCATTTCCCTGTTGAAATATTCTACAATGCGATGTTGATCATAATCATTGTGTCTGTTAGTAATTTGTTTTCTTCCAGTGGTATGTTTCTTTTATATAGAAAACTAAGCGTAAAAGATTTTTCAGATGTCGGGGCATTTCAACTGCAGCAGAAAGTGGAGCAAGTCCAATTGCAAATGCAGCATAAAGTGGAGCAAGTCCAAATGCAAATGCAGCAGAAAATGGAGCAAGTTCAAATGCAGCATAAAGTGGAGCAAGTTCAAATGCAGCAGAAAATGGAGCAAGTCCAAATTCAGCAGAAAGTGGAGCAAGTTCAAATGCAGCAGAAAATGGAGCAAGTCCAATTGCAAATGCAGCATAAAGTGGAGCAAGTCCAAATTCAGCAGGAAGTGGAGCAAGTTCAATTGCAGCAGAAAGTGCACCTTCTCGAAGAAATGGTTCTGCGTGACAGATCTCCTGCATGGATGTTTAGGTTAGTTGTTTAACCATTTTTGAGACTTGAAACGATAAGTGATTTTACAGATTTTTGAGTGTCCAGGAGAAACACAATTTCCTAAACCGGTTGATGAAGAATGACAAATTCGATGGCTCTACTGAAGGACAAAGATTGCTGACTTAAAGACTGTCGAAGACTGGAAGAACAGGAGAAATGAATTCGTGCATAATTGATGTTACTTCTGCATATTGTTCGTTTTGACTATTTGACAATAAATCAAACTGTTTTCGATTATAGAATATCACCGCTTATATTGTAGGGTGCACGCCACAATTTCGCCGTGGCCACAATTTTGCCGGACCACAATTTCTCCGCGGCCATAATTTCGCCGACTTTTACCATGTTTTGGTCACTGGAGCTGGGCGAAAAGCCTCTATATGCATTTTATGATCAAGAGTACTTCTCGGAATCATGTCTAAGGTAAGTGAGTGCGCGCATCTCTAACTCTCAAGCCCCCTGCGCACCCTTCGGGGCACAGGGGGTTTGGGGCTTGGAGTTGAGATGCGCACACCCACATGCCTTAGACACAAATCACTCGAAACACAAATTAATCGGACTCTGGATGCATGAAAATGTATGCATACCGGAGTTTCTTCATGCGGTAGGCGAAATTGTGGCCTCGGCGAAATTGTGGTCCGACAAAATTGTGGGCGCCGCTCGTATATCGTCAACCGGGGTAGGACAGAATTCCGATTTCCGTTTTTCGGCATTTTCGTTTTCCGAACAAATGGGGAATTTTTTGGAAGAAATAATTCACTCGGAAAAAAATTTCCTTTTTTTGGAATTTCTGAAATTTATTCCTCCAACCCTCAGAATGATGATGGCTCAAAAGAGTCACTTCACAGCTATTTGCGGCCTTGGTACCCAATCATCTTCTTTGTCCTTGGATGTGAGTCTGTTAAACAGTGCTCTTCCAAAGTGATAAGTACACCAGAGGCCATGGCTCAAAGAAAAGGCCCTGTGCGTCCAATAATGACCAAGCAAACACACATATCTAGTAGTGCTGAGTCTACTGACCTGTAATGCCCGCAGAGCTGTGCGAAAAAGCTTTTTGACTATTTTTCGCTTAGGCTTATCTTTGGCTCTAATTTTTTCTGTGAAATTATTTTTCATTTTAAAGTAAAAAATTCAGATCAGTGTCAAACTATTACTTGCTTTACAAACAATGAGACCAATTTTGTGTTTGACTTCAAACACAATGAGGATGCTGTTTGCGGATGCTTTATGAGATTTGTGGCCATAATTTTTTTTAATTTTTCAAACTTTTTCTGTTATTTCTATCTTGTAGCTAACAACCAGCATTAAAAGCATCATCGAAAACATCTGGCAGCAAATTCGAGTGAGAACGCTTAGGCGGATTCTTTTTTATCTCAATTTTTTTAAACAATATCTACTTTATCAATAGCTTATCTGGTAGCCTGAATCTTAGCTAGAAGATGGAAAAAACAGATTTTTTTAAAGTAAATTTAAAAATTTATGACCATTTCCGAGTGACAAATCTCATTTAGCATCCGCAAACCGGACACGCCCATTTCGATGCCGCGCCGTTTCGATGCCGCGGCCGTTTCGATGCCGGCCATTTCGATGCCGGCCGTTTCGATGCCGGCCGTTTCGATGCCGCCCATTTCGATGCCGCTCATTTAGATGCCGCACCAAATTTGTTCCGCTAAAAGAAAATAATTTTATCTCGCGACGAGAAAATGATTTTTTAGTGTGGTGTTAGTCACCAATGTTTTCAGTACACCCCTAGGATCAGTTAAGTTAAGTGACCACAGCTACGAGCAATGCATCATGGGTCATCCAGCGCCAAAGAAAAAAAGAATCTATCAAGAGGCGGACATCCGAATTCTAGCATTGGTGAGGCTATTTAGGCAAAAGAATCTTCTTGAGTATTTGAGAGGCTTGGCCATAATTTTATCATGGATCAATAAGTTGTTGTCAAATGTTATGGTTATCTTTTTGTTCTCGTTTGTCGATAAAATTTTGTCCTTAGTAACGTGCAGGAATAATTTATCAATAATTTATTTTTAATTTTATTGTGGTTGTGTGGCTCTACCCGTTTGCGCCCAAATTGTTTGCGCCAAAAATCGATATGGCTAAACCGTTACATTTTTAATTAATTAGCTTGCTACATATGGTTTTTCTGAGTGATTTCATGGATGTTCTCATTTACAAATTAATACTCAAACTGATGCCAGAGAAAAGGGCTACATATTGATAATAAGGTTGTAAATGACCACATTTGTAAAATTTACTAAAAACTCCTTAATTTCCGGAATCCTGGACTTTTTTGAGAACTTTTGGGGTCTTTAGTAAATTTTGCAACCATGGTCATTTACAACCTTATGCTCAAAATATAGCCCTTTTCTGTGGCATCAATTTAAGTATCAACTTGTAAATGAGAATATCCATGTAATCACTAAGAAAAACCATATCTAGCAAGCTAATTAATTAAAAGTGTAACGGTTTTGGTCATATCGATTTTTGGCGCAAACAATTTGGGCGCAAACGGGTAGAGCCGGTTGTGTTTTGCATTCGTCCCACTATGCCACCCGCTAACTATTCCTTATTTCTATACCTATGCTCTATTACTTCTCGCTGTTTATTTACTCCTTCCATTTCTTCGTGAAGGCTAACATACAAGCGATCTGTCGATTCGTATTTCTTTCTCTATTACTCGTATTTCTGTTTCATTTTACTCTGCCACTCTTTTGTAAATGCTACTTTATAGTTGCATGCCTTTTCCTTGGCAATTTTTCCTTTTTTGGGAATAAGATGGGGATCCCATGATGGGATTGTCACGTAGCAAAAGTAAACCCGGTAGCAAAACACATTTTCTCGTCGCGAGATAAAATTATTTTCTCTTGACGGAAGCAGTTTGGTGCGGCATCGAAATGGGCGGCATCGAAACGGCGCGGCATCTAAATGTCACGTACCGTCCGCAAACAGCCTAGTTATTGTGTTTGAGGTCTTACTAATACGTTGTAGTAAAATTACAAAATAGCAGGTGCAAATCCAATTCTCTTTTGTCCATAGTCATATGCATTGCAGTACTGTCGTATAAATAAATCGCCTAAAATCCAAGCAGGTCCGCAGGAGCCTGTATTAGTCGGATAAATGCCAAAAGCGCATCCTTTTTCTTCGCTCAAGCCGACATCTATGGTTAATTGGTAGTAGGGGATCGAATATATTTCTTTTTGTCAATCATGAACTCCACTGGTGGGTATTTGGCAGAACATTTTAACAAGTAAAGTTGCAGTTCGGAATCGTATTTGGCTCCAACAATGTCAGCGATTTTCTTAACAATCGCTGCTGGACCAGCTATAAAAGATGTTCCCTAGAGAAAAATCGGTAGTATGTAACTGTCACTATACAACAATAAAATATTTACGGTGTCAGAAATTACATCTACTTGATTGCTGTCTAATACATGTCCATTCACGTAAATTCCATCCATTTTGAACTAAATTTATGTCACTGAAGCCCAGCTCACATTGAGGCAAAGGATTGGCTGTGGTAATTATTGTTTCATTGTTACCACTTAATCCATACAGCCAATTGCTGGCCATCAGTCGTCATCGCCTCATCATGAAACGGGCTTAAAGGGCCTACCAGCGCGTTACAGTGCAAATTAAGGCGGGACCACCAATTTTTCAAAAATCGTTTTTGTTTTCACTCGTTTCAACTCAAATCTCATATTTATGACCTGATCCTACTTTTAAGTTAAAAGTTTTAACCAGTAGGCAGAAAACTTGCGTCGGACCAGGTGGAACGCCTATAGAAAATAGTCAAGAAAAAATAAATTGCTGGTACCCGCCTTAATTGCAGTGTAACGCACTGGTATGCCCTTTAAGTTAAGTTCATCCAACCTGGAAATACGTGGCTGCACTCAATTTGACATAGTGAACGCCCGCAGTTGTGTTGCAATTAACTGTATCCAGACCACCATATGTAAATACTCCGGCCCTCACATTCTGATCATTGCCATGCTGAGACAGGTACACCTTAACTTTTTTTCAACTTACCAAATCAACAGAATAAAATTTATTTTACAGTCAAGATCGGTTCATCCAGCAAGTTTTGATCGATAGCATTTATAAGAGGTGGCTTAATATGGTCATCAGCTACGGATTGAAATGCCAGTCCTAGTATGCCGTCAACATGAATGTTTTCAAAGAAAGGTGCGATTTCGGTAGCCAATCCAAAGGTGGTGTTATTAACTTCTAGTTGAGGACCGTCAGCGTCTCCAAACTATCTCACGATTCAGAAATGTTCATTTCATAATAAAACTAACCCTTAAGACATCCACCCCAAATAGCCTTTTGCAAAGCCTGTTCCGTACTGAATAGAAAAGTGACGTCCATCAGATTTATAAGAGCTAGAAAGTTCCCAGAGAGTTGGTGAGTTTCCAGGTAGTTCGGGTCCTATCTTCACCCCTTTACCCTGCCAACATCCAGTTCACTAAAAAAATGCAAATCAATTAGCGAAACATTGAGCGGAATAAAAATCCAGAGAAAAGAAACGCAAGAAAGGGTCTCTAACAAGAAAAAATAAAATAATAACTGACAGAAATCTTTTCAACCCAAATTTGCTTGAAATTGTGATAAATTGTCCCTTTTTGTCTGATTGTGATAAATTGTCCGATTTAACAGTGCTGTGATAAATTGTCCCATTTCTGACTGATGTGATAAATTGTCCCTTTTTAAGGAGTTGTGATAAATTGTCCGTTGTGATAAATCGGCGTTGTGATAAATCGTCCGTATCCGCCAATAGCTGCATATTCATCGTTAAGCTGCTGGATCAGCTTTCTTCGCTGGATGGCTTCTTTTAGTCGCATCATCTTGCTAGTGTTCACAAAAAGAAAACTTATAAAAAAAACAAAAAATATTTGTGTAGGTAACCCTTGCCCGGTCGATTTCCGTTTTCGGGAAATCTCTAGAATTACGGGTTTTTTAACAATCAACACAGACTTCCCACTCCTCTTTATTCGTACGAGAATAAACAACCATCAACAACAATAAAAATGATAAATTGCGACAAAAATAAAGACCTTTTGGAACACCTACTGTCGATTGTTCGGAACATCCCTTCTGGTCCAAGTTGGAATTGCTTCACACAAAGTCGTTTTGCCTGCTCTTGATTCTTGATATCAGCCATTATCTAAACGTAAAACGCATTAAAAGGAAGAGATATATCATGCAGACAGCATAAATCAAATTAAAATTGATAACATTAAAAAAATTGAGACAGAAAGGAAAATGTGCGCGTAATTTCGGGACACCCTATATATATATATATATCACAGGTTTGATTACCAGTAGGTGCAAACCCTGTTTTTCTCATTTTATTTACAAGTTTAGTGTCAAAATGTAACCAAGATTCTGGGCTTTCATTTGAGATATCCCACAAAGAAAAAGATAATATAAAGTTAGAGCTAGAATTTGAAAAACCTTCTACGATGTCCAATTCCATGACATTCTGGCCAGGACTATCTGAGAACTTTTCGGTAGTATCTTGGAACTGACGTTTTTTGTAATTTTAATTTACATACTCATTTGCAACCTCACACTCAAAACGTAGCCCTGCTTCTTGACGTCATTTTCAGCATATGGTGGCATGAAATCATGTAAAATAAAATCGCAAAAAAATGTCCGTTCCTAAATGATACTGAAATCCTGCAGTCGATAAAGGTTATACTCGTATCAAGAACGATCTTAAAAATAAGTTCCCGAAAAGATGACTCTTCGAACCCCATTTTCTCCAAAACCGGTAATTTCGAAACTCATTTTATCAAAAATAGAAATTTTCGAAAAAAATTTGTTTGAAAACGGAAAAATCCGAAAACGTAAAAAATTCGAAGTCGCACATTTCGAAACTAATTAAATCAAAATCCAGTACAGCCCTAAGATTTGAATTTCAGGGGGCCGTGGGTTACAATGGGTGCGTATTGGTAGTGAAGGAAAATTGAAAAAAAATTCAAAAATGATTTTGACCGTGGTGCGCAAAACAGATTAATTTATCTGAACCGATAAAATTATCTAGCAGATAAAATTCAAATTATTTTTATCTGCCAGATAAAATTTCACCTGACAAATAAAATTTTATCGGTCAGATAAAATTCGATTTTTAAATAAAAATCATTAGAAAATTAAAAAATGGGTTGCGGACTTTTTGTGACCAGGAAGAAGTTCAATTGGGTATCTCATAAGCTTAGCTCATAACTTTATTATGGATCAGTGAAAATGTGTTATAACCTTTCAGTTTTTTGTTGTTCGCTTTAGATGTATGAAAAAAAACGATTGTTGAAGTTGATTTTTGGGAGAGTCAAGTGTGCCATCTAAAGATAGCTTAGCTTTCAATGCACATTTATTAGGTCACCCGTTCTTTTCGATAGAATTAGTTATTTGTCTAAGATATATGAATAAAAACGATTGTTGAAGTTCATTTTAAGAAAGTCAACTGTGCTTTCTTTCACCACAAGATTATAAGGTCACCTCTTCGTCTCGGCAAAATAATGTATTATCGTTGATTATTACTATTATATGAGAATTGAAAACACCACTGTGGACGGTCCAAAACATCGTTCAAAACCATTTAAGCTGAATCTAGGCCATTAAGGATCGATCTGGACCATGAATAGTGAATCTGGAATATTAAGGAAAAATCTAGGCCCGAGCAAATTATGGCCGAGCAAATTTTGGATTTGTGAGGTTTTATTTACGCTGTTGTTGTTTCTTTATTCAATAGTCCAGGCAACAAAAGAAATGCCTAATTTAATTAGGTGAGAACTTTAAGTTTACGAAAAAAGAAGGAAGAGTAGCTGTGAAGAAACAGAAAGTTCTTCTTTCAATCAGCACCATATTTTGGGTAAAGATTAAAGCTCATTTTGAACTTTAAAATGGTTTAGGTTAGCTGTACGAAAAAATTCATTGTGATGCAATGAATTGTATACATGTTTAAATATTTATATTTGCGCTTCAGCTGCACATTTATTTTAAGGCAAATAGGGAAGTACAAAAAGTGTTCGTTTATTGGGGGTGTCCGTTTATCAGGGGTACGTTTTCGGGTAAATTTAGTTTACCTGACCAAATCGGGTGACCATGGGGTATCCGTTTATCCAGGTTTGACTGTAGCAGAAACTTAAATTATAATAATTTACCCTTAATTTTGTTTATTTTGTCTTTAAATGAGCATACTCACGCTAATAAGAGTTGCAGTCAAAAGTTACAGTCCGCCTTTCTCGTGTTAATATTTACAAAAGCCTGCTCAACAGCAGCATTGAACGCTTGTTTATCTGTTTAGGTCTGTTTAGTCACGTTCTTTTTAATTTATTATCTTAATTACTTTGCATTAACCTTTTTTCTAATCGATCCTGGCTTTTGAAATGCCGATAAAAGGAGCTGTGGAGAAAAGGCGTTAAAAGCAGCATGGGAGTACCGCTCCTTTCACTTCTCGCCTCCATTTTCCCATGAGGGATGATTTGGTTAAAAGAGTTGTTGTTGTCCCTCTGTCTTTTTCAAATTTAAATCCGGGAGAAGATGGACCAACCCAAGTGCTATCTTCACGAGTCTTTTTAGCTTGAGTTAGCTGAAAACAGACCTGATTATGTTATTTGTTTATTAAATTGTCCTTCTGTGCTCTCATAAATTATTTATCATGTTATAACTAAATTATAACTAGATCGTTAGCATCCATCCCACGGCTTCACCGAGAGCACCAAAACTCAAACGACCCTCACGAAGAAAATCTCGAGCGTCCATAACTAAACACAAAAGAATAGCGAAATAAAAAGATGACAGCAGTAATAAACTACAGTCAAACCTCGATATAACGACACCCCAAGGGACCGGCCTAAGGGTGTCGTTATATCGAGGTGTCGTTATATCGAGGATTCATTTGACTAGATCTTAGTCAAAGCTGACCAAATTGGTCCATTTTCGGGTGTCGTTATATCGAGGGTGTCGTTATATCGGTATTTATATCGAGGTTTGACTGTAGTACGAAAAAATAATCAGTGCTAAGCACCGTAATAAAGGGTTTTAAATCCTTTTTGTCCTGATTCGCTCGGGTGGGGCGAAGTGTCCCTTTTTATCGAGATGGGGCGAAGTGCCCTTTTTTGTCTAGGCGGGGCGAAGTGTCCATTTTTACACAGGCGGGGCGAAGTGTCCCTTTTTATTGAGATGGGGCGAAGTGTTCACTTCTATCGGGATGGGGCGAAGTGTCCCTTTTTGTCGGGATGGGGCGAAGTGTACCATGGGGCGAAAGGGTCGTGGGCGAAATGTCCGTGTCCGTACTATACTATTATACACTTATAACAGGTTATAACTAATTATACACTTCTTTGTGAGTCTGATCAGTCAGGTAGTCCAGTCATTGGAGAAAGCTCCTCAAGAAATATTTGATCATATTGACAGAATTGGTGAGGTCAAAGTAAAATGAAACCTTTTTACACTAGCTTCATTTGTAGGCTGCTATCACGCTCATTTGAAAAGATATGGATTTAAAGCGGCTATGTGGGACAAGTTAGGCGTCTGTTTGATAGATGGAATTGTGGTACAGGTATTGCAGATTCTAATATTTACATTTCGCAAAGAACTTCAAAAATTCTGCATAGGACTGTCTTCGTGGATTCCCAGACGCTTGCAGGGCGTGGACTATAATGGTGGCTGCTCTAATTGATCGTCTGCGTTCGGCTCCCCGCAACTTATCGGTGGTTCCTCTGGTCAATTTCCGATTTAGATCAAGACCTCTCCTTGTACCACCTGGTTCTTGCAACCAAATAGATCCTGTAGCTACTACTGTGGAAAAGCAGCCAGTAAAGTTTTCGCTTGGCTGTCCAGCTATAGCTGATAGGTCTCCTTTGCCTATGCCTTTGCCTAAACTGCAAATTCAACCTGCCAAAGCTAAGGTTGTGAATCAACAGAGTCAGTCAGCTTGTTTGGCTGCTAAAACGGTAACCTAAAAAATTAATTAAATTGCAATATAACACCAGCTAATTAACCATATAATTTCAAATCTTGTTTTTCTGTCGATTCGGTCACTTAAAAGGAGGAGGAAACTTAAATTACTTTTGTTCTATTGAAAATTCAGCATCGGTGGCGCAATGGATAAGCGTTAGTGTTTTATGGCCACAATGGTGCGCAGGTTCGATCCCACGTGGTGGCACGCTATTTATGTTTAGGGTTGTCGATCGATTTATCGAAATCGACCGAAAATCGAAGCTTTTTCGATATTTTCGATTATTTCGATAATCGATTATCGAAACATTTCGATTCGATCGATTCCCGATTATCGATTATCGAAATTTTTTCGATATTTTCGATATTTCGATAATCGATTAATCGAAAATTTTCGATTTTTTCGATAATTCGATTATCGATTAATCGATAGCCTTCGATCGATTTTCAATTATCGAAAACCGAAGATTTTTCGATTTCGATATTTTGTGAAGTATTTGTTATAAAATGTAGAGTTTCATTTTCAAGAACTTTCAAAATAACCTGATTTTAACGAAAGAATGACTTGGGGCTAAGGTCCAGACGGTCGAAGTTTTAAAAAGTAAAAATCTTATCTTTTCACCTTATTTTAAGTCGTGTTTTACTTTTTAAAACTTCAACCGTCTGGACCTTAACCCAAGTCATTCTATTAAAATTCTTGACACTTCATTGTGTAGGGAAATAAAAGGGCTTCAAAATGACGCATTGAATGACAGTCTTTGAAAACATTAATTTTGAGAGAATCCACTGTTTATGCGGCAAAACGACTATTTTACTTAGATTTGACTAGAAATCAACACTTTTGCATTTTTTATGAAAACTTTTCCCAGAAAAATCTAAAATAAAATCTTAACCTACCAAATTGTAGCTTAGAAACAGTGCTTCAAAATTCGTGTAAAAATAGCTTCGAAAAAAATCTGAAAAAATAATTTTTGCACAACTGAAATAACTGTTAACGCCGTTAGATTAAGGAGAAAAAATGCTACAAAAAGGCGCAAGACAAAACTATATCCAAATTCACATTGGTTATAAATAATAACTTAAAGAAAAAATTTGTGTCAAAAAATTCTTGTCCATTTTTTTGACCGGTACTGTATATTTCGATCATTTAGTCACTCTTTGAATACTTTACCTTTGTACGTTGATGGCTCAATAAAATACTTGTTTGTTCATATTATCATTTTTTCGTGTGTTGGAATAATGGTATAAGGTAACCTTAATAAGGGATGATAATTTCATAGATTTCGATCGATTTTCGATCGAAATCGATCGATTATCGACCAATTTTCGATCGATTCCCGATTATCGAAATTTTTTCGATATTTTCGATATTTCGATAATCGATTAATCGAAAATTTTCGATTCGATCGATAATTCGATAATCGATTAATCGAAAATTTTCGATATTTTCGATATTTCGATTATCGATTATCGAAAATTTTCGATATTTCGATTTTTCAATTTTTCGATAATCGAAAAATTTCAAATCGATCGACAACCCTATTTATGTTGGCCTGTATGATTAATTTCGAAGGGTAATTGAGGTCGCTGATTCCGAATACGAGCCTATATTCCAGCTGTTTGGAAATTCGGCCTTGGTGCCGTACTGGATGAACTTCGTGGCCCCAAATGGGGCGCAGGTTCGTTTTTGTTTGATCAATGTATAGGGGTAATTATTTCAACTTTTTTACGCCAGGTTTGAAATGAACGACCCAAATTACGACCCATACATATTGGTCAAAAGAGACAAAAAAACTAGCATGCCACTACGTGGGGTCGAACCAGCATTTTGCACCATAAGCACTAATGCTCATCCATTGCACTACGGATGTTGTATTTCCCTGGGGGAATCCCTCCTTCATCCAGTACTAAAAATCAGTAATTTGATCTTATTTTACTTTAAGATGCTTTTATACAAAACTTTACAGCTTCCTGTGCCAATGAACCTGGCAAATGCAATGGCTATCTTGGGTCAAAAATACCAGCAACAAAGAAAGTCAGATGGAGAATTGCTCAAATCATGCAATCAACGTTCCCACTCACATCAACGTTTTAACTGGTCGGATGAGACAAACGAAAAAGCTTTCAATGAAAAGAAAAAGAGCAACAATGACTTGAGATGCAATAGCAATAATAATTCCAAGCGCTTTCTAGCTTTTAATGGCCAACCCGCTGAGATCAGACAAAACTCTATTTCACAGCAAAACTTTTTTTCATCTCAAACTACATTTGTGTAACTTGCTACAAAATTTATTTATTTTTTAGCCAAAATGTTTAGCCATAATTTATTTTGAATGTGTTAAAATCAATACGAATAAAATATTGTATTTACATTGCAACAAATCAATACGGCACGCCTTTAATGTGCTATTTCTTTAACCAGTGATAAAAAATAGGAAAAAAATACAGCGCTTTCGTACACAACCCTGAAATACAAAAAGCTTTTCTAGATTTAAAATAAATAAAACTATGAAAATAGTTGGCCCTACAATTGTTCTGCAACAGTGTGTTCTCTACTGATGAATTCTTCAATCGATTCGTTATTCAAGCTCAACCAGTTATGCTTCTACTGAGTCGTTCTGCGATCTCTTTTTGAAGGATGTCTTAATACAGAATTTACTGGTCCGGAACAATTAACCGGTCGAGAACAAAATTCACTAAGCCACATACAGTCCGACCTTGATATAGTGAAGCCCTAGATCTAGTCTAGCTTGTACGCGGTAACCAACGCTACAGTTAAAACTCGATTTAACGTAACTAGATTCAACGAATATTTAAGATCGGAAGTTCTTCCCCAGCTAGGGTCCGACATTTTTTGGGTACAGTCCGTTTGACCGTCACCAATTTGACCGTCAGCATAATTTGACCGTCGCCATTTTGACCGTCGTTTGAATGTGACCGTCACTATTTTGACCGTCACCATTTTGACCGTCAGGAATTTCGAACAGATAACGATCGAATCACACATCTTGATGCAATTTTTGCAACGCAGGCTAACAATTACTAAATAAGAATAATAAACCTTGACTAACACCGTAATTTTATTGAACCGTTTAACAACATTTCAAACATCTTTCAACGCCAACACAACTTCCTGACACCATTCTTTCTTACTCAGTCTGTTTGCATCGAATGAGTAAAAGCTTCACGAAATAAATGTCTTAAACAAAACCAAAGACAAAATAGTGTCGGTCACATTCAAACGACGGTCAAAATGGCGACGGTCAAATTATGCTGACGGTCAAAATGGTGACGGTCAAATTTAAACGACGGTCAAATTATGCTGACGGTCAAAATGGTGACGGTCAAATTATGCTGACGGTCAAAATGATGACGGTCAAACGGACTGTACCCATTTTTTCACCTTCATTTTTAAAAAGTTTTGACAGTTTGTCCGCAAATATTGCAAGGATTCCGATTTTACGGATTATTTTTCTAAAATTCAAAATTTTTCCTCTAAAAAAGCAAAAACTCGGTTAAACTAAAACCCTGTTTTTTAATCGATGTATAAACAATCGGCAAAACCGGAATCTTTTCAATACTTGGTACCAAACTGTCAAAAAAAGACTAGCAAAAGCTTGAAAAAAGGGTGTAAAAGAGATGTCGAACTCGGTAACTTGGCCGGGTAAAACGACACTTGGCTACATGGACGCTTGGCTACAGACAGTTGGGTACATTTTTGGGTCTTTTAAGTAACATTATTTCGGTGAACAATCAAAAAATGTAGCCAACTGTCTGTAGCCAAGTGTCCTAGCCTCACTTGGCCGGTCATTTGAACTTCAAAATTTATGGCTTTTTACTGCACTCGAAATCTCATAAAAAGTGAACTGAAAAAGTTTACTTACGAAACTTGGATACTGCAAACTTTACAATTTTCATACAAAAAAAAACATATGAAAAAAATTCAAAAAATAGTCTAAGAAAGAGTAGTAAGCTACAGTTACTTTGATAATTCAAGAGAATTTTTATAATTGAATCGACCACACTGATGCGGTAGCCACAATTGAGTTGTGAAGTCGAAGTGCGAATTCTCTGACTACCCAGAGATCACCAATTTCAGCTCAAAATAGCGGGCTTAAAGCTTCCCACTTTCCATTTTCGGGTCCTTTACATGATAAAATATAAATTTCAATCTCTTTTGAATAAAAAAAGATCCAGTCATAACAGCAAGATTTCAAAAAGTTATGAGCAAAAGAAATTGTTCAAAAAATTTGGGCATCCCTGTAGTATGCTGTGGGCCTAGGTGTAGTACGACAATAATTGTGCTTTACTTCAAAACCTGCGGATAATGGCTAAATTTTTACCATGACAATTTGTCACTTAGCCCACATTATCACGGTGCAAAGCATAAACGGTAGGTACTATCGTATTCAGGGTGAAATTCCGAGTCAGGAATCTCAATCACTCCGCTTGAAAGCTGGAGTGTTAAGACTGTATAACTATTGTATTTGAACTTTATTATTTTCCTTTTTGTGAACACTAGCAAGATGATGCGAATAAAAGAAGCCATCCAGCGAAGAAAGCTGATCCAGCAACTTAACGATGAGTATGCAGCTATCGGTGAGAGTGAGCAGAATTCATCTAATAACTTTGTCTACGGTTCGCTTTACATTTATATTCATTCAAAAGACAAAAAAAATTAGGTGAAAGAGGGGGGTCATCCCTCCCTGGTGGTTGCGGGCGCTCCGTGGGCACTTTGGGAGCAGTTTTTGGTCAAAGTGAACAAGATATAGGTGGTAGCAGTCCAAGAGAAGAAAGCAAAGGCATGGCTGACCACCAGCATGCCTATTTGGCTTTGCACCAGTTTGTGACTGAGCTGAACACTCGACTTACTGATACACATGTGAATCTTTAGCCCAATTTTTTTTTATAAAATACTGAAATCAATCCAAAATTTCACAGAGAAGAGCTCTCAGAATGACCTGGAAACGTCTGTCAGAAGCTCCGAAAACGTCTGGCAGAGGCACTCTTAAAATTATGGAAAAAGTGATTGATTTGAAACAGTCAACTAATCAAACCAGATTAATATAACGGATATAAAATAGATATTCGACGAGCTGCTTACCAAAAACTCAGATGTAATAAGCATTTTAAACCTGTTTGGGATCCTGCAACTATAGGCAAGCTAACAGTTTTATAATATTTAGCTTTTTATTAAAACTTTAAAAAGTCTAGGTTGGGCAGAAAAATATAAATGTTTTGTATATTCTCTAATCAGCCGACCCTCTTCGATAGGGCTTATATTTCAGGCCAGATAATTTTTTGTTTAAAACTTTTATTGGTTTTTCTTAACTCGCACTAACTCTACGGATTCCTATTTTTCAATTTGGGTTAAGCATTCAAAAATCTGGACATCGACTCCAAATTTTTCAGATTTTCGAAGGTCTTAAAAATAAACCTACTGATCGGCTAATTAGAGAATTTACGGGGTTTTATCTTTTATCCCGATCTCATCCAAAATTTAAAATTGTACCGGGAAATTTCATGCCATCACAAAGATGGATCAGCTTGTTCATGTCAAAAAAGCTCAATAATCAAACATTGGATGAGAACCGATTCAAGGTAGTATAAGACTTTCTTGACATGAACTCAGAGAAAACATGATATTATCTGATACATTGATAATACTCACTAGTTCAATAATAAATTCACTGCTTAGGACGAGCCCATGCTAAACTTATCCCTATGGGCTTTGACCGACAAATCTTCCATAAATTGGGCGAGTGTTTTGCTGAAGTGATGTTCTCACAGGAATGTGTGCGAGCTTACCCTCTAGCTGCTAGTGCCTGGTCCACCTTAAGCGTGGCAATCACGGACAAAATGTACAGTCACACGAGAATAGCTGTGGGTTAATTACTTATTTCCATTATAGTCTAAAGTAATGTTTCTTTCAGAGAAGCACAGACTTAGCGCTTAGGAGCTCTCGCATAGCTGCAGCTGTTTCCTCCTTGACGTTAGGAAACTCACCTGCAAGATCAATAGTAATCAGTCCAATTTCTACAACCAAAGTGGTTGTACAAAATGTAAAGAAGAATAAAAGTCCACAGAAAGGTAAACTGAGACGAGGCAAGTCAAGAGATTGTTCAACAGCCACAACGCCACGATTCAAGAGATCAATCAGCATGGGTGCTCCTAGTAGACAACTCACTAGGTCTCCAGTGGCAGACCTGCAAAAGCAAATCGCTCAACAATCGATGGCATCTTTCTTAAAGTCTCCACAACAAAAAAACACGGTTTTGTTTTCAATGTTTTCATAAATTATTGAATTTTTTTTTAGAAAATGACTTCTCATACTAGCGTGGATTTCGCTGCTGCACCAAAGCATTTGAAATTCGCCGATCAGCAATCCTGCAAAAAACAAGCAACCACATCAAAATCATCATCAAACAGTTCTTCCACAAGCAGTCTACGGAGAAAACAACGAGGACAGAGTCCCCGTCCTCCAACCCTCAGAATGATGATGGCTCAAAAGAGTCACTTCACAGCTATTTGCGGCCTTGGTACCCAATCATCTTCTTTGTCCTTGGATGTGAGTCTGTTAAACAGTGCTCTTCCAAAAGTGATAAGTACACCAGAGGCCATGGCTCACTGGTTCTGCAAATCTTTGGGTTCCGGACAACTCTTGTAGCTCTGAGGAAGAATGTGAAAGAATTTGCACAGATGCAGATCTCTGCGACTTCTTTTGTCCACCAGCTTGTTGTGGCGAGGAAGCCCAACAAGCATATGAGAATTCAGCCAGCAACGCTTGCAACTCCAAAAATTTGGTTTGCCTTAATTTAGAAAGGCAATTGAATTGCTATTGTTTAGTTTCTTAGCAGTATTTCTAGCTCTTATAAATCTGATGGACGTCACTTTTCTATTCAGTACGGAACAGGCTTTGCAAAAGGCTATTTGGGGGTGGATGTCTTAAGGGTTAGTATTTTAAAATGAACATTTCTGAACCTTGAGACAGTTTGGAGACGCCGACGGTCCTCAACTAGAAGTTCATAACACTACCTTTGGACTAGCTAGCGAAATCGTACCCTTCTTTGAAAATATTCATGTTGACGGCATACTAGGACTGGCATTTCAATCCATAGCTGATGACCATATTAAGCCACCTCTTATAAATGCTATTGATCAAAACTTGCTGGATGAACCCACCTTGACCGTAAAATAAAATTTGATTATGTTGATTTGGTAAGT
Source organism: Ditylenchus dipsaci (assembly GCA_004194705.1). NCBI lineage: Eukaryota > Metazoa > Nematoda > Chromadorea > Rhabditida > Anguinidae > Ditylenchus > Ditylenchus dipsaci. The sequence continues at coordinate 969,272 of SADC01001256.1, read as the reverse complement.
TGAAAAAAGTTAAGGTGTACCTGTCTCAGCATGGCAGTGATCAGAATGTGAAAGCCGGAGTCTTTACATATGGTGGTCTCTCTCGATACAACGAACCCTCTGGGGGACGGAAAAAATGTTCGTAATATCGAGGGTTTGTTATACCGAGGTGTTGTAACCACTAAATAAAGCGTTCGTTGTATCGAGATTTTACTATGTTCGCCTGATATTGCGCAAGTGAACGCGTGTCATTCTATCATCAATGCGGTATTTTCTCTGATTACCGCCTTTGTAATGTGCTCCACTCGCTCAAGTTCGACATTGTATGTTACATTGACACTTTTCTATTCAAAATTTTTGAAAAATGTTAGTCATATAGAAGGTTTCGTCATACTGAAGGGCATACTGATAGTCATACTGAAGGGTGCGCAGGGTCTTGAGAGTTAGAGATGCGCGCACTCACTTACCTTAGACATGATTCCGAGAAGTACTCTTGATCATAAAATGCATATAGAGGCTTTTTTGCCCAGCTCCAGTGACCAAAACATGGTAAAAGTTACGCGGCGAAAAGGGTATGTTTGATTGCAAAATTTTGAAAAAAATGTTCGTTATATCGGTTATATTGGTAGAGCTAGTGTTAGCTGTTAGACCGAATAAAAGTTTTGCAAAATAATTTATCTGGTGTGAGATACAAGCCCTATCGGAGAGGGTCGGCTAATTAGAGAATTTACAGTACTTATATTTTTCTGCTCAACCTAGACTTTTTAAAGTTTTTATAAAAAGCTAAATATTATGAGACTTCTAGCTTAAAACGACGTGCTCTACAAGATGAGAATAAAAAAATTCGTCAAAATCCGAGGTAACAAAGTGTGGTCCAAAATTACAGAAAACCGGTTTAAATCCCATCTTTTAGGGTATCTGTGTATTTTTTAAGTGGATTTTCTATGTTTTTTTGGCGCAAAAAAACTATGTTGCGCAAAAAAATCAAGTTTAGGTTATATTCAGACAAAGACGATGCTGAGAACGAAACGGTATGAGGACAAAACGTCCTTCTCCCTCTTGGAGATTACTTGTCCGTGTACCGAAAGTAATCAGTATAAATTTCAGAAATTCCAAAAAAAGGAAAATTTTTTTTCCCGAGTGAACCATTTCTTCCAAAAAATTTCCCATTTGTTCGGAAAACGAAAATGCCGAAAAACGGAAATCGGAATTCTGTCCTACCCCGGTTTACGATATACGAGCGCGCCCACAATTTCGCCGAGGCCACAATTTCGCCGGACCACAATTTCACCGCGGCCATAATTTCGCCGCGTAACTTTTACCATGTTTTAGTAACCGAAAAATAGAATTTGAACACAGTTTTGTTAACTGGGGCCTACCGCATGAAGAAACTCCGGTATGCATACATTTTCATGCATCCAGAGTCCGATTGATTTGTGTTTCGAGTGATTTGTGTCTAAGGCATGTGGGTGTGCGCATCTCAACTCCAAGCCCCCAAGCCCCAAGCCCCTGTGCCCTGAAGGGTGCGCAGGGTCTTGAGAGTTAGAGATGCGCGCACTCACTTACCTTAGACATGATTCCGAGAAGTACACTTGATCATAAAATGCATATAGAGTCTATTTTTGCCACGGCCCGAGTTGAAAACATGGTAAAAGTTACGCGGCGAAATTATGGCCGCGGAGAAATTATGGCCGCGGAGAAATTGTGGTCCGGCGAAATTATGGCCACGGCGAAATTGTGGCGTGCACCCTACAATGGCTGTACGAAATTTGGTAACAAAACATTTTGGTAACAGCGAAATTTGGTAACAGCGAAATTTGGTAACAAACATTTTGGTAACAGCGAAAGTTGGTAACAGCGAAATTTGGTAACCAACATTTTGTAACGTAGATAGAAAGAAAGAAGTGTTGTTAAAATTCACCGTTACCAAAAAAATTTTCTTATTAATTTTTAATTTTAATTTTCTTCAAAAAATTTGTTAACAAATTTCGCTGTTACCAAATTCGCTGTTATCAAATTTCGCTGTTACCAAAAAATTTTGTTACCAAATTTCGCTGTTACCAAATTTCGCTGTTACAAAATGTTTTGTTACCAAATTTCGTACAGCCCCCTACAATATAAGCGGTGATATTCTATAATCGAAAACAGTTTGATTTATTGTCAAATAGTCAAAACGAACAATATGCAGAAGTAACATCAATTATGCACGAATTCATTTCTCCTGTTCTTCCAGTCTTCAACAGTCTTTAAGTCAGCAATCTTTGTCCTTCAGTAGAGCCATCGAATTTGTCATTCTTCATCAACCGGTTTAGGAAATTGTGTTTCTCCTGGACACTCAAAAATCTGTAAAATCACTTATCGTTTCAAGTCTCAAAAATGGTTAAACAACTAACCTAAACATCCATGCAGGAGACCTGTCACGCAGAACCATTTCTTCGAGAAGGTGCACTTTCTGCTGCAATTGAACTTGCTCCACTTCCTGCTGAATTTGGACTTGCTCCACTTTATGCTGCATCATCATCAGCACACTTTATAGACACCAGCGTATCCTTATCGTGATTGCAGCAGAAATGACAGATCCAGCAGTCAAAAAGTGTTTTGCTATGCTTGAAAAATGATAAAGCTTCTCATCATCGACAATGTCAGCCAAACGATCTGAGAAACACTGCAACGAGAAAGATGATAAACTGCTTGTGATCGTTTAAAGACAAACCTGTGGCTGCAATTTGAATCTGTCACTGAGAAGATACAAACTGCCAAGTTCAATTCCCTTGATCACAACATTCGGATAGTCAACAGCCAGAACATCAGCAATAGTGTGATCGTTACTCAGTCGAAGAATCTTGGCACGGAGATACTGCTGCAAGTAAAAAAATGGAATTAGACCAGATGATAGGACTACCTACCTTCGAGACTTCATCGAACACAACGCAAGGAAGGTCGGGCAATGGATCAGCACGGTCAAGAAACTGCATCTGCTGACGGCATTGATCGGCTCCATAAAAGTCGTTGATGATTTCTTGCAAGAAGCTCAAGCGAATACACGACACTGAAAAGCGAAAGTTTCAAAGGAGTAACACATATTAGAAGAACATACAAATGTCTCGGATGAAAACCTTTTCCAAGGAAATGAAGGCAACAACCGTAAGCAATGTAAACATCTCGAACAGATATGGCTGAGCGGGAGATACTGACCGCTGGTTACACCACTTAAGCTGGGCTCAGGATCCAAGAAATTGATCTGCCTAAATGTGTCCAACATAGAGTCTAAAACAACAGAGAGCGCAAAACCTAACCAGTTCTGTGTATCTTCGCCACTCATGCCCTGGATAATTGACTCGGCTCGAATTCGCGAGAAATGCTTGGTAGCTGAAACAGAGTTTCAAAATGTAAAACAGACTTAGAAATATTACTTGATCCAACAAAGCTAGACAGGGTTCAAGCAAAGAGCAGATGATCACTTCAACCACTTCATTCACTCGAAACTGGTTCAAATTCGGCAATTTCAAAGCTTCCAAGTAATCAGGCGCTAAAGAACACAAATCTAACTGAAAACCCTAGAAAATAGACGAATATACCTGGAGTGCTGCATCTCAAAACAAATCCATAGTCCAGATCACCACCAAAGAAAGCAGCGTCGATGTGGAATAGGTCGTCAGCGGGAACTTCTGAAAACTTGGGGAATCGACAAGGTATATTTGATAGCTGCCTGTATCCATCTTTTCAACACGACAGCGCTCATAGACATTCCCAATCCTGCAGACGTAGGTACCACCAATTCAACCTAAAATCAAAATTAAACGAACTATGAATTGAATTAATAAAACTAAAATTTACATTGCGACTATCCACTTCCTGGCGATTTTCCGGGTCATCATAGAAGGAATTCAGCTTCCAATTAAACTCACGGGCATCTCGAGGGTCATTATTGAACGAAATAGCAAACTTGGTGGTTCCTTCCTCAATGCTCTTGATCGTAGCGAGCACACGGATTGGCAGATGACGACGAAGAGAGTCAGTGTTTTGATCGGAGTTCCGTCTTCGTGCACACTAGTAGCCAGACACAGAAGGGATTTGATGCCATAATCGCCTTCAATAGGATCGCCTTCCACACTGTTCAATTCCGCTGTATCGAGCATTTGACAACTGTTTGACGATCAACAAAACTAAAAAATACAAGGAATACCGTATAACCTCTATTAAACGGACACCCTCCAATAAACGGACACCCTCTAATAAACGGGCACCCCGAGGTAGGGTTGAAAATTAAACGGGCACCCTCTAATAAACGGGCACCCTAAAAGAGTCATTTTACCTACACCTTGACAAATAAATCAAAGAATTCGATGATTTTACTTAACGTTTTGTACAATAATCAATCAAACGACAGCTCTTCCCAAAACAACAATTCATCATCATTAACAATATCTTCGAAGTTTGCATTAATGTTAATTCTGAGTTCTTGCTCCCTGTCTTCTTCTTCTTGAAATGCCTCTTCGATGTCGTGAATTCCGTCCTTGGCCATTTTCTCGTCCTTGGCCAATCCATTCAGCTAGATGCACATCGAGATCCGGGTTGTTGACTTGCCTGCCACCACCATCAAGACGCTTTCGTTTGGAACCACGGCTGTGTCGTTGCTAAAACAAAATTAGACAAAAAATATTCCATGTTTGGTAAAAAATCTTTCACTTGGTGCTTGAGCTCGTCTTCTTGCTTTATGCATTCTTGAATCCTGCTACTTGTCACGTCAAACTTCTTTGCTGCCGATTCCATTGAGTTCTTGCGTGCCAATTTGATGATTCCAGTTTTGTTGCCGAGTCGTTGTTGCGATGCCTTTTGCGGTTGACCATTTGCCCTTCATCATCATGCAGCTGGAGCTCTTCTGCTTCTTGGTCGCTCATTTCGGCTAAGCTCTGCTGTTGCGTCTTCGACGCAAGTTATATCTACAAAAATCTTCATTTCCCAGTCGGGGGCTTGGTGGCCTATTGGTTAAGGAAAAAAACTCCCTTTGGAAAAAAACTCCCCTTTAAAACTCTCTTTGGATCCTGCGGATCCAAAGGGAGTGGGATCAAATATCCTCTCCATTCTTCCTTTTTCTAATTCACGAGTTGGTGGCCGTGGCCGCTGGAGACACTGCAAGCAAAAAATTATGATTGAATGACTGTTGCAAAACAAAACGAAAGGTGAAGAGTAAAAAAAACAAACGACCAAAAAAAATATTTTCAAAAAATTGACAAGATACAAAAATTTCAAGCTGAAAAATAATCGGGCACCCTCCAATAAACGGACACCCTCTAATAAACGGGCACCCCCGAGGGGGTTGAAAATTAAACGGGCATGCCGTTTAATAGAGGTTTATACGGTAATGGTTAGAAGCAGTGTTTCCAAAAAACAGAACACAGAATTAACCACAGAATTTTTAAAAGTGCTCGTAATTGTGTTTTTTGTATGGTATTTTTTCTAATTTTTTGTGCGTTTTGTTCAGCGTTAAAAGTTGCGGTAGGGACCATACGCGTTTCGCAAATTTTCCACAAAAACAGCAAGAAAATTTGACTTTTGTCCCGAAAAAGTCAAAAACAGAATTCTGTTTTCTGTTTTTGACTTTTTCGGGACAAAAGTCAAATTTTCTTACTCTTTTAGTGGAAAATTTGCGAAACGCGTATGTCCCTACCGCAACTTTTAACGCTGAACAAAACGCACAAAAAATTAGAAAAAATACCATACAAAAAACACAATTACGAGCACTTTTAAAAATTCGGCACTATTCCATTGTACCCCCCCCAAAAAAGCTATTCCAGTGTACCCCCCCAAAAATAATGACCTATTCCATTGTACCCCCCCCAAAAACCGACTTTTTTATATGCACTCAAAACCATTTTATGTAATAATTTTGCCATAAAAAGGCCAGAACAGCCATTTAAATAGGGTTCAAGGGCTGTATTGGAGGGGAAGGGACGAAACAGGGGCCACTAATAAATAAGGATTTAAGGCACCCTCAAACCCAGCAACTTGGGTCCACCACTTGATATATACGTTTGAAGGCACGTCAAACCCAGCAACTTGTGGAGGACCCAAATACATAAGTACTCAAAAGGCTCTCAAGGGCCAGCCGGTGGGTCCGAGGTGGTTATGCCTAAACCAGGACCCCTGTGGAGGTGAAGGCAGAAATTTTGGATGGCTGAGCCTCTGGCTCGAAGCCAAAAGCCGGAGAAGGGGCAGACCCTTTTCGGCTGAAAAATTGAAGATGTTGAACATGGTTTTGAATACTGGGGCCTACCGCATAAATAACTCTGGTATGCATGCTTTTTCATGCATCCAGAGTCACTTTCGAGTGATTTGTGTCTAAGGTATGTGAGTGTGCGCATCTCAACTCCAAGCCCCCAAGCCCCTGCGCCCCGAAGGGGGCGCAGGGGGCTTGAGAGTTAGAGATGCGCGCACGCACTTACCTTAGACATGATTCCGAGAAGTACACTTGATCATAAAATGCATATAGAGTCTATTTTTGCCACGGCCCGAGTTGAAAAACATGGTAAAGCAGCCAAAAAAAGTGGCCCCTGTGTTATTCCCTTCCCCTCCCAATACAGCCCTTGAACCCTATTTAAATGGCTTTTCTGGTCCTTTTATGGCGAAATTATTACATAAAAATGGTTTTTGAAGGCATATAAAAAGTTGGTTTTGGGGGGGGTACAATGGAATAGGTCATTATTTTTGGGGGGTACACTGGAATAGCTTTTTGGGGGGGTACAATGGAATAGCGGCAAAAATTCTGTGGTTAATTCTGTGTTCTGTTTTTTTGGAAACACTGGTTAGAAGATAACGAATCTGTAAAAGTGAGACGGATTTATGGGATGATGAGTATGGGTTTGTATTCTGAGTCGGGATTCCTGACTTTTGCATTATGCGGGAATTGAAAAAATCTTACAGCGTAAGTTAGGCCTAACCACTCTAATTAGGAACGGGATTCGATGTACAGTCGACGCTTGATATAACGTCCCTCAAGGGACCGGCCAAAATGGGACCTTATAACGAGCGTCGTTTATCGAGAATACACTGTAATCTGGCCAAAATCATAATTTTTTTGGACGTTATATCGAGCGAAACATTATATCGAGCATCGATTATATCAAGCGTCCACTCTATTATAGGGTTTAGCTTAAGGTCATCGCATTGTAAGGTCGGTTTTATGTCAGTTGGGTGGTAATTTTTTACCGTTCGACAACTCATTATCGTTTAAAGACAATTCAACATTTTCTAGCAAATATAATGCGGTGAATTCTAGTTTGCCATTAGTGCTGTCTGCATTTGAGTAAAGTAGTCGCTTGCGCTTTCGGTCGTTTCTTCTGCTAATCCAAAAATGTCTCTCGGGTTTAGTCGACTCATAGCTCAAGGTGACAAAAAGGCCCTTAAAAAAATTCTTACACGACCTATGACTTTTAAGCAAATTAATTTCGAAGGTAATTGAGGTCGCTGATTCGAATACGAGCCTATATTCCAGCTGTTTGGAAATTCGGCCTTGGTGCCGTACTGGATGAACTTTGTGGCCCCAAATGGGGCGCAGGTTCGTTTTTGTTTGATCAATGTATAGGGGTAATTATTTCAACTTTTTTTACGCCAGGTTTGAAATGAACGACCCAAATTACGACCCATACATATTGGTCAAAAGAGACAAAAAAACTAGCATGCCACTACGTGGGGTCGAACCAGCATTTTTCACCATAAGCACTAATGCTCATCCATTGCACTACAGATGTTGTATTTCCCTGGGGGACCCTCCCTTCATCCAGTACTAAAATCAGTAATTTGATCTTATTTTACTTTAACATTTAAAATTGCTTTTATACAAAACTTTACAGCTTCCTGTGCCAATGAACCTGGCAAATGCAATGGCTATCTTGGGTCAAAATACCAGCAACAAAGAAAGTCAGATGGAGAATTGCTCAAATCATGCAATCAACGTTCCCACTCACATCAACGTTTTAACTGGTCGGATGAGACAAACGAAAAAGCTTTCAATGAAAAGAAAAAGAGCAACAATAACTTGAGATGCAATAGCAATAATAATTCCAAGCGCTTTCTAGCTTTCAATGGCCAACCCGCTGAAATCAGACAAAACTCTATTTCACAGCAAAACTTTTTTTCATCTCAAACTACATTTGTGTAACTTGCTACAAAATTTATTTATTGTTTAGCCAAAATGTTTAGCCATAATTTATTTTGAATGTGTTAAAATCAATACGAATAAAATATTGTATTTAAATTGCAACAAATCAATACGGCACGCCTTTAATGTGCTATTTCTTTAACCAGTGATAAAAAATAGGAAAAAAATACAGCGCTTTCGTACACAACCCTGAAATGCAAAAAGCTTTTCTAGATTTAAAATAAATAAAACTATGAAGATAGTTGGCCCTACAATTGTTCTTCAACAGTGTGTTGTCTACCGATGAATTCTTCAATCGATTCGTTATTCAAGCTCAACCAGTTATGCTTCTACTGAGTCGTTCTGCGATCTCTTTTTGAAGGATGTCTTAATACAGAATTTACTGGTCCGGAACAATTAACCGGTCGAGAACAAAATTCACTAAGCCACATACAGTCAGACCTTGATATAGTGAAGCCCTAGATCAAGTCTAGCTTGTACGCGGTAACCAAGACTACATTACAGTTAAAACTCGATTTAACGTAACTAGATTCAACGAATATTTAAGATCGGAAGTTCTTCCCAGCTAGGGTCCGACATTTTTTTCACCTTCATTTTTAAAAAAGTTTTGACAGTTCTGTTTGACAGAACTGTCCGCAAATAATGCAAGAATTCCGATTTTACGGATTATTTTTCTAAAATTCAAAATTTTTCCTCTAAAAAAGCAAAAACTCGGTTAAACTAAAACCCTGTTTTTTAATCGATGTATAAACAATCGGCAAAACCGGAATATTTTCAATACTTGGTACCAGACTGTCAAAAAAGACTAGCAAAAGCTTGAAAAAAGGGTGTAAAAGAGATGTCGAACTCGGTAACTTGGCCGGGTGAAACGACACTTGGCTACATGGGCGCTTGGCTACAAACAGTTGGGTAATGTAAAAATGTAGCCAACTGTCTGTAGCCAAGTGTCCTAGCCTCACTTGGCCGGTCATTTGAACTTCAAAATTTATGGCTTTTTACTGCACTCGAAATCTCATAAAAAGTGAACTGAAAAAGTTTACTTACGAAACTTGGATGCTGCCAAATTTACAATTTTCATACAAAAAAACAAATGAAAAAAATTCAAACATAGTCTAACAAAGAGTGGTTAGCTGATTCATAATTTTATCGGCAAAGAGAGAGCGAAATTCAAGCAGTTTTTGATAGTATATAATGTGTCAATTCAAATTATTATAAAAATATAACTGTTTTATTGACCAGCGTCATCGAAATCGACTGAAGCCAACTCCATAGAAAAACTTGCGAAAAATTCGGGGACAACCACAACAACCACTTCTGTAGTGTTCAATTTTCTGAAAAATTATTTCTTCATCTAAGAGCTGTTGTGTTTGGCACCCGTTTGCAATTCTAAGTGTTTTTACCACGAAGATTAACTCGTCTCGAAAAATATGGACCTTAAAGGTTCACTACTTTCTTAAATATTTTTAACTTTATCTTCTGTTTTCAAAATATTTTTCTATTTTAGAACTTTTTATATTCAGGAAAATATAAATTTTTCGTTAAGCAATGACTATGACTAGGTTTTTAGAGTTATGGTATCGAGCCAGAAATTTATTGGTTTAAAAGGTTATGACGGTTGACTTTTTGTGATTTGTCAAATTGTTTGTTACACGCTGGCCTAATAAAAAATGTATTTTACAACATGCTTTTGACGGTTCAGTGGGTATTGCAATGTCCCCACTCAGACTATGTCTTTTTAGACTGCTTTTTTATATTATTGGGGCATACCAGCAAGTTACACTGCAAATTATGGCATGGACCAGCAATTTTTCAAAAATCATCCTTTTTTTTACTTGCCTTTACTCAAATCTGATATTTACGACCTTATCCTACTTTTAACCAGTAGCCAGAAAACTTGCGTCGGCCCAGATGAACGCCTATAGAAAATAGTCAAGAGAGAAATATATTGATGGTCCCCGACTCAATAGCAGTGTAACGCGCTGGTATGCCCCTTTAACATCCCCAGAAAAGATCCTTACTGACCTACCAAAATAACACATTGACACAAAGTACCTGTTTCAAAATGTTTTCCTTATTAAGTCACAATGAAGTTTTTTTACAAAAATTCGTACAAAATTTTAAACAAACCCGTCTTTTCGCTTTGAAAACTTGACATAAAAAATAATTATAATAAATATTTTTAACACTCCGGCTCCCAAGCGGAGTAATTGAGATTCCTGACTTTGAAATTCATGCTGAAAACGATGGTGACATTCGTTTTGATCTGCACTGTGATGATATGGGCTAAAAAGAGCTCAGAATTTAACAAATAGTCTGCTTAAGATAATAAACATTCGATTTTCAAATTCGGATCTTTATTGTCTTGAGCAGAATTTGTGATGTTACAGTTACTTTGATAATTCAAGAGCATTTTTACAATTAAATCGACCACACTGAAACGGTAGCCACAACGGAGTTGTGAAGTCGAAGTGCGAATTTTCCACTACCCAGATCTCGCCAATTTTGGCTCAAAATAGCGGGCTTAAAGCTTTCTACTTCCCATTTTCAGGTGCTTCACATGATAAAATATAAATCTCAATCTCTCTTGAATAAAAAAAAGATCCAGTCATAACAGCAAGATTTCAAAAAGTTATGAGCAAAAGAAATTGTTCAAAAAATTTGGGCATCCCTGTAGTATGCTGTGGGCCAAGGTGTAGTATGACAATAATTGTGCTTTACTTCAAAACCTGCGGATAATGGCTAAATTTTTACCATGACAATTGTCACTTAGCCCACATTATCACGGTGCAAAGCATAAACGGTAGGTACTATCGTATTCAGCATGAAATTCCGAGTCAGGAATCTCAATCACTCCGCTTGAAAGCCGGAGTGTTAAGACTGTATAACTATTGTATTTGAACTTTATTATTTTCCTTTTTGTGAACACTAGCAAGATGATGCGAATAAAAGAAGCCATCCAGCGAAGAAAGCTGATCCAGCAACTTAACGATGAGTATGCAGCTATCGGTGAGAGTGAGCAGAATTCATCGAATAACTTTGTCTACGGTTCGCTTTACATTTAAATTCATCCAAAAGACAAAAAAAATTAGGTGAAAGAGGAGGGTCATCCCTGCCTGGTGGTTGCGGGCGCTCCATGGGCACTTTGGGAGCTGTTTTCGGTCAAAGTGAACAAGATATAGGTGGTAGCAGTCCAGGAGAAGAAAGCAAAGGCATGGCTGACCACCAGCATGCCTATTTGGCTTTGCACCAGTTTGTGACTGAGCTGAACACTCGACTTACTGATACACATGTGAATCTTTAGCCCAATTTTTTATATAAAATACAGAAATCGATCCAAAATTTTACAGAGAAGGGCCCTTCGAATGACCTGGAAACGTCTATCAGAAGCTCCAAAAACATCTGGCAGAGGCACTCTAAAAATTATGGAAAAAGTGATTGGTCAACTAATCAAATCTAATTATCAATATGTGATTTTTGCCAGATATTTGACGAGTTGGTCACAAAAAACTCAGATGTAATGAGCATTTTCTACAGATCAGCGTTCCTCAAATGTATAGATGATAGACGCAAGGGATGTCACCAAGGAACTATAGCCACAGTGCGGGACCATGCCCACCTTTTGATAGATCTAATTGATGGCATCATGTGTGTCATGTTCGATTCACCTTTTATCAAACCTGTTTGGGATCCTGCAACTATAGGCAAGCTAACAGTCTTATAATATTTAGCTTTTTATTAAAACTTTAAAAAGTCTAGGTTGGGCAGAAAAATATAAATGTTTTGTATATTCTCTAATCAGCCGACCCTCTTCGATAGGGCTTATATTTCAGGCCAGATAATTTTTTTAAAAAACTTTTATTGGTTTTCTTAACTCGCACTAACTCTACGGATTCCTATTTTTCAATTTGGGTTAAGCATTCAAAAATCTGGAGATCGACTTCAAATTTTTCAGATTTTCGAAGGTCTTAAAAATAAACCTACTGATCGGCTAATTAGAGAATTTACGGGTTTTATCTTTTATCCCGATCTCATCCAAAATTTAAAATTGTACCGGGAAATTTCATGCCATCACAAAGATGGATCAGCTTGTTCATGTCAAAAAGCTCAACAATCAAACATTTGATGAGAACCGATTCAAGGTAGTATAAGACTTTCCTGACATGAACTCAGAGAAAACATGATATTATGTGATACATTGATTATACTCACTAGTTCAATAATAAATTCACTGCTTAGGACGAGCCCATGCGAAGCTAATCCCTATGGGCTTTGACCGACAAATCTTCCATAAATTGGGCGAGTGTTTTGCTGAAGTGATGTTCTCACAGGAATGTGTGCGAGCTTACCCTTTAGCTGCTAGTGCTTGGTCCACCCTGAGCGTAGCAATCACGGACAAAATGTACAGTCACACGAGAATAGCTGTGGGTTAATTACTTATTTCCATTATAGTCTAAAGTAATGTTTCTTTCAGAGAAGCACAGACTTAGCGCTTAGGAGCTCTCGCATAGCTGCAGCTGTTTCCTCCTTGACGTTAGGAAACTCACCTGCAAGATCAATAGTGATCAGTCCAATTTCTTCAACCAAAGTGGTTGTACAAAATGTAAAGAAGAATAAAAGACCACAGAAAGGTAAACTGAGACGAGGCAAGTCAAGAGATTGTTCAACAGCCACAACGCCACGATTCAAGAGATCAATCAGCATGGGTGCTCCTAGTAGACAACTCACTAGATCTCCAGTGGCAGACCTGCAGAAGCAAATTGCTCAACAATCAATGGCATCTTTCTTAAAGTCTCCACAACAAAAAAACACGGTTTTGTTTTCAATGTTTTCATAAATTATTGAATTTGTTTAGAAAATGACTTCCATACAAGCGTGGATTTTGCTGCTGCACCAAAGCATTTAAAATTTGCTAATCAGCAGTCCTGTAAAAAGCAAGCAACCACGTCAAAATCATCATCAAATAGTTCTTCCACAAGCAGTCTACGAAGAAAACAACGAGGACAGAGTCCCCGTCCTCCAACCCTCAGAATGATGATGGCTCAAAAGAGTCACTTCACAGCTATTTGCGGCCTTGGTACCCAATCATCTTCTTTGTCCTTGGATGTGAGTCTGTTAAACAGTGCTCTTCCAAAAGTGATAAGTACACCAGAGGCCATGGCTCAAAGAAAAGGCCCTGTGCGTCCAATAATGACCAAGCAAACACACATATCTAGTAGTGCTGAGTCTACTGACCTGTAATCCCCTCAGAGCGGTGCAAAAAAGCTTTTTGACTATTTTTCGCTTAGGCTTATCTTTGGCTCTAATTTTTTTCTGTGAAATTATTTTGTAAAGTAAAAAATTCAGATCAGTGTCAAACTATTACTGCTTTACAAACAATGAGACCACTTTTGTGTTAGACTTCAAACACAATGAGGATGCTGTTTGCGGATGCTTAATGAGATTTGTGGCCATAATTTTTTTTTAATTTTTCAAAACTTTTTCTGTTATTTCTATCTTGTAGCTAACAACCAACATCAAAAGCATCATCGAAAACATCTGGCAGCAAATTCGAGTGAGGATGCTTAGGCGAATTCTTTTTTATCTCAATTTTTTTAAACAATATCTACTTTATCAATAGCTTATCTGGTAGCCCTGAATCTTAGCTACAAGATGGAAAAAACAGATTTAAAAAAAATTTAAAAGAATTATGACCATTTCCGAGTGACAAATCTCATTTAGCATCCGCAAACAGCCTACTTATTGTGTTTGAGGCCTTACTAATACGTTGTAGTAAAATTACAAAATAGCAGGTGCAAATCCAATTCTCTTTTGTCCATAGTCATATACATTGCAGTACTGTCGTATAAATGGATCGCCTAAAATCCAAGCAGGTCCGTGGGAGCCTGTATTAGTGGGATAAATGCCAAAAGCGCATCCTTTTTCTTCGCTCAAGCCGACATCTATGGTTAATTGGTAGTAGGGAATCGAATATTTCTTTGTGTCAATCATGAACTCCACTGGTGGGTATTTGGCAGAACATTTTAACAAGTAAAGTTGCAGTTCGGAATTGTATTTGGCTCCAACAATGTCAGCGATTTTCTTAACAATCGCTGCTGGACCAGCTATAAAAGATGTTCCCTAGAGAAAAAATCGGTAGTATGTAACTGTCACTATACAACAATAAAAATATTTACGGTGTCAGAAATTACATCTACTTGATTGCTGTCTAATACATGTCCATTCACGTAAATTCCATCCATTTTGAACTAAATTTATGTCACTGAAGCCAGCTCACAATGAGGCAAAGGATTGGCTGTGGTGATCATTGTTACCACTTACCGTATTACCTCTAATAAGACCCCCCCCCCCCGCCCCTCTGATTCAAAATCGTGTTTTCGGCATTGTGTTTTTGACCTACTTTTTGGTCACTCCTCTCAAGCAAGTTCCCATTCATTTTGTAGCTCATCTCTCTCGCTACAAAAGGAGTGGTAACTTGCTTGAGAGCGGTGACCAAAAAGTAGGTCAAAAACACAATGCCAAAAACACGATTTTGAATCAGGGGGGGGCTTTTATTAGAGGTAATACGGTAATCCTTACAGCCAATTGCTGGCCACCAGTCGTCATCGCCTCATCATGAAACGGGCTTTAAGGGGCCTACCAGCGCGTTACACGGCAAATTGAGGTGGGATCAGCAGTTTTTTTAAAAATCATCCTTGTTTTCACTCGTTTCATGTCAAATCTGATATTTATGACCTTATCTTAGTTTTAAAAAGTATTGAGAAAAATTACGTCGGAACAGGTAAAACAATTATAGAAAATAGTCAAGAAAAAAAGAAATTGCTGGTACTCGCCTTAAGGGGGGGGGGGGGGAAGCCATTTAGGTTTGAAAAAGTGGCTTCCATGGCGCAGTGCGTAAGTGCTCGCGTTTTTGGCCCAAAATGGTTTTTTTTGGTGTTGCAGGTTCAATCCCACGTAGGGGCACACTATTTTTTTTTGGCTTGTTTGGCCAGTTTAGAGGTAATGTCGCTGATCCCGAATCTGGCGTCAAAAAAGTCTAATTACCTCTAAACTGCCTAAAGAAGCCAAAAAATAGTGTGCCCCTACGTGGGATTGAACCTGCAACACCGAAAAAACACCATTTGGGGAAAAAAAACGCGAGGACTTACGCACTGCGCCATGGAAGCCACTTTTCAAACTAAGTAGCTTCCCCCTTTAATTGCAGTGTAACGCGCTGGTATGCCCTTTAAGTTAAGTTCATCCAACCTGGAAATACGTGGCTGCACTCAATTTGACATAGTGAACGCCCGCAGTTGTGTTGCAATTAACTGTATCCAGACCACCATATGTAAATACTCCGGCCCTCACATTCTGATCATTGCCATGCTGAGACAGGTACACCTTGACTTTTTTTCAACTTACCAAATCAACAGAATAAAATTTATTTTACAGTCAAGATCGGTTCATCCAGCAAGTTTTGATCGATAGCATTTATAAGAGGTGGCTTAATATGGTCATCAGCTACGGATTGAAATGCCAGTCCTAGTATGCCGTCAACATGAATGTTTTCAAAGAAAGGTGCGATTTCGGTAGCCAATCCAAAGGTGGTGTATTAACTTCTAGTTGAGGACCGTCAGCGTCTCCAAACTATTTCACGATTCAGAAAATTTTATTTCATAATAAAACTAACCCTTAAGACATCCACCCCAAATAGCCTTTTGCAAAGCCTGTTCCGTACTGAATAGAAAAGTGACGTCCATCAGATTTTAAGAGCTAGAAATGCTGCTAAGAAACTAAACAATAGCAATTCAATTGCCTTTCTAAATTAAGGCTAACCAAATTTTTGGAGTTGCAAGGGTTGCTGGCTGAATTCTCATATGCTTGTTGGGCTTCCTCGCCACAACAAGCTGGTGGACAAAAGAAGTCGCAGAGATCTACATCTGTGCAAATTCTTTCACATTCTTCCTCCGAGCTACAAGAGTTGTCCGGAACCCAAAGATTTGCAGAACCAGTGTCTAGAATGACACGAAATGGCTGCTGTGGATTGCCTGAAGATTTTTTATACAGTCGACTCTCGATTTAAGGACACCCCAAAAGTTCGTTCCCACCTAGGTCCAATACTTTTTTAGCCCGATTTTTTAAATTTTTTACCCGTTTTATTTTGACAGTCTGGTTGCAAATATTGCAAGGATTCCGATTTTGCCGATCGTTTTCAGTAACTAAATAATTTTACTTCAAAAATCCCTTCCCCTTAAATCGAAGTTTTGTTCTTTTGAATAGTAAAATTATTTAGTTATTAAAAAAACGATCAGTAAAATCGGAATTCTTGGTAAAAAATTTATAAATCGTGCTAAGAAAAGTTTCGGACCGATGGGATGGGAACGAACTTTCTGGGGTGTCCATAAACGGAGAGTCGACTCTACTTATGGATAAAAAAGACAAAAAACTGGAAGCTTTAGTTTGGGAAAGTAAAATTTTAGAAAGTTTGCAATCTATTTATGATATAATATATTTGTTTTGTTGCAGCTTACAAAAAACAGTTAAGAAATTAGAACTAAACTGTAAAATATGCCAACTAAATTATTTAGATTTTAAATTTAAAAAAAGGTGTAACAAACCTATAGTTATATGCCACATACTCCATGTCATTGTAGTCATTAATCGGCTGTTGAAAAGTGGCGGCTGATTTCGTCAGCTCATTTGTTTCAGATAATTTATTTTCCCTTTATTCCATCTAGCTAATTTCGCTTTGTTGTTGCAGCTTGAATTCTGACCATTTTGTCTGAAAAAGAGTAGTTAACAAAAAACTGGAAAGAATGTAACCTAATCGAATAAATTTTTTGCGTACACTCTCCACCCTGTTAAGTGTGATCTTATGGACTACAGCTTTGTGTTAAAAGAATATGCAGATGTCCAACAAGCAACGTTATTATGCAAAAATTATAGATGAAATCGGCTGACAAGCTAATATGCATCACATAAACCCGTTTTTAAGGTCTGATTAATTTAAAAATGTATTATGGAAATAACAAACTGAACTAGTATATGCCTTGATTACAATGAAAACAGCGAGCAGAAAAAATAGTTAAAAAAAATTTCTATCAGTTTGTAGCATATGTTTCTTTCTGTGCAGATAAGTCATAAGCGGCATATAATATTTGACAAATATCAAGTGTGGAAAACTAACGTGGTTAAACATAAATATTCGAGCATGAAAGGGTTTCACTATTAGAGGAAGGGGAATTTGACATAAAACTCCAACTTTCTGAGTCCCAGAATCTTTAAAAATGTAGCCAACTGTCTGTAGCCAATGTCCTAGCCTCACTTGGCCGGTCATTTGAACTTCGAAATTTATGGCTTTTTACTGCACTCGAAATCTCATAAAAAGTAAACTTAAAAAGTTTACTTACGAAACTTGGATGCTGCAAACTTTACAATTTTTATACAAAAAAACATATGAAAAAAATTCAAAAAATAGTCTAACAAAGAGTAGTAAGCTGATTCATAATTTTATCGGCAAAGAGAGAGCGAAATTCAAGCAGGTTTTTGATAGTATATAATGTGTCAATTAAAATTATTATAAAAATATAACTGTTTTATTGACCAGCGTCATCGAAATCGTCTGAAGCCAACTCCATAGAAAACTTGCGAAAAATTCGGGGACAACCAAAACAACCACTTCTGTAGTGTTTAATTTTCTGAAAAACTATTTCTTCAACTAAGAGCTGTTGTGTTTGGCACCCGTATGCAATTCTAAGTGTTTTTACCACGAAGATTAACTCGTCTCGAAAAATATGGACCTTTAAAAGTTCACTACTTTCTTAAATATTTTTAACTTTATCTTCTGTTTTCAAAATATTTTTGTATTTTAGAACTTTGTATATTCAGGAAAAATACAAAATTTTTCGTTAAGCAATGACTATGACTAGGGTTTTTAGAGTTATGGTATCGAGCCAGAAATTTATTGGTTTAAGAGGTTATGACGGTTGACTTTTTGTGATTTGTCAAATTATTTGTTACACGCTGGCCTAATAAAAAATGTATTTTACAACATGCTTTTGACGGTCAGTGGGTATTTCTATGTCCCCACTCAGACTATTCTTTTTAGACTGCTTTTTTATATTAAAGGGGCATACCAGCAAGTTACACTGCAAATTATGGCATGGACCAGCAATTTTTCAAAATCATCCTTTTTTTTACTTGTTTACTCAAATCTGATATTTATGACCTTATCCTACTTGTAACCATTAGCCAGAAAACTTGTGTTGGCCCAGGTGGTACGCCTATAGAAAAAGTCAAGAGAGAAAATATTGATGGTCCCCGACTTAATAGCAGTGTAACGCGCTGGTATGCCCTTTAACATCCCCAGAAAAGATCCTTACTGACCTACTAAAATAACACATTGACACAAAGTACCTGTTTCAAAATGTTTTCCTTATTAAGTCACCATGAATTTTTTTACAAAAATTCGTACAAAAATTTTAAACAAACCCTGGTTTTTCGCTTTGAAAACTTGACATAAAAAATAATTATGATAAATAATTTTAACACTCCGGCTCCCAAGCGGAGTAATTGAGATTCCTGACTTTGAAATTCATGCTGAAAACGATGGTGACATTCGTTTTTGATCTGCACTGTGATGATATGGGCTAAAAAGAGCTCAGAAAGTAACAAATAGTCTGCTTAAGATAATAAACATTCAGATTTTCAAATTCGGATCTTTATTGTCTTGAGCAGAATTTGTGATGTTACAGTTACTTTGATAATTCAAGAGCATTTTTACAATTAAATCGACCACACTGAAACGGTAGCCACAACGGAGTTGTGAAGTCGAAGTGCGAATTTTCCACTACCCAGATCTCGCCAATTTTGGCTCAAAATAGCGGGCTTAAAGCTTTCTACTTCCCATTTTCAGGTGCTTCACATGATAAAATATAAATCTCAATCTCTCTTGAATAAAAAAAAGATCCAGTCATAACAGCAAGATTTCAAAAAGTTATGAGCAAAGAAATTGTTCAAAAAATTTGGGCATCCCTGTAGTATGCTGTGGGCCAAGGTGTAGTATGACAATAATTGTGCTTTACTTCAAACCTGCGGATAATGGCTAAATTTTTACCATGACAATTTGTCACTTAGCCCACATTATCACGGTGCAAAGCATAAACGGTAGGTACTATCGTATTCAGCATGAAATTCCGAGTCAGGAATCTCAATCACTCCGCTTGAAAGCCGGAGTGTTAAGACTGTATAACTATTGTATTTGAACTTTATTATTTTCCTTTTTGTGAACACTAGCAAGATGATGCGAATAAAAGAAGCCATCCAGCGAAGAAAGCTGATCCAGCAACTTAACGATGAGTATGCAGCTATCGGTGAGAGTGAGCAGAATTCATCGAATAACTTTGTCTACGTTCGCTTTACATTTAAATTCATCCAAAAGACAAAAAAAATAGGTGAAAGAGGGGGTCATCCCTGCCTGGTGGTTGCGGGCGCTCCATGGGCACTTTGGGAGCTGTTTTCGGTCAAAGTGAACAAGATATAGGTGGTAGCAGTCCAGGAGAAGAAAGCAAAGGCATGGCTGACCACCAGCATGCCTATTTGGCTTTGCACCAGTTTGTGACTGAGCTGAACACTCGACTTACTGATACACATGTGAATCTTTAGCCCAATTTTTTTTATAAAATACAGAAATCGATCCAAAATTTTACAGAGAAGGGCCCTTCGAATGACCTGGAAACGTCTATCAGAAGCTCCAAAAACATCTGGCAGAGGCACTCTAAAAATTATGGAAAAAGTGATTGGTCAACTAATCAAATCTAATTATCAATATGTGATTTTTGCCAGATATTTGACGAGTTGGTCACAAAAAACTCAGATGTAATGAGCATTTTCTACAGATCAGCGTTCCTCAAATGTATAGATGATAGACGCAAGGGATGTCACCAAGGAACTATAGCCACAGTGCGGGACCATGCCCACCTTTTGATAGATCTAATTGATGGCATCATGTGTGTCATGTTCGATTCACCTTTTATCAAACCTGTTTGGGATCCTGCAACTATAGGCAAGCTAACAGTCTTATAATATATAGCTTTTTATTAAAACTTTAAAAAGTCTAGGTTGGGCAGAAAAATATAAATGTTTTGTATATTCTCTAATCAGCCGACCCTCTTCGATAGGGCTTATATTTCAGGCCAGATAATTTTTTTTAAAAACTTTTATTGGTTTTTCTTAACTCGCACTAACTCTACGGATTCCTATTTTTCAATTTGGGTTAAGCATTCAAAAATCTGGAGATCGACTTCAAATTTTTCAGATTTTCGAAGGTCTTAAAAATAAACCTACTGATCGGCTAATTAGAGAATTTACGGGGTTTTATCTTTTATCCCGATCTCATCCAAAATTTAAAATTGTACCGGGAAATTTCATGCCATCACAAAGATGGATCAGCTTGTTCATGTCAAAAAGCTCAACAATCAAACATTGGATGAGAACCGATTCAAGGTAGTATAAGACTTTCCTGACATGAACTCAGAGAAAACATGATATTATGTGATACATTGATTATACTCACTAATTCAATAATAAATTCACTGCTTAGGACGAGCCCATGCGAAGCTAATCCCTATGGGCTTTGACCGACAAATCTTCCACAAATTGGGCGAGTGTTTTGCTGAAGTGATGTTCTCACAGGAATGTGTGCGAGCTTACCCTTTAGCTGCTAGTGCTTGGTCCACCCTGAGCGTAGCAATCACGGACAAAATGTACAGTCACACGAGAATAGCTGTGGGTTAATTACTTATTTCCCTTATAGTCTAAAGTAATGTTTCTTTCAGAGAAGCACAGACTTAGCGCTTAGGAGCTCTCGCATAGCTGCAGCTGTTTCTTCTTTGACATTAGGAAACTCACCTGCAAGATCAATAGTGATCAGTCCAATTTCTTCAACCAAAGTGGTTGTACAAAATGTAAAGAAAATAAAAGACCACAGAAAGGTAAACTGAGACGAGGCAAGTCAAGAGATTGTTCAACAGCCACAACGCCACGATTCAAGAGATCAATCAGCATGGGTGCTCCTAGTAGACAACTCACTAGATCTCCAGTGGCAGACCTGCAGAAGCAAATTGCTCAACAATCAATGGCATCTTTCTTAAAGTCTCCACAACAAAAAAACACGGTTTTGTTTCAATGTTTTAAAATTATTGAATTTTTTTAGAAAATGACTTCTCATACAAGCGTGGATTTTGCTGCTGCACCAAAGCATTTAAAATTTGCTAACAGCAGTCCTGCAAAAAACAAGCAACCACGTCAAAATCATCATCAAATAGTTCTTCCACAAGCAGTCTACGGAGAAAACAACGAGGACAGAGTCCCCGTCCTCCAACCCTCAGAATGATGATGGCTCAAAAGAGTCACTTCACAGCTATTTGCGGCCTTGGTACCCAATCATCTTCTTTGTCCTTGGATGTGAGTCTGTTAAACAGTGCTCTTCCAAAAGTGATAAGTACACCAGAGGCCATGGCTCAAAGAAAAGGCCCTGTGCGTCCAATAATGACCAAGCAAACACACATATCTAGTAGTGCTGAGTCTACTGACCTGTAATCCCCTCAGAGCGGTGCAAAAAAGCTTTTTGACTATTTTTTGCTTAGGCTTATCTTTGGCTCTAATTTTTTTCTGTGAAATTATTTTTGTAAAGTAAAAAATTCAGATCAGTGTCAAACTATTACTTGCTTTACAAACAATGAGACCACTTTTGTGTTAGACTTCAAACACAATGAGGATGCTGTTTGCGGATGCTTAATGAGATTTGTGGCCATAATTTTTTTTTAATTTTTCAAAAGTTTTTCTGTTATTTCTATCTTGTAGCTAACAACCAGCATTAAAAGCATCATCGAAACATCTGGCAGCAAATTCGAGTGAGGATGCTTAGGCGAATTCTTTTTTATCTCAATTTTTTTAAACAATATCTACTTTATCAATAGCTTATCTGGTAGCCCTGAATCTTAGCTACAAGATGGAAAAAACAGATTTAAAAAAAATTTAAAAGAATTATGACCATTTCCGAGTGACAAATCTCATTTAGCATCCGCAAACAGCCTACTTATTGTGTTTGAGGCCTTACTAATACGTTGTAGTAAAATTACAAAATAGCAGGTGCAAATCCAATTCTCTTTTGTCCATAGTCATATACATTGCAGTACTGTCGTATAAATGGATCGCCTAAAATCCAAGCAGGTCCGTGGGAGCCTGTATTAGTGGGATAAATGCCAAAAGCGCATCCTTTTTCTTCGCTCAAGCCGACATCTATGGTTAATTGGTAGTAGGGGATCGAATATTTCTTTGTGTCAATCATGAACTCCACTGGTGGGTATTTGGCAGAACATTTTAACAAGTAAAGTTGCAGTTCGGAATTGTATTTGGCTCCAACAATGTCAGCGATTTTCTTAACAATCGCTGCTGGACCAGCTATAAAAGATGTTCCCTAGAGAAAAAATCGGTAGTATGTAACTGTCACTATACAACAATAAAAATATTTACGGTGTCAGAAATTACATCTACTTGATTGCTGTCTAATACATGTCCATTCACGTAAATTCCATCCATTTTGAACTAAATTTATGTCACTGAAGCCCAGCTCACAATGAGGCAAAGGATTGGCTGTGGTGATCATTGTTACCACTTACCGTATTACCTCTAATAAGACCCCCCCCCCCGCCCTCTGATTCAAAATCGTGTTTTCGGCATTGTGTTTTTGACCTACTTTTTGGTCACTCCTCTCAAGCAAATTCCCATTCATTTTGTAGCTCATCTCTCTCGCTACAAAAGGAGTGGTAACTTGCTTGAGAGCGGTGACCAAAAAGTAGGTCAAAAACACAATGCCAAAAACACGATTTTGAATCAGGGGGGGGGCTTTATTAGAGGTAATACGGTAATCCTTACAGCCAATTGCTGGCCACCAGTCGTCATCGCCTCATCATGAAACGGGCTTTAAGGGGCCTACCAGCGCGTTACACGGCAAATTGAGGTGGGGATCAGCAGTTTTTTAAAAATCATCCTTGTTTTCACTCGTTTCATGTCAAATCTGATATTTATGACCTTATCTTAGTTTTAAAAAGTATTGAGAAAAATTACGTCGGAACAGGTAAAACAATTATAGAAAATAGTCAAGAAAAAAAGAAATTGCTGGTACTCGCCTTAAAGGGGGGGGGGGGAAGCCATTTAGGTTTGAAAAAGTGGCTTCCATGGCGCAGTGCGTAAGTGCTCGCGTTTTTGGCCCAAAATGGTGTTTTTTGGTGTTGCAGGTTCAATCCCACGTAGGGCACACTATTTTTTTTTGGCTTGTTTGGCCAGTTTAGAGGTAATGTCGCTGATCCCGAATCTGGCGTCAAAAAAGTCTAATTACCTCTAAACTGCCAAAGAAGCCAAAAAAATAGTGTGCCCTACGTGGGATTGAACCTGCAACACCGAAAAAACACCATTTTGGGGAAAAAACGCGAGGACTTACGCACTGCGCCATGGAAGCCACTTTTTCAAACTAAGTAGCTTCCCCCTTTAATTGCAGTGTAACGCGCTGGTATGCCCCTTAAGTTAAGTTCATCCAACCTGGAAATACGTGGCTGCACTCAATTTGACATAGTGAACGCCCGCAGTTGTGTTGCAATTAACTGTATCCAGACCACCATATGTAAATACTCCGGCCCTCACATTCTGATCATTGCCATGCTGAGACAGGTACACCTTGACTTTTTTTCAACTTACCAAATCAACAGAATAAAATTTATTTTACAGTCAAGATCGGTTCATCCAGCAAGTTTTGATCGATAGCATTTATAAGAGGTGGCTTAATATGGTCATCAGCTACGGATTGAAATGCCAGTCCTAGTATGCCGTCAACATGAATGTTTTCAAAGAAAGGTGCGATTTCGGTAGCCAATCCAAAGGTGGTGTTATTAACTTCTAGTTGAGGACCGTCAGCGTCTCCAAACTATTTCACGATTCAGAAAATTTTATTTCATAAAACTAACCCTTAAGACATCCACCCCAAATAGCCTTTTGCAAAGCCTGTTCCGTACTGAATAGAAAAGTGACGTCCATCAGATTTATAAGAGCTAGAAATGCTGCTAAGAAACTAAACAATAGCAATTCAATTGCCTTTCTAAATTAAGGCTAACCAAATTTTTGGAGTTGCAAGGGTTGCTGGCTGAATTCTCATATGCTTGTTGGGCTTCCTCGCCACAACAAGCTGGTGGACAAAAGAAGTCGCAGAGATCTACATCTGTGCAAATTCTTTCACATTCTTCCTCCGAGCTACAAGAGTTGTCCGGAACCCAAAGATTTGCAGAACCAGTGTCTAGAATGACACGAAATGGCTGCTGTGGATTGCCTGAAGAATTTTTATACAGTCGACTCTCGATTTAAGGACACCCCAAAAGTTCGTTCCCACCTAGGTCCAATACTTTTTTAGCCCGATTTTTAAATTTTTTACCCGTTTTATTTTGACAGTCTGGTTGCAAATATTGCAAGGATTCCGATTTTGCCGATCGTTTTTCAGTAACTAAATAATTTTACTTCAAAAATCCCTTCCCCTTAAATCGAAGTTTTGTTCTTTTGAATAGTAAAATTATTTAGTTATTAAAAAAACGATCAGTAAAATCGGAATTCTTGGTAAAAAATTTATAAATCGTGCTAAGAAAAGTTTCGGACCGATGGGATGGGAACGAACTTTCTGGGGTGTCCATAAACGGAGAGTCGACTCTACTTATGGATAAAAAAGACAAAAAACTGGAAGCTTTAGTTTGGGAAAGTAAAATTTTAGAAAGTTTGCAATCTATTTATGATAATATATTTGTTTTGTTGCAGCTTACAAAAAACAAGTTAAGAAATTAGAACTAAACTGTAAAATATGCCAACTAAATTATTTAGATTTTATAATTTAAAAAAAGGTGTAACAAACCTATAGTTATATTGCCCACATACTCCATGTCATTGTAGTCATTAATCGGCTGTTGAAAAGTGGCGGCTGATTTCGTCAGCTCATTTGTTTCAGATAATTTATTTTTCCCTTTATTCCATCTAGCTAATTTCGCTTTGTCTTGTTGCAGCTTGAATTCTGACCATTTGTCTGAAAAAGAGTAGTTAACAAAAAAACTGGAAAGAATGTAACCTAATCGAATAAATTTTTTGCGTACACTCTCCACCCTGTTAAGTGTGATCTTATGGACTACAGCTTGTGTTAAAAGAATATGCAGATGTCCAACAAGCAACGTTATTATGCAAAAATTATAGATGAAATCGGCTGACAAGCTAATATGCATCACATAAACCCGTTTTAAGGTCTGATTAATTTAAAAATGTATTATGGAAATAACAAACTGAACTAGTATATGCCTTTGATTACAATGAAAACAGCGAGCAGAAAAAATAGTTAAAAAAATTTCTTATCAGTTTGTAGCATATGTTTCTTTCTGTGCAGATAAGTCATAAGCGGCATATAATATTTGACAAATATCAAGTGTGGCAAAACTAACGTGGTTAAACATAAATATTTCGAGCATGAAAGGGGTTTCACTATTAGAGGAAGGGGGAATTTGACATAAAAACTCCAACTTTCTGAGTCCCCAGAATCTTTTCTTCAAAGTACTCTATGCAAATGTTCTCAGCAAAAAATGGTCCCATGCACATTTGCAGAAAAACTTATTTTCTGAATTTTGCCTTTGCCTTTTCCTTCGGTTCAAAATTTCTGACTAATGTAAATTTGACTATCTATTTCACAGAAGCCTAAAACTTAGTGTCTTATCAGTGTCTTAGACTATTTAAAGGGGGGGGAAGCCATTTAGGTTTGAAAAAGTGGCTTACATGGCGCAGTGCGCAAGTGCTCGCGTTTTTTGGCCCAAATGGTGTTTTTTTAATGTTGCAGGTTCAATCCCACGTAGGGGCACACTATTTTTTGGCTTGTTTGGCCATTTTAGAGGTAATAAGACTTTTTCGACGCCAGATTCGGGATCAGCGACCCAAAATATCTCTAAAATGGCCAAACAAGCCAAAAAATTCGCAAGTCTCGTATTTTTGAAGTTTAAATGTTTTTTGTCTTGAGCGGAATTTGAAATTTCACAGCAAGTTGCAAGCTTAGAGGGCAGTTTCATAAGCAAATCGACCATGCTGAACACGAATCCGATGTCAAAAATCTAGATTCCTTTAGTGAAATTTAAGTTTTACGTGAAAATCGTTTGTGAACTTTTTGGGAGTCTTGTTAAACAGTAAGAAAGCCTGTTTTCTGCCATGTTTAACTTTATTTTTTTGCACAAGAATGTTCCATTTTCATTGCTCTTTCTTTTGCGCTATAGTAGAGCCGTAAGGATTTTGGAATCGCAAAAATTTTAACTTTTTATTCAAAAAAATACGTTTACAAAAAGTGGCGAAAATCATTCTTTTTGCTGGTAGTACAATATTTCCGAATTATTTTTGGCATTGGGATATACCGTTGAAAAGCTCTAATTCTGGGCTTTCCGACGGTGTTAAAAAAATACAAACGTTTATAGAAATCATAAGAAAAATGAAAATTAACGATAGCTTAAAACGCGAAAAACAAGGTTTCAAAAATGAGCCGTTTCTCATATTCAAAGTGCGAATTTGAAAAACTAATAACACAGGCGTGCTCAGCGTTAAATTCTGCATCTAAATAAACCGTTGTAACAACCGGTATTTGACGTGTTAAGAAGCTGGAAACGACAAAAAGGGAAAAAATGAATCGTGAGAACATTGAAATTTTTATGATCAAATGTTGACTTTTGCCTAAAGGCAAAGTAAACCGGCAAAATTGATAGAAAACTCGAGTCAAACTTGGCGCATTGAATGAAAAATACTAACTTGAACATTTTTAAAATTAAGATAAGACTTTTCTTATAAAAACTTTCTCTGTATAACATCACTAACTTTATTTTCTCTAATGAAAGACCGGAAATTTCATTTTTAAGTTGACATGAGCCAATTATGAGGCCATATTCGTGCTCAACGTGGTCAATTTACTTATGGAAGAGTAATCAGAAAAAGAGAATAAGGTCATACAAAATTTGAATTTTAACCTTGGTACCGACGCAGAATGAGTTGCTGTTTCCAAGGAGCCTAAGGACTCTAAAATCTGTAGTGAATTTCGGCAGAAAAAAGTGTTTTTTCAAAAAATCAATGATTTTCAAAGATTAAATTACGTAAATTGATTTTTTTCTTTCTGATGCATTAAAAATTAAGAGGGTGCAGGCAGATTTTCGATTTTTATGGTAGTTTTTTCACCAAAAATTAATGTTTGAAAAACATTGATTTTTTGAGAAACACTTTTTCTTTCTTTCTGCCGAAATTCACGACAGATTTTAGATTTCTTAGGCTCCTTGAAAAGAGCAACGCATTCTGCGTCGAATAAGTTTTTGAAAAAGTGTATTTTGTCAGATTTTTACTGAGTATAAATCGTTTTAAAAAGTGTCTTGGTTTTGGTGAGTACCAAACTTCGAGAGGCCACAGCTCAGATCCAGATCCTCAAATCCATAGAAAAGTGGCGGAATTTGATTCTATCGTGCCCAACACATCGTAGGCTTTCGTTTAAAGGGGGAGGAAACTTCATATACGCATCGCCTAAGTCACAGGTTTGAATACCGCTGGGTGCGAACCCTACTTTTTATTTTCTTTATTAACAAGTTAGGTGTCAAAATAATCCTCCCACTCTCATCTATCTCACAAGATCATCAGCGCAAGGTTTTACACCTACCGGAGCTGATTTTCAGGCTGAATCCTGCTGAATTTCCGAAAATCGATGGTTTTTTGGGGTTTTTCTTTGGCGGCCTTGATTCATATTTTATGACTTTTTTCTACAGGTCACAGATTCTATATACTAAAATATAGCCAAGACTTTAGGCTTCATTTGAGCTATCACACAGAAAAAAAAGAAATATTCAGTTAGAGCTAGAATTTAAAAAGTATCCAACGGTGTCCAATCCCGTGCCACCCTACCCAGGTCTGTCATTTGCTTAAAACTGCAAAATTAAAGTAATTGCTAACATTAAAGCAGTGCTGGAAGTAATTCCAATCGATTCCTCGATAGTTTTCGGCCCTAGAAGTCAAAAAACTTAATAAAAAATCAATAAGATATGTACCTAGGTGGACTTGAACCTTCGACCCTAAACGATGCGTATATAAAGTTTCCCCCTCCTTTAAGCCCAAACACTCAATTTCCAATTTTGATACAAGGACAAAATTACAGAACTTCTCTTTTAACAGCAGTTTTGTAAGAAATAAATCATGTTGAACTCGAATTCAGTGTCAGATTTACAGGTTTTGCTCGCGAAAAAAAGTTTTCCGTCAAAAGGTTTTTTAAATCAATTTTTTGTTTTCAACACGGTATATTGACCCTTCAGACTCTGAAGTCACTTTTTCTGGAGAAAAAGTGATATTATGCTCTCCGTCGAATTCTGCACCGGAATATACGACAAATACTGCGCAACAAATACTTTTAAAAGGTTATGGGTAAAAATCCCCCCGTAAAAATCCCCCAGCAAAATCCCCCAACAAAAATCCCCCAGTAAAAATCCCCCCAGCAAAAATCCCCCACAAAAATCCCCCAGAATAAAAATTGAAGTGAGGCAAATGTATCTAAGCAAATGTATTTCAAAACCACGGTATTCTAACCAAAATCATGTCATGAACACTATTTTATAGTTAAAGACGTCCCAGTGCCGATGTAAACCGGAGTACCGAAGCATGAAACGAGGTAATGACTTTATTGCCTGGAGGGTGTAGTATAGTCATTGGTTTTACTCACAATACTTTAAGTATAAAGTTAACTCGCAATGCCTAAAGGACCTTAACTCCTATGTGGATATCCTAACCAACTAGGTAAAGCCACCTGTATACCTGATAACTGGATATTACTAGGTGAGTATCACTGCCGTGGTAGTACTACCCAAGTTCCACCACCTAAGTTCTACCATTTCAGTACAACTATTAAGATGCCCTACTACCAATTCTTGGGGAAGTTGAATTATAGGTTGTTGCTATGCTAAAGTAATCGAAATAGGAATTTTGAAGCTGTTTGGTTAGAAAAATTGGTGTTTGCTGCCAGCATCGGTTAAGATGCTTACATGGTAGCCTCAGGTACCCTCAGGTAGTTAAGGTATTTTTCTAGCTCGATGCGGGGATTCCGAATAGCAAAACCGATATTTTGGTATTATCAAACCGTGTTTAGGGTCCCAATTTTGATTAACAAATTGATAATATTGACAATAATTTGCTTATTTTAAGTCCGAGTCCGTGAATAAATGTCCATTTAAGGGGCATGATAGTGCCCGATGGGGAGAAAAGGCGCGAACCAGCAGTTCTTTCTTTTCTCGATAAGTTTTTACATTCGTTCTCGTCTAGATTTTTTAAGTTTTCTGCCTGGTTTTTAAAAGCAGTATAAGGTCATCTATATCAGATTTGACGCAGAACGAGTGAAAAATGGGATGATTCGAAAAAATTCGAAAAAAACTGCTGGTTCGCGCCTTAACGCACGGGCATGCCCTTTAATTTCAATTTCTATTCTGGGGGATTTGTGCTGGGGGATTTTTGTGGGGGATTTTTGCTGGGGATTTTTGCTGGGGGATTTTTGTTGGGGGGATTTTTGCTGGGGGATTTTTGTTGGGGGGATTTTTGCTGGGGGATTTTTGCGGGGGGATTTTTACCCATAACCTTTTAAAATCCGGTTTTGTCTGGTTGCTATTTGAAACAGCTTTTGTCTTGTAATGTTTCTACTCTAGAATTATTCCTCAGTTTTGTAAAAACATTAAAATTTAGCTTCTGCGATAGTCTTCTTCAAATCTATTTTCCTGGGTGGTTGCTTCTTTGTTCTCTCAATAAATTGGTCAGTTGCTTTCATATATCTGTTTACTCGTTTTTTACCGTTAAATGTAGGATTCGTTTTGTGGTTGTCAAAAGAAAGCTTGCTGCAAGGAAGCTTAAATCAAATACAATGGCGTCTACAGCGAGTTCCGGTATTCAGATGCAATCTTCTAGACTGGAGCAAGGGACAAGTTCTGCTGCTGTCTCTGCGGTTGGATCTGAGCCGTCTGGTCCGTGGTACAAGAGTGGTGTTTCCGGATCTTTTTGGGCTGTTTGGATTGTGCGTGCTTCTCTCCATTGTTATTTTCTTGACCTACAAGCTTGGTAAGTTAATTTTGCCTGTGGGTTGGTACTTTGTTTTCGAGCTCTTTGTATTGATGAAGACTGGATATCCAATTTTAATTTTAGTGAAAATCGACTATCCGGATGCAGTTCCTACTCTTGCAACTCCGTCTCCCGAAAAACCGACTAGCACAACTCGTCGTCGTAGTAGTACAACTTCTTCTCCTAAGCCAACCGAACTTGTGAAAACGACAATAGATGGTGGATCTCTCACGCTGCCAGCTATCGTCTTTACTCACAGAAGCACGTCGGTCCGCACGTCTACTTCTTCGCAGAAGACGCATACAGCTTCGTCTACAACGCAATCGACTTCTGAGGGAACGACCAGTACACTGCCGCCGTCTACTCCTTCTTCATCTCCGCCAACTGACTCTATGAAAACAACATTGGATGGGGGAGATCTTCAGTTGCCTGCTCTCGTCTTCAAGCATCCGGATCCAGCAGTGGTTGATGATGTTTCTCATGGCCTCATCCATCGCTCAAGAAAACCCAAAGTCTAGCTTCTCTAATCAAAGTGTCAAGAATGTGTGAGGCTGTAGATTCATGCCTATCTTCTTTTCTATCTGTGAAAGCAATATGATCATTCCGACACTAATGATGGTGTAAATACAATAAAGTTCTTGTATATTCTTCGTTTGGTAAAGGGACGTTTCAGCGAATGTTTTCATTGAATAATTAACTTGGTAACCTCCTCCCCCGTTGTTTTTTGGAAATTCTTGGATGCTGTCCGAACCATCTGGTTTTTTCTTTCTGATGCATTAAAAATTAAGAGGGTGCAGGCAGATTTTCGATTTTTATGGTAGTTTTTTCACCAAAAATTAATGTTTGAAAAACATTGATTTTTTGAGAAACACTTTTTCTTTCTTTCTGCCGAAATTCACGACAGATTTTAGATTTCTTAGGCTCCTTGAAAAGAGCAACGCATTCTGCGTCGAATAAGTTTTTGAAAAAGTGTATTTTGTCAGATTTTTACTGAGTATAAATCGTTTTAAAAAGTGTCTTGGTTTTGGTGAGTACCAAACTTCGAGAGGCCAAAGATACGGCGAATTATGGAATTTGATGCTATCGTGCTCAGCACATCATAGGCTTTCGTTTGAGCCCAAACACTCATTGTCCAATTTTTCCGAGGGCTCGAAGTGCCTTTGATACACGGACAAAATTACAAAATTTCACTTTTAACTTTTCTGAAAATTTCGCTTTGTACCTATATAAAAGTCAACATTTATAATATCTTGTGCTAAGACAACTTTTTCTAGAAGTCTCAAAAAATATTCGCTTACATTTTTAATAATTTTTACGAAAAAAACAATTTTCGGTAAAAAAAAATTATTCAAAATTTTTTTCCAATGTTTCCTCAAGCCCGTTTCGGCAAATCAGGATTAGGCAAGGGTGAGTCAGCGTATGTAAGGACGGACTCAAACGAAAATAGGAAAAACATGTTTAAGCCCGTTTTAATATAAGCGGGCATACCATAGCCTGGACCTAATAAAAAACGGGAGGGGGACGATTCGTATTCGCAGAATTCGTATTCGGCCTTTTTCGTATTCGGCTTTTTTCGTATTCGGCCAGATTCGTATTCGGGTTACCGAAATAGCGGAATAGCGGATGAAAATAGCAGATAATAACCTAATTTAGTTAGAATAACTCGTATTCTAACTAAATTAGGTTATTATCCGTCATTATCGGTTATAAGCTATTATCGGTAACCCGAATACGAATCTGGCCGAATACGAAAAAAGCCGAATACGAAAAAGGCCGAATACGAATTCTGCGAATACGAATCGTCCCCCTCCCTAAAAAAACATGCCTGAGCACATCTTAACGCACGCCTAGCCTTGCCTAACAAAACACTTGCCTAACTTATAATAGGCCTAACTTACGAAAATCAGCTGGGCACCAAGGCAAAAAATTGAATATTTTTTTTTACTAATTTTTTAGTAAAAATAATTTAAACGTGTTAATAAGCGCTTTTGGGGCTTAGAAATAAAAATAAAAATTTAATAAAAGATAAAAAAAATAAATAATTTCTTGAGATATCCTCCTTTTTTACTCTAAGCAACTTATAGGCTGATGAGAACAAATTTCGCTTTAAAAAACAATTATTCAAAGGAAGACTGAACATCAAGTTTGAATATAAAAATATTGGTATGCAAAACTTTTTTTTCAAATCATGTGAGGCTGTCCTTTAACAAAAAAAAGATTTAAATATTGTTATTCTCATTAAAACTTTTTGAACCTTCATTTGCATTGAGAGCACTGCTCTGTGGCTATGAAAAACCCAGAAATCTATAAGATCAGCATGAAAATTTTTGCTATAAAATCGATGGATGGGCAAATTATAAATCACTAGCCTTCTTTCTGACTAATACCCCCTACACAATGATCCGTTTTTTGTCCGCTTCCGCACCGCATCCGCATTTTCGGTGTTCACAATGCCTCCGCAATGCGGTCCGCACGAGGAACGCAATGCGGACCGCATCCGGATGCGAAAGGCGTTGTGGAAGCGTGTTCACAATAGGCTTAGCGGATGCGGATGTGGTGCGGAGGCCGATCCGGAAGCTTTCAAAAATTTTGAATTATTTTGTGGTATTGACGCCTATATTATTAACTTGAGATATTCTTGTTTTACTTTATTCGCCTGACACTTGCTTTCTAAGACTTTAGAATAGTTATAATTAAAAATTTAAGAATGTTTTACCATCTATATACTGAGACACAGTATGTGCGGATTCATTGTGAACATAGAAAAAAAACGGATGCGGTGCGGATGCGGAAACCGGCGGGAACGCAAAAAAAACAAATTTCATTGTGAACACAATTCCGCATCCGCACCGCTTCCGCATGCGGATGCGGAGCCATTGTGAGCGTGAGGTAAGCTAGCGTTTTTGGAGTTCTGTTATTCAAACTTAAAAATATCTGTCTTTTCAAATTTTCTTCCATATTTTTAGGGTTTTTAACGTGGAGTTCTGCAGTGTTATACGTTTTCTTGATTTCAACTTTTGGTTAGCTCACGCATAAAACTGTGTTTATAGCTTGTTGACTTTTTTTAACTTTTACTATATTTACAATTTATATCTGCCAGGGCTTCCAAACGTCTTTTTTAAATATTTGTCCTTCATTTTAAACCTCAAAGGGCCATTGAGGTCATGGCCTTCTATTAGTATAAATTTGATATTTGAAAGAGGAGACTCAGGGCTACAAAATCCATTATTTGGATTTTTATAGCGCGTTTTTTTTAAATTATACAAAATCAGTTTAAAGGTCTAGCAATGACTTTTCTAACACCAGTTAATACAATTAAGGCAAAATGAAATACTTCTTGTCCTAGCCTGCAAATTTATGATCTTAGTCCTGAGCCTAAAGCTTAGTCTAGCCCAAAACTCGTCGTCTTCCACCGAAATTATAGCTAATGGACGTACCAACTGTCCATCAGCTGGTTCTTCCGAATACAATGTGGTTCCATTCCATGCCAATCAAAGCGAAATCCTGTCGACCACCCTAACTTCCATCTCCATTGTGCCAGCAAATGGTGGACCAGCTATTGCAAATTTCCCTATAAGTGACGGAAATTTCCGATTTACTAGTGCCACCCCGATAAGACCATATGCATGTGAGCAATGTCATACACCTATAGCATGTCCAAACTTCACGCTCATTAATGAAATAGTAGAATTGCTGAATGGAACTTATAGAGATGTATGCTCAATTTGACTTTTATTTTTTAAATTATTATTCCATTTCTTTACAGCCATTTGTGGTGCCCTGCCAAAGTGATTATGAACGTCCCAATATTGTTCTCACTTTCCAGTCATCAGATGGACGACAAGGACAATGGGTTATTCCACCTAAGCATTGGACCAGCACTAGGGTGGGAATGATTGTTAACGATTTTTCACTAAAATGGTGTATTTCAGCCACCACTTGACTCTAATGGCACAATCTGTGAATTTGCCTTCGGCGGTTCGGGAAGTGAATTCTGGTTCTCGGATGACTTCCATGCTCGCCATTATTGTCAAGCTCGCAATATGGCTGATCGCACACTTGGTCTGGCTAGCTCCTCTGTAATTTGGTGAAAAAGTCATAAAAGTATGAAGTCATAATCATGTCACGAAGTATAAATTCATTTTAACATGTGTTCGAAAAATAAATGAATCGTTGCATCTCACCGGTTAACTGTTTTAGCAATACAGTAAAACCGTGAATTAACGTAACCTCAGGTTAACCTAAACCCCGGATGAGCGTATTTTTTTGTCTTTCACTTTGGTTGAGTTAGTTAATAATGCTTGTAATGGACTGTCAGATTAACGTGACCCCGGATTAGCGTAAACTTTTTCTCGCTCCCTTGAAGTTACGGTCCCTATTCCTCAACGGATACCGATTTCAGAGCTCGGTCCCCTGTTGTTTTTTTTGCTAAAGTTTTGCACAAAATTTTAAATATTGATTCGAAAGGGATGACTTCTTTCACTTCAACAAGTTGTTTACTAAGGCTGTCCTCAGACTCCCGCGGGAGACGGGACAAAATGTGTACCGCGACTTTTGCCTCCTGAGTCAGTCCCGCGAAACA
Source organism: Ditylenchus dipsaci (assembly GCA_004194705.1). Taxonomy (NCBI): domain Eukaryota; kingdom Metazoa; phylum Nematoda; class Chromadorea; order Rhabditida; family Anguinidae; genus Ditylenchus; species Ditylenchus dipsaci. The sequence continues at coordinate 934,392 of SADC01001256.1, read as the reverse complement.
AACGTGCTGTCAAGCGGGACAAAATCACTAGACAAAAGTCGCGTTACAGAGATTTGAGTCATTTTCTGGCACTGTCCCGCGGGAACCGAGGGACAGTACTCGTCATGTACCAGTACTAGTCTACATGGAATGGGATTATCTATTCATCTCAGCTTTTGAGTCGGATGTGTGACAAACCGAATTTTCGGTCGCTACACAACATGTGTTTAAGGAAGTTTTAGGTGGTTTCAGGTTACTTTGGAAGCCTATAGTGATTTTAGGTGGCTTGAGGAGTTTAGGCTGGTATGAAATGGTTTGTGTGAGGAAAAAAAGATTCTCCTCCAAACATGGTAAAAACGGTTTCCACTCATTTCCTCCAACTCACTTATCCCCCTTCTTTTATTTTACTTAGAAATTTTAACCCACCTTGAACTTATCGCAAATTAAGCAAGGAAGCACGGTCGAGTCTGTTTTTTACAATTCTACAACAAAGAGGTCATTTTAATACATCGTGTTTGACTTTCACGCTCTTTTTATCCTAATATTATTTTGAAAAAAATAATTTGTAGGTGGTTAAAATCCGGTTAGCCATCACCAACTAACCTTCCCTGTCTCTGGCTACGTCCATGCCTGCACTTGATCACAAGCCGCAAAGGATAGGGCCAGGTAATTTTAACTCGGGCTTTGACTGTAAGTACGTCCTATTCTACGGTTCAGACCATGTTTTGTCCTGGTTCATGTTGTTGCAGGATACGTTAGGGCGGACAGAAACATGTTCCGCATTCGCTTGACTACCCTGCGCCACACAAAAAGACAAAAAAAAAGACAGTCGAATTTAATTTTTATTTTTTCCGCGTTTATCAAACATGCCAAAAACTTTAAGAATTACACATTTTCAAGAAAAAATTTATTCATACCAAAAACAACCCGTAAAATTTAAAAAAAACTGAGTATTAAGTAGCACAAATATAGAACCTTCTTATATGGTCAAACTTAGCAGGAAAAGATCAAGGATAAAAATTAATATGATGCCACCCACAAAATCTAGTTTAGTCATAATTCTTAGTTGGTTGTTCCATTTGAGCAAACTGCCTCTGAGAGGAGAGTAGCTGGAGTAGATACTGGCCGCAGAGCTGCTGCAAACACATTTGGAACTCTGCTCCACAATCTGCCCCATAATAGCCATGCAGAAGTGGGCTCTGGAGTAACTGGTCTGTTGGGCTATAACACTTCTCCTGCCACCTCCAGAAATAGGGGACAGACACCGAAAATCACAGCATCGGTTGAATATTGAGCAATCACGTCTTTCAGACTGAAAAAAAATTTATTCTATTTTGGTACATTATAGTCAATTTTAAAAAATTAGCAGTCAAATAAATTAAACTCGACTGGATTCCCAAATCTTTAGTTTTTTATGAAATTTTTTGCACATTTTGACCTTGATATTTGCAAAGAGGTAAATTGAAAAAGGCTGTAAGTACTTTCACCCGCCAAATTATTGTTTTACCCCGCCAAATCCTAAAAATAAGTATTTCTCGGTGTTTTCAAGTCGTAATTTTTTTTCTTTTAATCATTATGTAGCCCTGAATCTCTATTTTCTGATAAGTTATCAACTGACTCCTTGTTGTTAAGAAAAGTTTGAGAAATACCCGTTTTTATGAAACAACTCCTCTTTCATAAAAATAGGTATTTCTCAATTTTTTTTTACAACGACAAAGGGTCAGTTGATAGCTTATCAGAAACTAGAGATTCAAGGCTAGATGATGATTAAATGAAAAAAATTTTACGACATAAGAACACCGATAAATACTCATTTTTACGATTTGGCGGGGTAAATGAATAATTTGGCGGGGTAAAAGAATAATTTGGCGGGGCAAAACAATTTTAGCCAATTGAAAAATTCCTACTTTGCAAAAGGGTTCAATTCATTTTCGGCCACTTTTTTTTAATCTGGCACTTTTTTCTTTTGAGTTGATTTTGTCAGATCACACCCCTTAGTCAAATCGACTAGAAGGAGCAAGGAAAAATTTTTTATAGAAAAATAAAAAAAATTGCCTTGGACGCCCAAGCTGATTTGATCCGAAATTGACTGAGATGTGTGTTTCGAAATTTCTCCCTTTTTCGGGAATGTAGTATAGGGGTGTTCCTTATTGTTAAGTTTATGAAAAAAACAGGGCGACGAGTCATTCTAGTAGCTAATTGATATCTGTATGTAATTGATATTGCGTTAGGCTCACTACATCTACGTTAGCTCTCATTCGGTGGTCCAGCGTTCAGAGAAGTACGGAGCCTATCCCTTAATGGGTACTGATTTCTAAGCTTGGTCCCCTTGTTGTTTTTTCGTTAAATTTTTGCACTATTTGAGGAATAGGGCCGAAGTACGAGTACGTACAGATTGTTGCAAAAGTTAGTAACTAGACCATGTTTTCTACCAAATTATGGCAACTAATTTGGCTTAGTAACACAGCTATTTAAATCATGTTTAAAAATGTTCGGATCATCAGAGGGTCGAGTTTGAAGGTGCATTGTGGAGAGATTTTAATGTACAACTGAAAATACCTGTTCTAAACAGTCTGCAGTAATTTGCGAATGGAAATTGCTTCTCTGAGCTAATGCTGGTGCACTTGAAAATATGCATGGAATGAGAATTATAAGTAATATTTTTGGTTTACATAGCGGAGCAAGCAATTGATGAACACAGCGCCAGTTCATTAAGGGCTGTTTTCAAGGGTTCAATAATAATTCTTGATGAAACATTTGAAAAGATTTTCTGAAAATCAAAAAATATTGTAAATTGGGATTTTAAAAAATAAAAACAAAGTAAAAAATAAATCAAAGTAAATTCCGTCAGGATGATTTCATTATAGGGTTTTATGTGAAAAACAGAAAAACAAGCATTGCATGATATAAAAATGTTTAGCACTTAGTACAGGATGGTCCTAGAAATTACTAGGATTTAAAATAGCCGTAACGCTTCTCATAGGTCGTTTTTTTCAAAAATCTGTTTGTAAAGATTTTTTTACATTGGTGATATTTTTAAGTGCATCATGTCAAAAACAATGATTTTGCTTGGTCCCACCTGTGGTTTGGGCCTAGCCCATCCAAAGGACACTCAGAGACCAGGACCCAAACTACACAGAAACCAAGCAAAAACATGATGCACCAAAAAAATATTGTCGACAAAAAATCAATCTTGAAAAAAACAGATTTTCGAAAAATAATCTATTTAAAAAGTTACGGCCATTTAATTTCCTAGGAATTTTTTGGACCGCCCTGTATGTAATACTGAGTAAAATCAAAAAAAAATTATATGGGAAATGATATCTTTTCTAGAAGAGGGCCAATAGATTTCTAATTGAAATCGCGAAAAGCTGTAAGCAATAAAAATAAAAAACTCTCAGTCAAATCAAATATGATTATAAATTAAGGAATATAGTGCAGAGAGAGAGGTCATTGGTTTGTGGCACACACACAAGTGTTCTTGCACAAAAAGGCAGGCACTAAAAAGCAAAAAATATCAGAGGAAGCAGTAGACTAGCAGCAGCTTCTTCTTTCCCGATCCATTGACCCTGGCAGATGGCCTAGTTCTGTGCCCAAAGCACAAGATAACACAGTGCACAGACAACCAGAATAGATAAATGAACAGGCATTCGGCTAACTGGGTTTATAGCTTGTGGTCAAACTTGCTTTTCTATCTGTTAAATATATATGAGAAAAGCAAATGGGCCCTATCCTATATTGTGTACCGATTTTTCAGGCTGACGGCTGAGCCGGCTGAGGTAATTGTCGAGTATACCACCCTGCTTGGTACCCACTGTGCTTTTTGTTGTAATTTTTAAGGATAATGCTCAGGCAAGGGTTGGCCAGTGTATGTGAGGAAGGACTTATACATGACCCTGAGATATGTTTGAGTTAATCCTAGCATATGCTGGCCTACCCTTGCCTAAACCTTGAAAATCACAATAAAAAACAACAAAGGACCAATTAAAAAATCGATACCCAGTATAGGACGAGGCTATCAAATGTGACAAACAATAAAAAAAACAATAAATTGAAAAAAGCCATCTTAGGCATGAGAAATGGCATATTACTATTGAAAATTGACTAGACTCTGTTGTCGGCAAATAAAAGTAACAAAACAAACAAACATGAAAAGGAAAGTATAAAAACTAATCTCTACTTTTACTTGATCAAAATCTGTTTGTCTAGAAGAATTAGAAGAGAAGCTTTCAGACCTTTTCAAATGTATAACACTTTAACTTAGCAAGAGATTTTCATTCAGGTTAAATTTTTTTAGCGTTTATAGCGAAATGCGTTTTTAAAAAAGCTGTCTAACCTAGTGCAAAGTCAAACTTTTCAATTATCACATGTGTGACAAATTTTGGAGTGGTGAAAATTGAGCCTCGGAAAGTTAAGTGCCGAATTTTTTCTTTCATTCAAAGAAATAATACTATCACGCAGCCCTAAGATTTTCGTTTCTTATAAGTTATCATTTGTTATTTGTATCATTTGGCACAAAAAACTAAAAGTATGAAACCATCAGAAATTAAAAAACTATTTAACCAGTGGTTGGGGCTATCTGATAGCCTTATCACTTTTATAAGAATTATTTGAAAATTCGCCTCTTTGACTAAAAGAAAGCAGTTGGTGCGCAACTTTACGAGGCGCAATTTTCGCCGTACCGAAAATTATAAGGCTTTCGCAGAACTGTTGTCTATTTAGTATTCAGGGCCTCAGTCCGAAATTGAGAATCGGGATTGTACCTTGAAAAATATTTGTACTTTTTTCATGACTCCAATTTTTTTCAAAAATTAAAAATAAATTTGCTTTAAAATGGCAATAAACGATGGATAAAATGAATTCTTCTTCAAAAATACTCAAATGCACTTTTTGTAAATTGTCATTCCCTCCCCGTCTTAAATTCATTTTCTTTTTAAACCTTACTTTTGGTGATATTTTCCCATATTTTGAATTATTTGTAGTTTTTTTGATTCAAACAATTAAACCTGTAGAGTTTGTTACAAATGCTATCTATTTTTTTGAAGTTTGTTAAAAGAGAAAGGCAGAAAAAAACAATGTCAAAAACTAACAGCTTACAAGTTAAAAAAACATAGCAGTTTTACATGGACCCATTATTTCCCGCTATATAAAATGAGCTTTTGTTGTTGTTGACACAACCATTCATTTTACATCGTTTTCTGCCACCCCTTTTAACAGCTGCTGTTGTAATAGTGTGGATAATGAGAGTTGAGCAAGCACACTGACCTTGAGCCCTCCAAACGTCCATCGCACACAAGAAATTAGATAGAAATGAAGGGACAGCCAGCCTGCTGCAGCTGGTCACACCCATCCATTGCCATGCCTACTACTACGATACAAAAACAACAATAGAGACAATGCTAGTTAATAAACATGATAAATTGACATTTAAGAACTTATGGATGAATGTATTATTATTGGAAGAGAGGTTCCACAATTTGTTCCACCACCTGAAAATGACTCAATCAATAAGAGCGGAAGCTAACTACAAAGAAAGGGAAAGAAGTGGTAGAGGTGGTAGTCCACGCTGCTGCTGCTCTTGCAAAGGTGGTTGTTCCAAGGTAAGAGAAAAACCAGTTGTCTCTTCCCTTGCTGCGCACTTTCAACTTTACAAGCATTGTTTGGCAGTTAGGTAATCGAAGGTAGTAGAACTGTTAAAATTATGATACTCGAAGATTTCAATTAGTTAAAAAGAAGCTTGAAACTTCGTTATATGCGCTGATGTGTGAAAAAAAAATAGGGTTAGAAAATAGAATTTGATGGCGTTAGGCGAATTGATCCACGGCGAATCGGTCCAAGGAGAATTGATCGACAGGTGAATTGATTCACAAAAATTTGTGTTGGCACGAATTTTTTATTTAGCTTTTCTGTTATCGAATTCTCTTTTCTAGAAGCCCTTTTTTATTTCAGCACTAGGTAAATGTATCGAAGTGGAATCCTTTCCAAGGTAAATTCACCCTCCAAGTTTTTTAGGTAACAGGTTCGGATCTTGGTGGTAGCAGACATTATTTTTCCTTGAAAAACAGTCATAAATTAGTTCTTATGAGACCAGTAAGCCACAGGCCGATTAGAAACCCCTGGTACCTTTTCTGAGTGGATATCCACCTCCGAAATTCAAAATTTTTGATTTAGCTAAAAGTAATTAAAAAATAATCGTACTTTAACCAGAATCGTGACCTGAACACGAATTGAGAATGCTAAAACAGTGACTTCACTTACAGGAGCCCCAGTTCTGGAGTAATTTTGTATCCCTCAGGGTATCCAGGTGTATGGAAGTGGTAGTACCAAGAATTACCGAATTTCTAGATAGTGGTGCCTAAATGGTAGTACTCTAGGTCAGAAAATCCTGGGTACGCTTATGGTCGTGAGGAATGCTCTTATATCCAGGCTCAACTGTATTTGGAGTATTTTTGAAATTAGTTAAATAATAAAAAAAGTTTTCTGAAATTCTTTTGCAATTTTTTGACATTTCTGTTTATGTTCAGTCGTTTTTAAATTTTTTATTCGGTATATGTAAAAAATCAACCATCAATAAATCTTTAATTTTGCATACCATAAAAGAGAAAAAAAAACATACAAAATATATTCTTTTTGATATGTAACCATTTTCGTGTTTTAAATATAATGTTTTAATCAGCAGAAGGATCTTCAAGTTTAATGTTGTTTCCTCCCCGAAAATTGTTCACTTCCTCTACTTCGTCCTCTTCCTGGTGCAGCAGCTCTTGTTGCAATGACATGTTCTCCTCTTCTTCGTGAATATTCTGTGGAAAAGTATTGTCTTCGTTCAGAGCTACGCAGCAGGGACCACACTCCTCAGGTGGGAGGAAAGGGTCGGTGCAGGACACGCAGCCAGGGGTATTGGCATTCCGCAATGGCTTCTTTGGTTATGTTTGTTTGACAACAGCACAACTTGAACACTTTTTCGCCGTGGTCTTGTGGAAAGTTTATGCCATGCAAAGTCGTCAGTTTGGCAATTAGGGCGTGCAATGTTTTGTTAGTCACTTGTCTGCAGCCGAAAACATCAAGTTCCACAAGATCCTTGCAGTTGTCCAGCACAAAGCTGATACAGTCATCAGTGACTTCAGGGGAATCAGGAATGTAAAGTTTCTGAAAATAAATCAATGATTTTTTTAATACAGTTGAAACTCTATATAGGGCTTCTATTTTACTTCTATTTCTATTTTACACCTCGGTCACCCTGTTGTTTTTTAATGTGATCATGTTGATTGAGCTAGTCATGGTGACTAACACTTCTAATAAGCGCCCACTCCCAACTTTGAACACCTATATCGCAGCCGAGAAATAATATTTTGCAAAGCTGTTTAATATATTTTCTTAACTCCCACGAGCTCTACTAATTCCACTTTTTACATTTTGAAATTTAAAATCATGGGATCGACCCCGAAAATTTCATATTTGAAAAATAACCGCCCATAGGCTCTTATTAGAGGAAATACGATAACATGATCTCCTTAATAACCATAATCCTATTTAAATACAACAGGGGGAGAGGCCAAGGCAAAAAATGAAAAGTATATAGAATAGAGGCTTATAAATAGAGCCGGTCCCCAGGATGTACACTATATCAAGTTTCGACTGTATGTATAGAGCTCTAAAATAGATTTTTTATCAAAAGTTTCTGGAATATGTTTGAAAATTTCCAAGCAACTTTTGGCGGAGTTTGCTCTTTTGACCAGCTTCCGGCTATACTTGATCATTTTGACCCTAATTCTCAAAGTTTATTTTGTCTAATTTTGTTCATCAGTCTGTTTCTTAAGACAGCAAAGATTCCGATATTACCGATTGTCTTGGTTAAATTTTTTGTTGGAATTGAAGAGGGGCTTCTATTAGAAAAATACAGTAGATGTATTTATATTGAGAGATGCAGGTCTTGACGGCAAACTTTTACCTTTTAAAACGATCTGCGAAATTAGCAACATATTTAAGGACCAGACTGAAGAATAAAATTAACCGAAAAACTTGTAAAATTGAAGTAGCATGGTGGGATCCGACTAGGTTCAAGCATGAGGGTCTGAGCTTTCATCGAGAGTCGAATTGTGCCACATAGAGAAAGGTTTTTTTTAACCCAGATTTTTACCTTTAAATTAGTATTGCTTTTGGCAATTTCTTTCAAAGCCCCCTCAGTCATATGTACAAGAGAATCGAATCCTCTCAAGCTAAGACATTCCAGTTGGTGAAGGTTAGCTAACTGCAATAGTCCATTTTCAGTGTAAAGTGCTGCATTTGGACTAGAGTCATGTAGGTAAAGGTTTTTCAGTTGGCTGCACTGACCAATGGAAAGTAGAACGGGGTCGGTAAAGAATCCCTGATGGCTGATGTACAAATACTCTAGTGACTTTAGATGGAAGAAGGTAGTAAAATGCTGTCCGAGCCCTCCTTCGAAGTAGCCTTGAATAACAAGCTTCTTCAGTCTGAAACATACAATTAAATTACCCTATAATCTGAAAAAATCCTCAAACACCCTAAATCAAAATCGTATTCTAAGAATTATGTATTCCGGAGTATGCACCCCTAAAACAAAAGTTTATGGAGTTATTTTAGATAGGATACGATTTTGAATTGAGGTTATTTAAAGTCAAGCTCGAAAAATAATTTATGCGTTTACAAAAATCTACCTTGGAAGTCCCAAGTTGATTGCATCCAAAGAAGATTTGGAAATTCTGCCTCTGACGTTCAAAACAAGGCATTCCATCTTGGGGCAACGCAATGTGATTTGGGAGATTTTGTAATCATTAATGTCTTCACAAAGAGAAAGCTTCAGATTAGTAAGTAGCGGCAATTCGTCGAAGGAAACGTTGTTGATGCTGTTATTGCTCAGATCAAGAGTTTCCAACTCAGAGCAAATGGTGAAAAAGCTGGACAGTGATTCTGTCTAAAAATCAGCACATCTTACAAGATTTTTAGAAATAATAGACCATGTTCTCTCTAATAGAGAGGAGTCCTCTCAGAGGACCCGTCTGTCTTTATACTCCGCCCTGCAGGGGGATTATTTGTTTAATTTGAAAGGAGTTCGGCCCCTATCACCAATACAGGGAGTTTTTCGCCTTAAGTCTCCTGTTGTTTTTTTTTCGAGCTTAGGCATGGGCAGGCTAAAGTATGTTAGGACGGACTTAAACAAGAGTTTACATATGTTTGAGCCCCTCCTAACATACGCTGGTCAACCCTTGCCTAAGCCTAAAAAATCACAAAAAGCAACAGGGAGGAACAAGCAAAAAAACCCATTTATTTGGGAAAAGGGCCGGAATCAGTGATAGGCGAAAGCATAATGTCCACAAAAATTTAAATTGATGCGATGTTGTTGGGTTTAACAGCAATCATTTTGCGGCCAAAAAGTTTCTCAAATCGAATGTAAAAAAAATCACCTCAACTAAAGATCCTCCAAGATTGATTCTTTTCAGCTTAGGGAACCGATTAGCGATTTGGTTAAGCTGGGGTGTCGAAGTTACAATTCCGGAAAGATTCAAATCCTGCAGTTGACGCACAGGTATTTTACTCAGCACAACTGTCCAACACTTAGTGAAATCAGTAAAAGGAGCCATGCCACTGAAGTCCACATGCGTCAAACTAGCTGCTGATTGAATGGCAGATGAAATCTCCTGAAACGTGTAGAGTGGATGTTAAACCAGAAAGAATTTATGACGCCAGTAGCGAATACCAACCCCCTCCCCCCAACGATTTTCACTTTTTTTACTTTAGTAAAAAGTACCCAAATTTATGTCCCAGACCCCGGAAAATGTGTGCAAACTCTTCATTAGTCACAACTTCCGTACGCTGGTCTACCCCCAAGCCTAAGGGCTAAGCCTAAACTTGTTGTTTGCAAGGGTAGTAACAGCAATTTTTAAAGATCGGATGCTTGGGGGGGGGGGGTTATTCGCTACTAGCGCCGAATTTACTATTGTTCAAATTTTTACAGCAGTGAAAAATGAAGATATGCGAGTTTTCTTGGCTCCAATATCGACATCTTTTTCAGGCAAACGACGCTTTTGACCATTACTTCCAGTGCCAGAACCAGAAGGGTTCATGTTTCCACTTGTTGTACTAACTTCTAACTGAAATAAAAGTACTTGAGATAAAAATTCATCCACGGTGAATTCATCCACGGTGAATTCATCCACAGGTGAATTCATCCACAAAAATAAAATGTGGCGTTATTTCTTCAAATTGAGCAGTGCGACAAATAGTTTTACAAACGGTTTGTTTATCTATTGCTAAGCTGATTAACCACACAATTTTAGGCTTCGACTATCCAGCTCCGACCAAATACGCCCTCTCCAAACACAAGAATTTCGAAACAATTGGCTGGCGGATCAAAGTGCAATAAATCTTGGGTGGTGGGAACTGTGGTTTTAGGTATGAATTACAATCCAAAATGTTATCAAGGTGTCGATTTAGGTTGCTAAGCTATTGCTTGTTTGGATCAGAAGTTCGTCAGAAGTTCGTAAAAACTTCACAATTTCGTTAGAATTAGGATCGCGGAATACCTGGCAGGGCACCAAGACGATGAATGGCTGAACCTTTTCCTGAACGAACCGATAGAAGAGCACATTGAGGATGCTATATCTACTCGCCAGCGTCAAATGAATCTGTACGTTAATTCCTTCATATTTTATTGTTACATTGTTTATTTTAGCTTGCCGTAGCTCAGGATTTTTATTTCTTCCGTCGTTGCCAATCATCTTTGGGTGAAGATGCACCGGCGGGAATCACTTCGAGGCCGTATTAAATGTTTGTTTGTTTCTCGTTGCTAATAAAACTTCAAAATTTGTTAAATGTATTGTTTAAACCCAGTAAATTACGCAAAAACTAATTGAAGAGGTGTAAAACAATATAGTTTTATTTTTGTGGATGAATTCACCTGTGGATGAATTCACCGTCGCCCCGATGTGTGGCTCAGATTTGGCTTGATAGTAAAATGTTTTCTATTTAAGGCCACACCTTAGCTAAATAGCAGTTATCGATTGAGATCTAACCTAGTTAGTTTAGCAAAACATTTCACAATCTTTTTATAGAAACGTTTTAACTAAAAACTTATGATTTTTCATTAGAATTTATTTCATAAACCGTACCATACAAAGAAGCGCCTATATTAATTATGTGAAATTTGCTTAGCTGAAAACACAATAATCTAAAAGATAAGATTATTAGAAATCATATACGCAGTTTGGTGTCTATATTAAATATTTTGATGATTTAATCTTGTGTTTGATGTTTGGTGTCGGTAAATTGCGACTTCAAAAAAAATTAAAAGCTTAAATTGACAAAAGACGAATATATTCATTAATTAAAAGTTATGTAGAAATTTTTTACACATATTCGGTTACGTGACACCCCTGGGGACCGGCCTGAGGGTGCCGGATAAACGAGGTGTCGGATAACTGAGTGTTTTAATTCTTTCCGAGAATAAGGTGCTGGTTATTCGAGCTGGTTATTAAGCCTATTTACGACACGCGAGGATGTCATACAGGTAGGTCTTGACTAATTGAGTATCACTACCTGAGTAATTCCTTAAAGGGGCATGCTCGCGCCCGATGGAATAATTCTTGCATTTTAAATTGGCGGGTACCAGGCACGCCAGAGATTTGAATTTCAAAATCGATTTTGAAATCATTTTGAATGTTTCGTTCTAGTTTGTTGATTTTTTTGTTTGCGTTTTTTATTTACTCAATCCATCTACCCCATCTACTGTTTTTTCGGGATTCGCTTGCATCGAAAGCTACCGGTATCTTTTATTTTATCGTGGTAACGCGGAAGATTAGTAATCATCAGTTATTGTCAGCCTATTGTCGGGTATTTGAGCAGACAAATTCTTCTATTGGATAAGCTTTTCTTATATTTTTCAGCCACTTTGTTCTTTTCTCTTTTTTGTACTTTCAGGTGCATTCGAATGGATGCAAGAACAACTAGCTATAAATTTGAGTTAGATTCCGATAGTTGCACATGTAGCGTAAGAAAACCCACGCTTTTGACACTCTCTAATTGTCTGATGAAGGGATGGTTTGGTAACTAAACCTACCTGAACCTCAGATCAGAGTAGAAGTAAGTACTTGTTGGCTGGTTTAGTAATGAGGAATTATCCTGTATAAATTCTGCGTGCGCACTGCGCACCTCTTGTGTTTGCTATCTGACAAATTTTTATGTATTCAAATATCAAGTACGAAAAAACTGGTCTTATCTCTTTTGGAAATCACAAAAAAATGCGGCCTAAATTGTGCTAAATATTGAATTCCCATTGCAATATGGGTTGAATAATGACATACCGTATTTCCTGTAATAAGGCGGCACCCTCTAATAAGGCGGCACCCCCAACTTCGAGGGTCTATATCTCGAAGCAGAGTAAATATTTTGGTTACCTGTTTGATGCGTTTTCTTAACTCCCACGAGCTCTACCAATTCTAATTTTTAGATTTTGGTTGAGCACCCAAAAATCTCGAGATTGAATTCGAATTTTTCGGATTTTCAGGGGTTTGAAAAATAAGGCGGCATGCCGCCTTATTACAGGAAATACGGTAATGCAAGTGGAATAACTGAGTGATATACCATAGCGTGTTCACACCTTCTGGCACTTACATACTCTACAAATACATATCTTGCGTATTATTTAAAGTTGGCCGATTTTCGGTTTAGCAGGCGAGTTCGTCAAGATTTTCCAGGGAATTCGCCTAAATAGAACGATTGTTTGAGTGGTTTTGCCGGCGAAATCGTCATGAGTTCGCAAAATTTGGTAAATGTTTGTTATTTGATACCTAGAGTCTATATCTAATTGGTAATTTTAGTATTGTCATACAAAGACCCTGAAACAATTTTTCATGCAGATAAATTTCCAAAGCTTTTCGATACTCTACACGTACCTTTTGTCCAAAAATCATTTCGTCCAAGACCATCCGAAAAGAGTGGTACATACAGTTGACCCACGATGAACTGTCCTGTTGATGCTTATGATTCAGGAAGTATGTTTGATAAATCATATAACCTATATTCGTGTCAAAGACGCTCTACGCCGATTATTTTATGATTCCGGCACTTTTTTGAATGGGTAATCAGATGCATCTCCCATTCCCCTAATCCGTCGTCACTATTGAGTAGTAGAGATTGGCTACTAATAAATCTTCGATTTTTCATTTCGAAACGTATACGTCAACACATAACCACCGCGAGCAAACACTAGCAAAATTTTAGAGCGAAAAAACGACTGTGCATAGCCTCGAAATTGTAACATTTTAAAACCGGAACTTTTTATCAAAAACTCCTTCAAAATTTGCGTTTACGACCATGCAGTAAAATAATCCCATGCACCTAAAATGAACACACAAATTCCAGCAGTCTTTATTGTGAAACACTAAATAGCGAGACAACAATGATGTTTCACTTCCGTTTTTCTTCCCAACATTTCTTTACTTCAGAGGGATGAAACGCGAACTGTGAGGGGCACCAATTCCTGGACGACTGGCTTGACTGGATTGTACGTGATAAAAAAAACTCTCCCAAGTAGTGTCCAATCATCTCAGCTCGAATTTCGACCTAGAAAAGGCCGTAACTGCAAGACCGATCATATATAAAAAATCACCTGATTGTAGCTCTTGCCATTGTGAATTCCACGATGCAGCCAACCATTTCGGGCAACACGATCATGTCTCGCAAATGAGTCTTCACAAGCTGCGGCTTTTCCAATTCGGGGCAGTTCAACTTGGCTAGCTTTAGACGTCTCATGAATGACTAGCGTTTGCGCTGGAATCCGCGATTCAGACGACGACGAGCACGGCTGTGCAGAAGCTTGGCGAACTGAACACTGAAATTTTTAGCTTATGCTTTTCGCGGAAAAAGGGTCAAGAGACTCTCAGAGCATAGAAAAACCTTACGGGTCCTTATCCAGAAGCTGGTCCAGCTCGACGCCTCGATACACCTACTTGCGAAATGTGCGCTTCTTTCTGACTTCTCCTTCGGCTTCAATCATTGAATCTTTCTTTGTTTTCGCAACGATTGGAACGACGAACTCTAAGTAAATAAAATTGCAAAAAATTCACAGATGAGAACTCAAACAAAACAAAAAATGGTGTTGGTCCATGTAAAGGATGGTTTTTACCAAATCAAACGATACCAGCACGTCAACTGACAACCAGCTAATGTTTTGATGGGCAAAAATACAGTCAAACCTCGATAATCCGCCACCCCGCTAAACCGCCACCCTCGATAAACCGCCACCCTCGATAAGCCCGATTTGGCTGGCCGTCAGAGAAACTCAACAAAGTTTACCCCCGCTAAACCGCCACCTCGATAATCCGCCACCCTCGGATCGGTCCCATGGGGTGGCGGATTATCGAGGTTTGACTGTACCAGTGTAAATAATCCCACGAAAAAAATCTAAAAACTGGAACAGAACATTCAACGAGTACACCGAGATAAAAGACAAGCGAAAAAATCAACAAACTAGAACGAAACATTCAAAATGATTTCAAACACGATTTTGAAATTCAAATCTCTGGCGTGCCTGGTACCCGCCAATTTAAAATGCAAGAATTATTCCATCGGGCGCGAGCATGCCCCTTTAAGCCCCATTCATACTCCCGCGGGACACGGGACAATTTTTCAAACACGTTTTTGTCTCTATCTCGGCTTCCAGCCATCATTTTCCACTACTTTTAATAGATTTACAAGGGAACAGACCATGCTCTACAAGATAAGGATAACAGATTTGCCGTGATCAGTATAGAAAACGATTTTTAGGCTGTCCCGCAGGTCAATGTCCCCTGGGACAATCCCTATATTGACTATATGGACATTGACCTGCGAACAGCCTAAAAACCGTTTTCGATACTGATCATGGTAAATCTGTTATCCCTATGTTGTAGAGCATGGTCTGCTCCCTTGTGGGTCTATTGAAAGCAGTGAAAAATGATGGCTGGGAGCCGAGATAGAGACAAAAACGTGTTTGAAAAATTGTCCGTGTCCCGCGGGAGTATGAATGGCCCTTTAGTACCTCTACCTAGGTATCTGGGTAACACTATTTGAATGGGACCTCTGAGAATGGGTATGTACTATTGAAAGCGGGTTAATCAGCATCATTGAGGATGATTCAGGAATACAGGGAATGCTTCCCAAGGCTCATATATCTTTTTACTATAAATTACATTTTCTGGTGCGCAAGTGTCGTCGCAAATGTCGTTTAGTGACGGTTCGCAAATGTCGTGGTGCGCAAATGTCGCGTAACCTTAACATTTCCTAAAACACTTTTAAAAAACATTGTGGCATAAATTGAATGTAAAAGTCAAAAGCGGTGTTAAATAAAATGACCTAGGAAAGAAGCTCAGTAACACTCCCACCTCTACCGGCTGAAAAAATGTCCTACCTTCGTCTCTGTCTGTAATAAAGAGTCTTCTAATTTTTTATTTAATCAAAAAACAACTGACAAGAAAACAAGGACTTTTTGCGTCATCTGCTAAGGGATCTTTTCGATGGATAAATCTGTGCCATATTACTTTTCTGTTTTTTCTACTATCACTTAATTTTATACGGTTCAAATTTTAAATTCAAATTTGAGATCAAGGATAAATTTGACACATATTGCCCTTCCGAAAAACGGTGCTATAAAAAGTGTTTGGCCTGTATTTAATGATTGCTAGATGGAAACAGTGTGCACAATGTCTGAGTCACACTTAGCAGCCCTTCAGGACAACAAATAAGCCCAAATAATATTTGGTTTGTTGAATAACTTAATTTTTTTAAATTAAATATCTATATATTTAAATAAGTGTAGGCGGAAATCCTGTTTTTTGCAGGCAGTCTAGATTTCAGTACGATACTTTTGGAGCAATTAAGGTCATATGAACAAATTGTGTTGGTTAAATTGCCTGTGATTTGTGTTTGGAGATGCCAAATTTGGAATTTGAGAAATGTTCTCAGAGTTTGCATTGTTCAAATTGAGAGAGTCTATTTCTTTTCGGTCAGTTGTAGAAGATGCAATAAATGCATGTACTTTAACCAAAAATTTAGCTATTCATAGCTTTTTGTTGTTAGAATTAATGTTGGAAGATGCGTTTTAGATGTTTTGAAATTCACTTTCCATTTTCACTTTACATAACTCTCTATATTTATTCTGCCATTTCTCTAGTATGCTTTAATAGGGGGCGGCCAACTTGTGTGACTAAAAATTTCGTTGATGCATGGTGCAGTGGATAAGTTAATGTTTGTTGGTCCTCAGATGGTTCGCAAGTTCGACTCCGCTTGGTGGCACTCTACTTCTTTTGGCTTGTTTGAACAATTTCCAGGGCGTTGATTTTAAATCTGGCTTCAAAAATTAATGTTACTTTTGAAAATTGGTCAAACAATCCTCTATAACTCAAATGCTCCCAAGCGGGCTCGAACTTGTGAACTACTTTGGGCCGGCAACCAATAGCGCTTATATACTCCGCCATGCCATAGAAGGATTTAATTCACACAAGTTGCCGCTCTCTTTGAGCGCTTCAATAGTAACTCTACAGGAAGCTGATTTTTAGGCTCCTTGAATTTTCAAAAATTTAAGACTTTTTTGGTTTTATTGTTTATGGATAAAATGATCCAAATTCAATGGTGTTGACGAAATTCTTATTCTACAAATGACCATTTTTGCTTTAAGGGAGGTCGTAAAGACCAAGTAGTGGAAAAATCCTTCACTACTTAGAACCAACACACGTCTCACCCATTATTTGCTTGAGACTATTTACAAATATCCAACAACCTTAAATCTTAAAAATCAGCCGCCTTTAAATGACAACAAATTTGATTTCAATAAAAAGTTCAAGCAATATTTGTCTGACACACTTGCATTGTAACATTGATTTTTCGTTGCAAATCTGAACAGTAGTAGTTTCTGTGAAACAGTGCAAATACAACAACAAAGGATAAAATAAAAGCTATTGTGGCATCATCTGCTCATCTTATTTCAATTTATTCGATCTGCTCAAAGCTAGAGATTTGGTAGCTATTTGTTTTCAATATAATCAATATAATCTTATGACTCAAATTCACATTTTTATCTTGTGTTTCTTAGTTTTTTCGGGACAATGTTTTTTGAACACAAATAACTATCGATTTGATTTTTTATTAACGCGCCCCTTCCTGACTTTGATGGCTTGTATCTCGCAGCACAATTTTTTTAAATCTGTTCTTTGTTGCATTTTCTTAACTCCCATGAGCTCTAGCGATTCTGCTTTTGCAATTTGGGATTTTTGCCTGAAAATATTGAGATCGACCTCAAAATTTTTCGACTTTGGGGTACCAAAAAAATGCGCCGGCGCGTTAATTAGAAGAAGTACGGCATGTCGATTTGATTTGATCTTTAGCAACATTAAGTGTCAAAATTAGAGGTGTGCATTCAACCTCGGGAGGGATTTCGGGATTGGGGCTAAAAAATCATTCGGGATCAGGATATCGAAAAAAAAATTCGGGATCCCGTCTGGATCCCGATAAATTCGGGATTCCGATCAAAATTTCGCGATTAGCCGATCTGTCGAGTCCATGAGTAATCAGGCAAAATACAGGGTGTCCCGAGAACTTCCACTGCTTTCAAGCGTTCAAAACTGTTTTCTTGATGCTATTTCAAAATTTTGTAAATGCATAAAGACTAAGCTTCCGATGAAAAATTTTTCGCATGTAAAATGAAAAATACGAGTATTTCCGCTGAGGCTTAGACCTTACCTTTCAAGAGGCTATCTACAAACCAGGGCCTAAACTACTAGAGGGTATAAAACAAAACTAGTGTTTTTTTATTTTATAGGAGAATATTTACAAAAATTTGCTAGAAAATTATCATTGCAAGCTTTATTTACAAAATATCGAATTCACTTCACGACAAAAAGTTATAAACGTCTAAAATCGGTGGAATTTTTGAGACTTTCTCTTCGCATAAATTGCTGTCATACAGAGCGAAAAATAATTTAACCTCGAAAATTCGGCCTCGGTCGTGCAGTCGATTTTGCAGCGTTTGTGTTTTATGGCCCAAAATGGTGCGCAGGTTTGATACAACCTGGGGGCACGCTATTTATTTTGGCTTTTTTGCTCTATGTCTAAGGGTAATTGGGGTCACTGATTCCAAATCTGGCGCTAGAAAAAGTCGAATTACCCCTAAACATTGGTCAAACAAGCCAAAATAACTAGCGTGCCGCCAGGTGGGATCGAACCTGCTCACCATTTTGGGCCATAAAACACAAACGCTACGAAATCAATTGCGCCACCGAGGCCGGATTTACAAACATGAAGGGCTTTTCCCACGCCTTCAACCCACTCTTGCCCGAATTAATTTTTTCCACAGGTTTTAACCTTTTTTTATTTAGCGTCAGAAACGAGTTTTCTATAATTTTTTCTATAGAGTTAAGTATTGTGAATTATTTTGTTTTTTGAAGCTACCAAGGGCCAAATTACCACACAAACTAACCTAATTAAGGATTTGGAATGAACAACGTTAACCCATTCCCCTCTCCTTTTGAGACAGACTTCGAGCCGGACGATGTCTCCGACAATGCAGCTCCCACAGTCAGAAGTGCAGGTAGTACATACCCGTTTGTAAGCCATTTCTCGTAGAATAGCTCCACTTCATTATAAATTTAAATACGTTTAGTTTGTTGATGTGCAGAAAAGAGTTTGCTTGCGCAAGTGTGTGAGCAGTCGGAAGTTCCTCATCTCCCTAGTCATTTTCTCTTCTTCTTTGCCTCTATCTCATTGTACTGCTAGTGATTGTAACTATTAAACGAAGTAGACAGACTGAAGATGCCGCTTTTCTAAATCAACACATCAGCTGGAGGGACAAGTGTGAGAGAAAGTGTGCTGGCAGGTTGGTATAATAACAATTTGATCATGTTTTGATAAAAGCGATGTAGTTTTGATGTGCCACCTTTGTTGTTGATTTCCTTGGATGGATTCAGAGCTGACTACTTGGACAGAGAATTGACCCCCGCAGTGTCCAGAATATTGAATTGTGGAAGTCAATCGGAATACTTGGTAAATTTTATTAGCTTAAAATTTTCGGATATCTGGGCCATTTTGAATAGTTGTTATTCTTTCAAAATTAACCGAAAAAACATCAAAAAGTAAAATTAAATATTTAGTCTTACTATATTATGCTCGAAAAAAGGTCTAAGACGTAAAAAATATCTATATAGGCTGTCATTACCATAGTGGGGCCGCCGCCCGTCGCCATTCTAATTTTTTTTATCGCCGTCCTGCATTTTCACGAAATTTTTTTAAAGGGACGCTTTTTTACATCATATAGTCAGTTTTATTTTTCTACCTTATTTTCGGGTGATCGTCTAGGTTTTCTTTCACTTTTAGCTCGAAAAATGAGGCCGTCCTCATTTCTCCGTCTTTTTGAAAATTTTCATGTAAAATTAGGACAGCCTCATTTTTTTAACTGAAAATGAAAGAAAACCTGGACGGTCACCCAAAAATAAGGTAGGAAAATAAAAACCAACTATATGATGTAAAATAAGAAAGAGCTACGTTATAAAAAATTTCGTGAAAATGCATGACGGCAATGAAAAAATTTAGGACGGCGACAGACGGCGGCCCCACTATGGTCAGTACTCAAATGAAATACGTTTTCAGATGCCCAGCTACCCGTCCAAAACCTTTCCTAACCACTTTACAATAGTTACTGGACTATATCCTGAGTCACATGGAATTGTAGACAACTACTTTATGGATCTGACAATGGAAGAAGTATAATCTAATTTTTTGGATTTTTTTAAAATTACACAAATTTTAAACTTTTCTAGCAATACTTTTCGCGCAAGTCCAAGGATGGTGATTGGTACAGGGAGAACCGGTACAAAAGACCAACATTTTTTTTAATTCAACTTAAAATTACAGATCTGGAACACAGTAGCAAAGAACGGCAAAAAGTCGGCCACTTTCTTTTGGCCAGGCAGTGAAGTACCCATCAAAGGCATTCAACCCACTTATCGGTACACTTTCAACAGCTCTTTGCCTTTTTCCAAACGTGTTGATCAGGTGGGGTTTTGTACTTTTATACAAAAGGAATAAAAAGTGAAAGCCAAAAAGTTATTAAGTAAGAGATTATATCGAGATTAAAAAGTACTTATTTCTTTTACAAATGTTGTAAAAGATACATTGCGCAAACACAGAACACAAAAGTTATTATTATTATTATTTATCGATGATAAAAAAAGTATTGATTATACAGTTTCATTTATTTTTTCGTCTAATAAAAACTCTTCTTTCAATTGGTACTCAAGTCACGGCTCTATTCCACAATGGGGGTTTTTTTTGCCTTGGTCCCCTTTTGTTTTTTATTGTGATTTTTTAGGCAAGTGTAGGCCAGCGTATGTTAGAATGAACAACCAAGGCAAAACCAGCCCCCCCATTGTGGAATAGAGACCAAGTCACCTAAAAATTAGCTTTAAAAATAAAAAAACATGCTGGAACATATTTTAATCGGCTGTAACTAATTTACCCCGCCACATTACTGATTTACCCCGCCAAATTATTTATTTACCCCGCCAAATTCAAATTTTTAGTCAAATATTGCAGTAAATTTTGCGGAAATTCAAATTTTATAGTTAAAAACAACTTGGATCGCCCAGAATCCTACCCCGGAACGGCCAGAAGTCCTTGAAAGTTGGCTTTTGGGGGTTTACTAAAGAGGGAGTAAACTTTTTCCGAAAATTCGATTGAGCGGATCAGAATTCCAGTCCGATGGGCTAAATAACTCAAAATCCCACCCTAACCATTCTCAACCATCTTTAACCACCTTAAACCATCCGAACCAGTATCTTAATCCCCTAAATAAGTGCTTAGGATGGTATTTGACAATATTGCAATATTTGACTAAAAATTTGAATTTGGCGGGTAAATAAATAATTTAGCGGGGTAAATCAGTAATTTGGCGGGGTAAATGAGTATTTTGCTCAAAATTCAAATTTGGCGGGGTGAAAAATTAATTTGGCGGGGTAAATCAGTAATTTGGCGGGGTAAAACAATTTGAGCCATTTTAATCACAGTCGAGTCTCGATTTTACGGCACCTTCTCAAGTTCGTTCCCGCCTTGGATTTGATACTTTTTTGACCTAGATTTTCGAAGTCTTTTGCCAAATGTGATTTACCAGTCTGGTCCGAAATATCGCAAGGATTCCGATTTCGTGGCTCATTTTTTCACAAGGGCAAGATTGGCAAAAGACAACCAAGGCAAAAAATGGCAAAAGACTTCGAAAATCGAGGTAAAAAAAGTGTCGGACCCTAGGCGGGAGCGAACATGAGGGGTGCCGTAAAATCGAGACGACCGTATCAGACAAATTAATTGTTTTGAAGTAAAATGGGTTGTTTGGTTTATTTTTGATAGAACCGAATTTTTCGTGCTTTTAGCATTTAAATAGAAACATGAAAATCCACAATCCAAAAGCATGAATCGCTTACCTCTGGTCATTATCGCTGATCACCACTTATAAAAAGAGCAGCCAGTTCTGTTATATCACTCCCTGTGCTACGAAATACTAGCAATGAGAGCACAAACGCACTAAACTAAATAAAGGTAAAGAGAAATGTATACATATCTATGTATTGAGTGGGTTGGTGTTCACACCTCTGCCTCCGGATATTATTATCTGTGTCCATTGATCCATGGTGCCCCTTGTGTGTATCTCTCATTCAGTCGATCGGACTGTTAGTGGAGATATTTTCTTCTCCCTCCTTGTTCAGCCCAATTATCACCACCAGCTCTTGCAGTGCGACAGTCCATCAGCAGCATTTCATTCGCTCTTCCACTAATTTCTTCTTAATGAGCAATCCTGGCTGCTATTGATCCTTGTAGTATTAGTATTGATTTGGATTTATTTCAGTCAATTTCTACTATCCCAAAAAGAAATATACTTAGTAAATAATCTTTTTTGAACACAGGCAGTTATAATGCCTGGAGCACAGTATTTTTTCCCTGATTGCAGAATTTTTTTCTTGCTTCTTTATATTCAATTTTATTGTGTACGCTAGTGAATGCGGCTGAAGACAACAGGGCTGAAGTCAATATTCGTGTCTCAGGAGCGTGTAGTCCAAGTAAGAGTTTACTTTAAAAATTGTGCTGTTTTTGTGATTTATTGGGTTGTTAATTGTTACTGAGTTCAGTCTACTTGTCAAGAAGAGGCATTGAACTGAGCAAGTACCGTCCACTCATTCGCTTTAACCCTGAGAAAATTCAACTGATACCTAAGAATCCTGTGATTCCAGGATGTGTTAAGATCAAAGCAGAGGGGTGGAAATACTCAAACCAATCAGAAATTTGTTAGCTGAAGTAGAGATGAGGATCGGTGGAACGGTGAGTAGTTAAAATTATTTAAATAGTTCACATTTGAACTTTTGAACCGAAACTTTTAGTAGTAAAACTTTTTAAATCAGTCAGTTTTCTATTTTTGAAAATTTCATAGTCTTTTTTGAAGGCTAAAAGTGATTGACCCTTTAAACAATAGGGGTTTGCTTAGTCCAGCCTGCTATTTTTTGTGAATTTTTAGTCTTAGTCTTGGGCAAAGATGTCAGGACGCACTCAAGCATATCTCAGACTCCTCTTTGATTCCGTCCTAATATGCGCTGACCAACCTTTGCCTGAGCCTAAAAATTACAAAAACAACAGGAGTGACCAAGGCAAACTCCCCTCCCACTGTGGGAGAAGGCCAAGTGATTTCTCCAGCCAAATGGTTCAAAAATCCCTTCAAATTAGTTATTTACTCCGTCAAATATTAAAAATTTCTTTCTCTCATATTTTTCATAAGTTTTCGTTTAAATTTTGTGGATCTCAGCCCTGGATCTCAGCTTCCAAATTTGTAAAAATGGTGTCTTGAGAAATAAAAGACTGACTTTATTTGGCAAAAAGTGAAACTTGTATTTTACTTGAAAAATATTTTTGTTGTTCAGCCTGATCCTAACAATCCTACACTTCCTTGTACCAAAAAGATCGACGACAAAGTCAACCAGTGTCCTTGTGCAAAGTCTGAAGGATCATGGTAAAACAATAATTACTATTTTCCTCGTTAAATACATTTTCCTATTTTTCAGTGTCTTCTGCGACTTCTGTCGTCAAATGAAGAGTCAGACGGCTAGGGTGTCACTGAGTGAATCGAGTAAGTCTAGTCCCAGTGCAAACTCAGAGCAATCTCTAGAAGAGTTGTGCAAATGCGAGGTGATGCAGCCTGGTTTGTATGACATCGAGACGGAGATGTGCACACCTGAATTGGAGGACGCCAAGCAATTCATTCCACCAGAGATCCAGAACAACATTTTGGAGAAAACCCCTGTAAACCTGCTTTGTTTGTTGACACATTAATCAATGGTGGTTTAGATCTCAATGTTTATCACCGTCTATCTGATGGACATGCAGCCAAATGCGAACGAATCCTATTTATCTGCTTTTGGTAAAGCCATCCTTCAAAGGCGCATGGCACAAAGCACAGTTGCCTGCTTCCTAATGGGACTGGATGTGACTCTGGGAGGTATTGGAGGATCTGGAAGCAGCTCTGTGGCAGCTGGACAATGAAAAAAATGAATCAAATTGATTACTGTTGTATTATTGTATTTTTTTTTCAAAAATTGTTTGGGTCTTGTTTATTTAATGAGCTAGATATTGTTAAAATTATTGCTTTTATAAAGATTTTTCTGTAATTGACTAATCACTTCGCTCTTAATAATGATCTGTTAGCGCGTCCTTTTACACCAAAATTTTACTGCTTGTTAAATAAATCATCAAGAAAATTACAAATAATACATGTAATTCAAATTGTCATATTGGCTGTGATCATAGTCGAGTTGACCCTCAACTTTTAGGGGTCAACTTTTGTTAAAATTACTAAAATATAAATTTTTTGAAATAAAAGTGCCAAATATGATATTTTTGATCCCCCCTCTCCCCCCCCCCACATCAACTTTTTGATGTCTACAAGATGGCTTTTACAGAAATTTGAAATCTTGTTTCTACAAATTTTGAAAAATGTTGACCACAAGTTGACCCCAGTTGACCCCTCAACTATTTTTATCCTCCAATTTTTCTTCGTCGAATTTTAATAAATCACTCGGAAAACTGCCTATATTTTAGTGTAGAGCTCAAAAAGTTGCCCTAGGGTCATCAATATCAAAATAAATAAATATTCAGAAAAATATTGACATTTTCTTAATTTAAGAAAAAGTTGACCCTAAAAATTGACCCCGACTATGAACACCCCCATTGCATTAGAAATTGCAATTATAAATCGATGCGATATAAAATAAACTTATAACCGATATATAATTCTGACGAAAATATGTTCAAAAAAGTCGAAATCAGCAAAATAACCCAACTTTAGAATGGAACAAAGTCGAAAACATGCCGACTTTCACAACAAATCCGAAAAAAAATTTACAAGATTTTACAATAAAGTCTGATGCAACCATAGATAGGAAAAGCTATGTTTGCATACAAATTCAAAGCTAAAATTTCTCATGGCATAAAATTAAATTGCTTTAAAAGAGCTATAACAGTGTTTTTTAACAGGTGATTGAATGGCTTGAATTGAGTGAGGTAGACAGACCCTCCTTCCTGGCCATGTACTTTGAGCAGCCAGATGCAGCTGGGCATAGAGAAGGGCCGGAGTCTGATTTAGTCAACTCTGCACTCATCTACGTCGATGCTATGATTAACTACTTGATGTACAGACTGGACAAAAAAGGCTACTTGGGTTGCATCAATATAGTGCTTCTTTCTGATCACGGTTAGAAACAAATCCTTTATCACAGTTAATAAATCTGCGGTACTTCTCCGGTTTACCGGCCCACCCTAATTTTTGAATTTTGTTGGTGTTTCATACTATTTATTTTGACTTGTTTGACCAGTTTTAAAGGTAATTATACTTTTTTCACGCCAGATTCGGAATCAGCGACCGAAATTACCACTAGAACTGGTCAAACAAGCCAAAATAGATAGCATGTCACCACGTGGGATCGAACCTGCAACACCATTTCGGGCCAAAAAACGAAGCCTAAATTAGGCTGGGCCGGTAAACAAGAGAAGTACCAAATCTGCAAGTTGTTATTCAGGCTCTCAGAAGCTCAGAGAAGACCACTTTATTGCAGTGGAAAACTACTTGGACATCAACGACACCAACCTGGAGATCTTCACTGGAGCAATTGGCCAGCTCACCTTCAAGAACAAATGTGTGTATTTAGAAATCTAAGGTTCTCAAGCAATTCATTGCCATAACATCATATATTTTAGCTGATGTGAATATGGCAGCGAAAATTGCTCCGTTTGCTTGCCAGGAAGGCCACACTTTCCGGGTCTATACCAAAGATATCATGCCCAAAAGATATCACTATGGATCAAACAGTAGGCTGACTAACAATTATACCAAGTGCTTTTTATAAAGTTAAAAAGATAAATTCAGACAGAATTGGAGACATTGTTCTAGATGCTTCAGCAGGCACAAGGATTTTTAAGTATGAGTTTTGAAAGGCAGTGTAATGTCCAATTTAACCATGCTTCAGAACTAATGAAGAGTTGAGAGCGTGTGATGACAAAGGAGATCATGGCTATGATAATAGTAGGATTTTAAATTTTCAAGTTATTTTTAACAAATTTTTTTGCTGTTGCAGGAATAAAAGAGATGCGTGCAATCTTTGGGGCATATGGACCAAGTCTAAAAGAAAACTTTCATATTCCACCCTTCCAGAACATTGAGCTCTACAATTTGTTTACAGGTTAGGTTCAGAAAAAATACAAGGTTTCAAAGATAAAAAAGAAAAATTGGGTACTTATTTGGCTGGGGCCCCCTAGTAGCCTTCAGAAGACTACCTTTATGGATTAGTATTTTAAATACACATTAAAGAGGCATACCAGCGCGTTACACCGCAATTAAAGGGCATGCTCGCCGCCGATGGAAATATTAAGTCAATTAAAACGAGAATTATTTCAAAATAAATTTTAGTTGAGTACCCTGCGGGGAATAAGTAATCAAAAAACTCCTTTTATTCAATAGCATTGGTGGCCTAGTGGATAGAAGCGGCAGACTGCTAAAGTTGGTCGTCTGTTAGCTTCCCACTGGAGGTCCAACTTTTCCAAAATTTTGTCAAAATAATTCTCGTTTGAATTGACCTGGTACCCGCCTTTCAAAATATTACCATCGGCGGCGAGCATGCCCTTTAAGGCGGGAACCAGCGATTTATTTCTCTCTTGACTATTTTTTAGAAGCATTTTACCTGATTCAATGAAAGTTTTATGACGACATTTTAATAGTAGGATAAGGTCATAAATATCAGATTTGAGTAAAGGCAAGTGAAAACAAAGACGATTTTTCAAAAATTGCTGGTCTCCTTAATTTGCAGTGTAACGCGCAGGTATGCCCCTTTAAGTAGTATTTTAAAGACTACTTTCTAACTATAGTAGTAGTAGAAAGACTACTTCTACAGAGGTTGAGTATGGCCTAAGCCATTTCGAAATCCATAGGTTTTTGTAAGAGTATTTTTTCTACTATTACTAAAGCTAAGCATCAGTCTTTAAAATACTACTCCATAGAAGGGAGTCGGGGCTCCAGCCAAATAAGTACCGAAAATTGATATTTTTCGAGCCAGACGAAATATTTATAAAGAACAACCTATCTCAAGTTTTCAGACCTGATGCAATTTCCCTACACAGCAGACAACAATGGTACTCGGGGTGTTCTATATCCCATACTCAAGAAGGCTCCTGACTACGAGCCAACTCAAACCGTTGAATTGAATGCTTGTGAAGACTTAGATATGATCAAATGTGGTGATGGCTGTCATTTTGAGGTTTTTATACATACTCGGAAAACTAGTGTATTAGGTTGTCTCAAAAGGTCTGTCGTTTTTACCTTGGTCCCCCTGTTGTGTTTTGGCGCAATATCAAAAGATTGTGTTCATCATTTTTGAAGCTCAGTAATTCATTTTTTATGACTTTGCAACATTTTTGTGAATTTCAGAATGAGATATGAACTACAAAATGAGCTAGCCAACTGTGGGTTTAGAAAAAAGTAAAGGGTCGAACTGGCCCGGACAAGCTAGCAACTCAGTGGATTTCTGAGTAAATTTCGCATGGAATTTTGACTTCAAACCTCATTTAGAGCCGATTTTGTAAGAAAGTCGCTGTTGATGTTGATGAAACAGTACGGAAATTCTCAAAGATGTTGCAAAGTTACAATAATGAGTTACTGAGATTTATAAATGATGAACATAATCTTTTGAAATTGCGCCAAAACACAACAGGGGGACCAAGGAAAAAACGACAGAACTTTTGAGACAACCTAATACAGTCAAACCACAATATAGTGCCCCCCCCCCTCAAGTTCGTTCCCACCTAGGGTTCGACACTTTTTTTAACCTGATTTTGGAAGTTTTTCACCAGTTCTGTTTCGGCAGTCTGGTCCCAAATATCGCAAGGATCCCGATTTTGCCGATCGTTTTTCAATATTTAAATAATTTTACCATTAAAAGATACAAAACCTCTATATAGTGGCCCTCTAATAAAAATCAATCTAATAAAAATTAGAGGGCCACTATATAGAGGTTTTGTATTTTTTAATGGTAAAATTTATTTAAATATTGAAAAACGATCGGCAAAATCGGAATCCTTGCGATATTTGGGACCAAACTGCCAAACCAGAACTGGTGAAAAACTTCATAAATGAGGTTAAAAAAAATTTCGGACCCTAAAGGGGAACGAACTTGAGAGGGGTCCACTATTAAGGTTTGACTGTACAGTCCACTCTCGATACAGTGTAGCTCGCGGGATCGGAAAAATATACACTATATCGAGGGTTACACTCTATCGAGAGTACACTCTAAGCCAGTTTGGCTTAGAGCTGACCAAATGAGGTTGAAAAAATATACACTGTATCGAGATCTACACTGTATCGAGAGTTGACTGTATATGCAAATATTTTAGCTAAACTATGGCGAAAATGTGAAACAAAAGCAGTCATCCTGCATTGCTCAATCCGTCCAAGTGCCCCAAGACATGGACCATTCATCCAAACCTTGTTTGGTGAAGTTGTGCAACAGCTCTTTGGTTTACAGCAAAAGATTTGCAATGGCTATGATGGTAGAGAGCATTCTCGCAGATCCAGTGCCAAACATCGATCATAGAGCTAATTGCACTGCTCATTTAAAGTTTGAAAAAGTGGGTAGTCAGTTTACCAATTCCTAATATTTTGGCTTCAAAATACATTTTAAAATAGGGTTGGGTGGTTAACTTCAAATTGGTAAAACTGCCGAAAAATTTAAGTAAAGTAAAATCTAATTGGCTCTCGATAAATCTACATCTCTTCAAATTACCTAAGTGTTTCAGCCTTCATTTTTGGAGCTTTTTGCCAATTATCATTCATCAGTCTAGTTAGAACTTGTCTAATTATATCAGTAGACGACTTTAGAATAAAGTAACTTGAGGGGGCGTCGACAGCGGACTGCAGTAGAATATCAAGAAATATTGATCTTTGATTATTTAACACAACTACTACTTTCCAGACTAAGATCGAGGAGACCACAACATCAACAGCAAGCACTACATCCACAACTACTTCAATGCCTACCTCTTCTGAAACTTCTACAACAGAACCTAGTAAAAACATAGACGAAAAAGATGTGCAGCCTTCTAACCAAGAGACCCCTTTGCCAGCCGACTTTTCCTGACCAACAGGTCCATTGAAGCTGCCATCTCACTCCCATCACTGCCAACACCTTTTTTGAATCTAAACCAATCTGGCTCTCAACAACCTGTTACCACTGGTTCAACCCCTGTTTCAGAATGTGCAAAGTCCAGCCCAATGAACATGCCTAACTCCTCTTGGATCAGTCTGTTTTCCAACAATGGTAATACTTGATTTACCTTTTATGAGCACTAAAATAATATAGCATTTAAGATTATTCTCGTTACATTTCGCAAGGACAAATCCGAGTGCCAAATGGTTTTTACCATGGTATGAAACAATAGTCTTTGTGTCTAAACAATAAAACTCTTTCTGTATTAGGTCCGTGGAAACAGATAGTTGAGCTTATCCGGAAATACAGAGTGCACTACAAGCAGTTGGTCATGTTCACTGGTCCTGTCTACGACTACGACAATGATGGCTTAGCAGATGATCTGGCCAAGATGTATGGCTTCAAGGAAAATAGCAGCCAAGACAAGTAATTTTTGGGTGCTTCAATCATAAATTCAAGAACAAACCTTTTAACGTATAGTCTATATTAAAAACCCCGGGGCCTTTATTTTTCAATCCCTGAAAAATATTGAAATTGTAAATCAAAAATTTTCCTAACTCTGAAATCCTACTCAAAAATGGGGGGGGGGGCTTTATTAGAGAGGGGGCCTTTAAAATAGAACATACGGTCTTTTGTTACCATAGTATCGTAGAAACAGCAAAAGGATTGTAAATAGAGTGTTACAAAATTAACAAAATTCGGTTTTTTAAATGATAACTTCAAATTTCCGCGCCCATACAGAATACAACTACAATCGACCTTCTCTCCAGCACACACCATGCATGTATCCAGGTGGAGTCTAACCAGGCTGCAGAAATACCCATCTTCCCTGAATTTGTTTTGGAAAGAGATTAGTAGATTAAAAACAGTGTAAAAGTCGAAAATGATGTAGATAAAATGACCTCTAGTTAGGCTTTAGGCAACCCCTAATCTAACCTTTTTCTGGTGTCAACCTTGGAGATCGGTCAAGGTGGCCATTCTGGCGTGTCTTTTTCACAAGGAATCTATCTATTGTGGTCAGCCAAGTGAATAAAATGCTGTTCAGCCACTTTGAACAGGGTACCCTATGGAGAAAGATCACTGTTCTACATTTCGGGAGGTGACACACTCCGTTAAGATGACGAACTTCTGTCAGTTAGACAAAACAACTCTGCCGATTATCAAAAAATAGATTGGGGTGACTTGTGTTAAATCGCCAGTTGTTTATGTTTAGTAAATAAATAATTTTTATTTCATTAATTTTAGCCCGTTGATAAACCTGCCAAGCCCTCCACCACCAACTCACATTTTCGTGATGCTGATGAGATGTCGAGGGCCTAGCAAATGGCACAGCAGTCTCAGATCTTGCGACAACACTGAACGGACTGCCACACTGTCTTTTGTTTTGCCGCTGGTCGAGAAGGACATTAATTGCTTGGTAAGGGTTGGGTTGTCGCATTAAACCCGATACATTAAAGTTTTTTAAGTTCCCGATTGAATATTTGTTCCGACATACCACACGTGTGCGTGATATTGAGCTGCTGACTAACCTTGAATGGTTTACTGACAGCAAGCGGTATAGCCCTGAGACTGCTCTACGACTTAGAACTCACATAAATGACCAATTGTGGCAAATGGAAACTGGAAAAAGCCATACCACTTAATCTTTTGAAATAAATATTTATTTTGAGTTAATAATAAAAGACCGTTAATTATAAAATAGAAAGCGCTTGCAATAAGCAGCAAAATGAGTTATTGTGGGCATACCTGTACGCTCGAAAAAATCGGTGCCGGGCGTCAACCTGGGCGCCGGGACTTTTAAAAATCGTGGTTCTGTGTCGCGAAATTCAGTCTTGCTAAGCATATTCTTCATCCTGACACCGGATTCTTGTTCAGCTGTTGAAGAACTGTTTGAAAAACTTGAAAGAAAATTATTTACAAAATTCGTGAGGCCAACCCTAGTAAAAACGAGCAGTTTGAATGAGAGGTACCAACTTTCGATATTACACGCCCACGTGGTACATCAATTTGAACAAGTACCACTCATATTTGATAAAATTAAGGTGGTTAAGAATTGTGGGAATCGTTTTCGT
The DNA here is from genome assembly GCA_004194705.1 of Ditylenchus dipsaci. Lineage (NCBI taxonomy): Eukaryota > Metazoa > Nematoda > Chromadorea > Rhabditida > Anguinidae > Ditylenchus > Ditylenchus dipsaci. The sequence continues at coordinate 903,572 of SADC01001256.1, read as the reverse complement.
AAAGCCCCAAGTGCATCCCCCCTCTCCAAAGAGAATTTTTCCCTGAGCCAACAATTTTCGGTTCCCTTGATTTTTTTTCATCCCAATCCATTGTAATGTGGAGTGTGCTGGTCTTTAGCCGATTCGCGGCCAAATACTTCTGGTATTGTCGGCGCAGAAGGTGTGAAGTAATTGAAAACTGAAAAAAATCGGCTGAGAGAAATATAATCTTTCCATGGGAGGGAGGGGGTGGCACTTGGGGTGCTGTCAATCCTTTTAGCCATCTTGCTCATCGTAAAATTCAAATATCGAAATGCTCGAGAATTCAAGTGTTGAAATTCGTAACAAAATATTTTTTTAGAAGGGTATTGGTTATAACTAAGAAGAACCTGATCAAATAAGTGCAATTTAAAAAATAGAAAAATATTGACGAAAAATAGCTAAAATTATGTGCTCAATAACTCCCTTGAATAATAATTCCCAAGAAAGATTCTAAGTACTGAAATCTTATTTAACACTCAGATCCTCGAGATACTAAATTTTGCATTTCTAAATGCATATTTTTATGGGGAACGCGATGAATTTTTCAGATTTTTTTTCAAATCTTAAAGATAGTTAAAATCGGTCTTTGAAACATGTGACCCATACGCGGGCACAAATTTATATGCTACAAATTTATGTGTTATTTTGTCATACAGTCAAACCTCGATTTAGTGGCACCCCCAAAAGTTCGTTCTCGCCTAGGGTCCGACACTTTGGGGGGTGCCACTAAATCAAGGTTTGACTGTACAACCGACTTTCTTTAACATTTTTGGTTTCCAATATACAAAATGATCAGCGTAAAAAATGCGACAGAACCAGTTCAAAGACTCACAAGACAACAAGCGAATATCATAAAATTCAAGCCAAAACAATTTGACCTCAAAAAAATACCAAAGACCAGGGCTTTTGGACGAAATTCACGTGGTTATGGCTTGGTTTCAGGCCTCTTGAAATAGAGCCAGAATCGTAGATCCATGACCGGGCTGCCAGTCCACTTCTTCAATCCTCTCAAAAAAGGGGAACACACAGTAACACTTGTGATCTGATACTATTATTTGATGCAGTTTTTCATGCTCTATCACATGATGTTTTTCTTTTTCAAAAAACTTCGATAAAATTTTGAGAAAATTACGAAACCAAGCCATAACCACGTGAATTTTCGTCCAAAAGCCCCTGGTTTTTGGTATGTTTTGAGGTCAAATTGTTTTGGCTTGAATTTTATGATATTCGCTTGTTGTCTTGTGAGTCTTGAACTGGTTCTGTCGCATTTTTCACGCCGATCATTTTGGTATATTGGAAACCAAAAATGTTGAAGAAAGTCGGTTATAAATAAGCCAAACCAGGTACCTTGAAATTTCAATACCAGGAAAACAGCTGAGTTTACCTCTTCTCCTCTAATTTGTGAGTGACTTTTGTTTTATTTTTGTGCTGATTTTTTGCCTTATCTTGTAGCTCTGGATTTCCTCTACAAGTATTGACCAAGCACCATGGAGTTGAACGGCGATATGACATGTCTTGAGCAGGTTGAGTAAACTTTTGTCAAGTGAGAAAATTTCGGGTTAAATATGGTTTCATATATGATTCCATTTCAATGGTTTCATATGTAGGCGAACGACATACCATTAGAAAGCTCAGACAAAGCGATTTTTTATGGGCATAAAAGAAAATGCCGCGCCAGATAATTTCACTGCTCACCAGACTTAAGAAAAAACTGTCCATTTTTCAAAGAGTCCTTTTTAAAATCAGGGTAATTAAGGGCATTGCACACATGTTCATGGGTCTGATTTTGCGATCATCGTGCTCAGCAGGTCTGAAAACTCCCAGGTAGTCAAAAGTTACAGTCCGCTTTTCTCGTGTTAAGAAATTAAAGAAAACAGATAATTATGGAGGTTTATTACAAAAAAAATAAATAATGTGAACTAGTTTTTAGATGCTGTTCTTGTCTCAAAATGTTCGCTGGGTAAAAACACATTGATGTGTGAAAGAAAGCCTTTTCACGTACCTACAAAATGAGCTATATATCATAGCTTTATCATGAAACTGCTCAAAGATATGAACAAAAATACAAACCATCAAGAGAAATCATGACAAATGAAAATTTCACAAATCAACAAATTCAAAATTTTTATATAAACATAACAGAATGAAAAATGGAGCAAATACATCTTCTAGTTGGAGAACAGTAATATCATTGCATGAAACTCCCTTATTCGGTGACACTGAAAATTTGCTTTAAAAGTCGACCAAAGTATTTCTTACAGATAAGTAAGTATATTCGGCACTTATTGCGTTGACGCCACCCCCTTCTTGATGACCTTACATTCTTGCTGCCACCATTTCGATGTAAGCCACAAAGAAAACTTCGTTGATCCCGAAGACAAGGAAGTCCACACCCAAGGAGTAGAGTCAATGCATCAAAAGCTAAAACACCGACACAAGAAAGAATATGGAACTTCTAGAACTCATCTCGTTAGCTATATTGAAGAATTTCTGTGGAGGAAATTATCTAGTGGGAAAGATATGATCTATCATTTCTGGAAGCAAGTAAGTGAGTATTATGTTTGCGAAAAATAAATTGGAAATAAATTGATTTTACAAATCGCACAGTTTGTCTTTAAACAGAATGGGGGGGGGGGTAGTGGCGTCAACGCAATAAGTACCGTGTATTCAAGTGCAAAATATTGATAAAAATCAATACTCTGACCTCTGTCATAAATTAAAAGACCATACTTGTCGATGACAATGATAATTCGCAAATTCAAACGCGCGCGGACACTTTTTTACTCCAAAAATACTTTTTAAATTATATTCTTAGTATATCAAAAAAACATTAAGCTTATATAGTGACCTAGCCCAGTGGTTTAGCAGCGTAGTGTGGTGAAAGCGTAAAAGCTCAAGTGCATCGCTCCCCTCTAAAGAGTATTTTTATCTAACAAGGGAGGTCACTTAGTGGATCGCCTATTTGAAAAATCTGGCAGAGCAGTTTTGTAGCTCTCGATGCGTAGAATCACGTGGTGTATGTCGTTTTTGCCCATGGAGTAAACTTTTTTGAGCTATGCTGGTTTAAAATTAGGGCATAAATTAGGTACTCTTATTTCAAGTGTTTTATTTTATGTGTTTTTTATTCGACGAAAATATGATGATATACACTCGTTTAAATGTTAATTCGACGCGGAATGAGTTGCTCTTTCTAATGAGTACAAAAATTCCATAGTCTGTATTCAATTTTGGTGAAAAAAGTGTGTTTTCTCAAAAAATCTGCATTTTTCGAAAACCAATTTTCGGCGAAAAAACCGCTATAAAAATCGGAAATCGGCGTACACCCTCTTAAGTTCTGGTGCATTTAACAGCAAATCGAATTTCGCATCTTTCTGGTAAAAAAAATCTCTGTAAAAAGTTGACGGAGGTAAGATGAAAAAGGCCGTTGAAGTTGGCTAGTCGTCACTAACTCTTTTCAGTTTTTGACCAAAAAAATTTTACTACGAAAACCTGGAATTCTGACACAGGATTCGTGATCAGCGTATCTGATTTGCTACTGAAACTACTCTCAAAGGTGTTACCGTATTTCCTCTAATAGAGCCCCTCCCCCTTGTTTTTTTGACTAGAACTTCAGAGTTAGGGCCATTTTTGATTTACAATTTCAAGATTTTTGGGCATTCGGAAAATAAAGCCCCCGGGGCTATATTAGAGGAAATACGGTACTTGACTGTCATATCTCAAATTCCTCTCAGCACAATAAATATTTGAATTACCAATTATTGACTTGTTCGAAAGTTTATTGTTATTGGAAAATTTTGAAATATGAAAGTGGTTTTAGTAGCAAATCAGATACGCTGATCACGAATCCTGTGTCAGAATTCCAGGTTTTCGTAGTAAAATTTTTTTGGTCAAAAACTGAAAAGAGTTAGTGACGACTAGCCAACTTCAAAGGCCTTTTTCATCTTACCTCCGTCAACTTTTTACAGAGATTTTTTTTATCAGAAAGATGCGAAATTCGATTTGCTGTTAAATGCACCAGAACTTAAGAGGGTGTACGCCGATTTCCGATTTTTATAGCGGTTTTTTCGCCGAAAATTGGTTTTCGAAAAATGCAGATTTTTTGAGAAAACACACTTTTTTCACCAAAATTTAATACAGACTATGGAATTTTTGTACTCATTAGAAAGAGCAACTCATTCCGCGTCGAATTAACATTTAAACGAGTGTATATCATCATTTTTTCGTCGAACAAAAAACACACAAAATAAAACACTTGAAATAAGAGTGCCTAATTTATGTCCTAATTTCAAACCAGCATAGCTCAAAAAAGTTTACTCCATGGGCAAAAACGACATACACCACGTGATTCTACGCATCGAGAGCTACAAAACTGCTCTGCCAGATTTTTCAAATAGGCGATCCACTAAGTGACCTTCCCTTGTAAGCCTACTATTTTCGGATCTCTTGATTTTTTTTCACCTCGATTTATTGCAATGTGTAGTGTGCTGGTCTTTGACCGCAAAGCAGCCAAATACCCCTTGTTTCATCGGCGCAAAAGGTGTGAAATAAGTAAAAAGTTAAAACAAACTTAGCTTAGAGACAAATATTCTTTGTAGGGGGTACACTTGAGCTGTTGTCGGTGAAAGTTGGTCTCAGGTTCGATTCCAGTGTCTGCTGTATTGTTTTTGATTATTTGAAGGGCCATTGCCGTCTCCGACAACGGTTGTCCCCCACCAATTCAAATTTTTTTCTTTATCGTTGGACTTACGTACTAATTTTTCAACTTGGTTTCTAACAAAACTATACCTGAAATTAAATTATAGGCCTTGTTTGGTTAGAAACCAAGCTAAAAAATTCGTACAGAAGTTGAATGATTACCGTATTCTCTCTAATAGGCCGACACCCTCTAATAAACCGACACCCCCTACTTTGAGGGACCGTATCTCATTCCGAAGAAAAAAAATTACATCGCTGTTTATTGCGTTTTCTTAGTTCCCACGAGCTCTATCGATTCCGCTTTTTCGATTTTGGATTTTCACCCGAAAATGTCGAGTTCGACCCAAAATTTTCACGATTTTTGAAGGGTTGAAAAATAAACCGACATGTCGGCCTATTAGAGAGAATACGGTATGCGAAAAAAATTAAATTGGCGGGGACAATTCAAAACAGGTGGCAATGGCCCTTCAATATCAATAAAAAATGATTGAAAAAATAATCTCGGAATAAAAAATTGTCCCGCGCGCATTTGAATTTGCCAAATTCCCATTGTCATCAACAAGTATGGGCCTTTAATATAATTTTTTCCGAAATTTCGTGCTTTTTTTACTCAATATGGATAGAGGTATTTAAACAAATTAACCACCGGAGTTAATTTATCTGCAGCGCTATGCGCTTTTTGAAAGGCTTATACTGATTCGGTTGGCGAAAAAGCTGAAAAATTCACAATAAATTAATTTTCTTTTGTCTCAATTTTTTAATTTTTTTTGGTATCGTGTAGATCAGATTTCAGCTTTCCAACAAGCTATCAATTAACGAATACAAAGTTTCGAAAAGTTGGAGGGAAAAGTGTTCAAATGAACCTAATTTTAAGACCTTCTCTTCAAACTTTTTGAAACAACATTCACCGTATTTCCTCTAATTAGCAGGTCCCTCCTAATAAGCCGGCCTCCTCTAATTAGCCGGCCCCAGGAGGCGTACCGAAAAATAAGCTGGCCCCTGTAATAAGCAGGCCCTTCTAACAAGGCAGCACTTTGTTAATAACAAATTTATCGTTAAAAATAAACTTTGTTATTAACAAAGTTATTGTTAATAATGACTTTGTTAAAAGGATGTTCAAAATATAAGGCGGCCCTTGGAGAGGATCAAAAAAATGAGCCGGCCGGCTAATTAGAGGAAATACGGTAGTCAGTTGATAGCATGTTGGAAAGCTGAGATTCTGGGCTATACGATACGGAAAACATTAAAAAAAGTTAAGTCAAAAAGGTTGAAATATTTAATTTTTAAGTTTTTCGTGGCACATATCAGCTTTTTAGCAAACCAAATCATATCATGCCTTAAAAAAGCGCTTTTTCATGGTGTTGATCCACGGGTTTATAATTTTCTGTAAAAAAATAAGTGGCTGAAAAAGTAATCAAATCGACTGAAGGCCGAAAATCACATTTGCAGTCAAAACAGCTCTTCCTATTGCAGTCAAAATATTCTTTGATGATAGTCAGTCGATATGATAGTCAATTAACAGTTAGTCGGTTTTACTACTGTATTGAGTATTTTGAACAATTTTGACTAATAATTTTGATATAAATATTGCTTACCACTCTTAATAATGAATTAATCAATGACATAAGTTCAGCAAACTTTTTAGCTCCAGCAGCTGGGCCCATTTTACTTTGTAGATTAGACATAAGCATTTTTGTAAAACGTTCTTCCTCTGTCCTCAATAATTCCTTGTCTTCCAAATCCATGTCTCCCACCGCTAAAATCTTTCAATTATTGGCTTAAATACAGAATCAGTACGTGCATCAGTACCCAAAATTGTCCTAATCCCCTTTTTTTGTCCTGAAGGAGCAAAGAAAACTGCGAGAGGGTCGATTCGTATTCGTGAAATTCGTATTCGGCTTTTTTCGTATTCTAACTAAATACGTTTATTTGTAATAGTTAGTTTTTGTATTTGTAATAATACAAATATCGTTTGTTTGTATTATTACTATACCGCATTCTACGAATCTGGCCGAATACGAAAAAAGTCGAATACGAATTCTACAAATACGAATCGACCCTCTCCCAGAAAACTAGCCTCAATGAGTTTCTAGCTCCCCAAAAATGGAATTTGAACATAGTTTTGTTGACTGGGGCCTACAACATAAAGAAACTCTGGTATGCATACCTTTTTATGCATTCAGAGTCACTTTCGAGTGATTGGTGCCCAAGGTATGTGGGTGTCCCAAGCCCACAAAGAAGGCGCATGAAGCTTGAAAGTCCAAGGGCTTGGCATCCCCCCCCCTCTGTGCAAAAAGTCAAATTATGATAAATGTTTTTTTTATCAAAATTGTCAACTGTCGTTTAAAATGTGTTTCAAGAATAAATGCTAAAATGATTGCTAAAATGATCTAAAATATAAGGTGCTAAAATTATTTAGAACACTTTCGGGTGACGTAGGGATTCTGTACACTAGCCCAATTATTTTGTTCATTCTCAAACCTGAGCTGGAATAAATGATTGCTTTCAACAGAACATGCTCTTCTGTACTAATTCCTATTTTCCAAATGAGCTTTGATATGCTGTCACGATAACATCTTTTCGCTTGTGCTATTCTTAAATTTGAAAAATTCTTATTTATTTTAATACAGAGCGTATTAATTTTTCACCCCCGAAAAATCCGAAATTTTTAAATTTTTATTTAAAATATTGAATTTATGTTCTTACTTATGTTCCTGTGCTTCGCTTAGTCGCCTCCTTTCTGGCCCTTTATATTTTGCAGCAGTCACTTCAATTGGATCTACAAATTTTTCTTGCGTTAATTCAATTGAATAAAAAGCATCCAGAAAAAGTGTATTCAATATTGACATATTCTTTAATAGTATTTCCTGAAATATTTTACGATTCACGAAAATAGCTGTTTATCGTATACAGTTGAACCTCTTTGATTCGGCACCCTGGGGACCGACCTCAGTGTACCGGTTTAAAGAGGTGCCAGTTTAAAGGCGTGCCGGTTTATCGAGGTTATTATTTCATTGTAAGGCAAAGGTGCCGGTTTATCGAGGTTTCCAGGGCCGGGCGCGCTGCGCCCGCTTTTTTTTGTTTTCATTTTCGTAGTCACTATATTTTTGCCGTCACTTTATTTGAGTGATTTGCGTATTTCTGTCTGTTCCCTCGTCGATTTCTAAGTATATCGACTTTTGCAAAAAAATCGCTGCGTCTGCCTATCTAAAACTTACAAAAAATTGCCTATTCATCTGGATGGATAGACTTGAATTGGCTGGATTGATTTAATTATTTAAATCGAAACAAACAACTTCGATTCAAACAATGAAAAGAATTCAACCTCGGATTGGTCCAATTGTATCGATCCATACGATTGCATTGGTTTATCTGGTTGAATCAGTCCAATTGAATATGGATCGGTCCAATTGTATTGATCCATCTGGCCTTCTCGCCATCTCGCCTTGTGCTTTCGAGAGCTCATCTTAAAAAAGTTAGATGAATGCGAAATGCAAAAAAAAAGAGATAAGAAAATGGCGAGAAAGAATGAAAATATCCGCCTGCAAAAAAAAACAAAGATTGACACATTTATGGTAAAAACAGAATGGAATTTGTGGAAAAAAATGGTGGCAATTCAAATATTATGGGTTGAACTTTATTTTTACAAAATAAAAGCAAAGTTGAAGAAGTTGCCGGTTTATCGAGGTGAATTTTCTTTGTGCGGACTGAAATTGGGTGTTGGTTTAAAGAAGTACCGGTTTAAGGGAGTGTCGTTTAGGCTTATTTTATTGCTGGTCAACCAAATCGGTCTCAGGCTGCCGGTTTATCGAGGGTGCCGGTTTAAAAGAGTGCCGGTTTAAAGAGGTTCAACTGTACCTTATTCTTTCTAATAAACCCACTGTGTGATTATTTTTCGATCTCCGAAAAATCTTGAAATCGTCAATGAAAATAGTCCTAACTCTGAAATCCTAGTCAAAAAATAGGGGGGGGGGGTGGTCGTGAGATTACTAGAGAGAATAGGTAACCTCTTTTAATTCCCCAGCCTCTGTTAATCATCACCCTCGGCCCCACCCCTCCTGAGGAGTCTTGAAAAATAATCTCCCATGGGGATCGTAAGAGGTTAATGGTATGTGTAAAAATTTTGTGTTGAGAGGAGACATAAAGTGAATATTTTCTCATATATATGAGATGCTGTATTCCATCTTTTTAGGACTCTAGGTACCATTTTTTAGGTGGTTTACCTTGGTCCCCAAGGCAAAAAGTCGAATTTTGGTCAAAAATTTTTTTTTCCAAAAATCAACTTTTTAGGCCAGAAAATGCCCGAAAACACCTTTTTAATCGTTTTCAGCGCATAAGAATTACTTAGAAATGGTTAAAACCTGATTTTGAAAAAAAATTGTTGGGGGGGGGGGTATTCGCTACTAGCGCCGAATTTTATTTTTTTCTTTTCTGTAAATTTTATTTTTTCTTTTCTGTAAATTTATTTTTTTCTCTCTTCCGAGTGAATAAAGACTGCAATTTAGTCTTGTAGTAAATCTGATTTGATTTCCTAATTTTACACGTGACTGAAGTGTCTATCAAGTCCCTATCAAGCTATATAATTAAAAAAAAGATTTACCTGCGCTTTTGTCGAAAGCCTTTTATAAATTGGAAGTGTCTTAGCCGCTTCAATGTTCAAGAACACACCAAACTGGATAAAATCAGTGACGCTCCAGGCAGGGTCGTATAGTAGGACAGTTTGCTAAATGGCTCAAATTAAAAGTCAGAGGCCGTACGCTCAATCGTCAGTTGCTTTGAGAGCATGGCCTAAGAAATTTGGCCCTAGTGCCAAGTTCGATCCATTTTTTGCCTTGGCCACCCTATTTTTTTTTGAGTTGTAAGTATGCGCAGGGTCCTCCGGCGTATGTTAGGGCGGACTTAAACATGCTTTTGTTCCCGTAAAAATTGTCCGTACTTGTTTTGAGCAGCCGTTAAGACATTAAAGAAACATGAAAATTATTTTGCAGTAGACCATTTTGTAGCCCTGTATCTTCTCCTTCAGATGGCATATTAAACTTAGCTCACTTATTCTAGACAAGGGTCAGAAGGCGCCTATCGGCGCCTATATAGATATTTCGGCCCTATCCCTCAATGGGGGGGGGGGTTTGCCTTGGTTATCCCTGTTGTGGTTTTTTCGTAAGTTTTTAGGCTGAGGCTCAGGCAAAAGTAGTCCAGCGTATGCTTAATCATGAGTCTAAAATACGTTTGAGTCCGTCCTAACATGCTGGCCAACCGTCGCCCAAGCCTAAAGCCTAAAAAATCACGCAAAAACAACAGGGGATCAAGGCAAAAAACTTCCCCATTGAGGGATGGGGACGATATTTTTGCAATAGACAATAGGTTTGGGCGCAAGACTTTCGGCGAAAAACGGGAATGGGAATTCCAAAATTTCGGGAATACCGACGGGAAAAAGGAAAATTTAAGATCCACGAAGGAAAGAATATTTAGTGGATTTTATTCAATTTATGCAGTTTTAAGCAACAAACGAATACAGAGTGTGCCGATTTTTCTCGCTGACAATTTTTTATGGTATATAATGTTGAAAACAAGATCTTTGCTTGGTACCCCTGCTGTTTGACTTTACTCAATCAGAGGCCATCCACAGCCCAACACCCAACCTTATGATGGATCAAGCAAAAATCGTGTTTTTCTCATTACAGTCAAACGTCTATATAACGGCACCTTAGGGTGGTCTCCAGGAATCGCTTTTATATAGAGCTTTGACTATTACACGAAAAATACTGTTGGTGGTAAACATCGATTGGCCAAAAAAGAATTTTGAAAATCGCTATTAAAAAAATTACGGCCATTTGAAATGCCTAAAATTTCTTGACACGTCTTGTAGATCAATATGATAAATTAACATATTTTAGAGCCGGAGATGAAAAGTTGCTAGCAAAATGCGAACAAAGAAACCAAATTGCAAAAAAATGACGTAAAATTGGTCTGAAAGCAAACCTCTTTTCGCTTCGAGACTAAATAAATCTGAGATTCTCGATTTCGGGAAAATTTTGGGAATTTCGAAAAGTCAACGGGCGGCAGACATGATTGTGAACTTTCAACCGGCAGGGAACGGGAATGAGAAAGTCAACATTTTCGCGATTCCCAAAGCGGGAACTTGTGGGTTCCCCGGCCCGGGCACAAGCCTAGACAATAACTTATTTTTGACAACAGAATATTGCTGAGCTTATTAGATTTGCTTTATAACCGCTTTGAAATGACGCTATTTCAAAAAAACTTTTGCATTTAAATATGTTTAAGATTTTCCCACAAAGCCCCTACTTGCAACTTCAAGAGGCAAAATTTAAAAAATTTCAAAACAAAAATCCAAATCTAATAATAAAAGGTCCTCCGCCGTCGAAAGGGCTTTTAAATGAGGACAAACTTGCCATTTAAAATATTGCCCAGAAAAAGTTGTTGGGAGCTCAAGGCGACTACTAATGGAATTTCCAATTAAACCCCACTTTTAACTTCAAGGGGCAAAATTTTGAATTTTTCAAAACGAAAATCAAAATCTAACAATAAAGGGTCCTCCGCCGTCGAAAGAGCTTTCTGATAACACCAAACTTGCCCATTACACTGTTGCTCAAAAAAAAAGTTTTTAAGTGCTCATGAGACCACTCAAATTGGCGTCAGACAGACTCCCTCGTAACAAGTGCTATATGGAGATAAGTCACCATTTGGCTCCGAAAACTCGCGATGTTATTTTCAGAAGTTGGCAAGCGTTTTCATCACTTTAAGTGATCAAATTTTACATAGAATTTTAAGCGACTTGACGACGTCTTAATACTATGTTAAAGCGCAGCTTTAAGAGCTAAAAACCTATGTCACAAAAGTTTCTTTTAAAAATCTGAGTGCTGAGATATGGCCTTTTTAAACAAATTTATTTCTGAAAAAATGATCGAGAATCCGAAAAATTAGAAAACTTGGAATTTTCGTTCGTTTTTTAAGAAATTAATTTTTTTTAAGCCATTTCTTAACATTGAATTTTAGAAAAAATCTGCAGACTAGGTTTTCAGTTTAGTTATCAGATGTTTATCGAAAAGCTTGAAATTCTATATACATTTGATCACTTAAAGTCATGAAAACGCTTGCCAACTTCTCAAAATGAGGCTATGGTCACACTCCTCGGTCTTGGTCGATGTCAAGGTCGACTTTTTTGAACTTCTTTTGTGGCCAGAGATGATTTTTTCTTGTATAGTTTTTATGTTTTTATACCAAACAATAGCTGAGGAACTAAGCTTTTTTACATTGAACAACTTTTGATTTAAATGACAAAAGTGCGTGTAATAATACAAAAGTTGTAGGTTGATCGATGTTGAGGTCGATGTACTTCGACCGTGACATCGACCAACCTACAACTTTTAGACCATCATAAATATTTTTGTCTCATTTTTTGAAATATTTTTCATATCCAAGAAATCTTAGATCCTGAGCTATTGTTTGATATAAAACATGAAAATGATACTGGAAAAAATCATATCTGGCCACAAAAGAAGTTCAAAAAGTCGACATCGACCAAGACCAAGGAGTGTGACCAGGGGTGACATTGCAAGTGTTCGGAGCCAAAAAATGATTTATCAAGAAAAATCAATCGAAGTTTAACATGCCATTTGAAAGATGAGATACAGAGCTACAAAGGGCTAAATGAAAATAAATTTTTCATGTTTCTTTGATGCCTTAACGGCTGCAAAAAAGTGTACGGAAACGGTATTATATTGCGCTCAAAGTCGAGAGGCGTTCATCATTAGAGGGAGGTTTATAAATAGACTTGTTACGGTATTTACTTTATTTTTAAAAAATAGAAAAAATGTTTTTAAAAAACCTCTTCATGTGAGACACCATTCAACAAATTTCCTGGAGATATTAGAATATCAGTCATGGAAGTGCTTGGTGGAAGAGAGTATTTAAATGTTTCTCTTACTCGCTTGACCTTTGACTCTATAAGCATAAGGTATTGCAACAATTGGGCATCTGACATATCTTGAGAGACCACACAAGTCTTTAAAATATTTTAATATATAAAAAACAAAGGTTAGTTAAAAACCTCTGGTAGGCTATTGCTATGTTGTGTAAAATCTCGCAATAGATGAAGCCTTCACTGGCTCAAATATTCAATAAGTCGGCTTACGTCCATGGAAGGCGGAAATTTGACGCCCTGAGGATTCATCCCCACAGAATACATTTGTCGAACGACAAGCCCGACAATCTCAAAAAAGTTACGTTTATTTTTTGTCTGTGATATATTTTTTAAACATACTCCTAAGATTTTCACATTTACAATTGTTAAAGCAAGTAAAGCGCTGCTCATGAATAATCACTCGCCGAAAAAATGCTTTACATCCTGAAAATTGTTACTTAATAATACTGTTTTGGTACCAAATTTTCTTTTTTTTCTCTAACAAACCTAATTTTTTGCCCTCGATTTACCAAATTCTGCATTTTTAAGCAAAGAGAGGAGGGTAAACTTTTTGCGAAAAAGCAATTGAGCAGATCACAATTCCAATCAGATGGGGCTCTCAGAACCAAAACGTGAACCATTCTCATTATCTTTGCCAAGATTAACCAAATTGTACATTTAGTAAGAAATAAATTCGTTCCGGCACCGGCTTGGGGAATCATAACAGTGTTCGGCCCTATCCGAGAGGAAGACAGTTTTTTACCTTGGTCCCCTGTTGATTTTTTGTGAAATTTTTGGCTTTAGGCTTAGTTAAGGTAGGCCAGCTTGTGCTCGAACAAACTGAAACATGAGTCTAAGATATGTACTTACATACGCTTGAGACATCCTAACATACGCTGGCCTACCTAGCCTAAGCCAAAAACCTAAATTTCACAAAAAACCAACAGGGCGACCAAGGCGAAAAAACTGTTCTGCTCTTGTCATTCTTTTTAATTTTTTTATTACAGCCACTCAAACATCACCAAATTACGATAACACTAGTCATGAACTTTTGTAATTTGATCAACGAGTTTTTCAAAATAGTTCCACTTTTTTGCCTTGGTGGATTTTTCTCCTTGTAGATTGTTCGTGATTTTTTAGGCTTTAGACTTAGGCAAGGGCAGGCCAGCGTATGTTGGGACGGACTTAAATATATCTTAGACTTATGATCAAGTCCATCCTAACATACGTTGGCCTACCTAACCTAAGCCGAAAAATCAAGATGAGGGACCAAGGCAAAAAAACTGTCCTTCTCTCGAATAGGCCCAGTGTTTTATTGCCACAACCAAAACCAGATACAAAGATGATATCACACAACAATGAGATTCTACTGATTTCTTTCACACTTCTTCTTCTGTTTCATGCAGTCGGTGCTGTTCTTCTTCCCACCATCCAGAGCCAGGCCGTGCGAATCCTGATTTGGGAGCATGCTGCGAGTTCATCAATTTTGCTGAGCCGGCCACTACTCCAGGAGGTGCTGGGCTCCAGTTGCTATCCGTCAATTTGTCGCTGCTGCTACCCAAGACGCGAAGACGCATAATCGAAACGTTAGTTTGTTCACAATCCGGATCACATGCTCTAAACTTATAATCGTGCACAGTATCGGTGTGCAACACAGGCTTCAAGTTCTCAAGTCCAACGGTATGGGTGACCTCAGTCCGACCCTTATTCACAAACCCACTATTAACGGTACGTGACTCGACCTACTTCAATAATCCTGCCTTGCTCAAGCAGTACTAGGATATCCGCTAGCTGTCGAACAACCAATTCGGTGGCGGTCGCTCTCATTGATGGTAGCTGCCTGAATAGTTCCCACATCTAAGACGGAGTCTCCCTTAAAAGTTTCTCCAGAGATTCGCACAATGAAACCTCAAGATTTTAATCATAATGTAGATCCACCGAAGAAGTTATTAATACCGTATTTTCTCTATTTATTACCCCCTCTCTAATAATTACCCCCTCTCTATTAATTACCCCCCATAGGCACCCTGTATCTCAGCTCAAAAAAATTATTTTGCAAATCTGTTTTTTTGCGTTTTCTTAATCACCACGAACTTAGTTGATTCCACTTTTTAGATTTTGGTTAAGCACCTAAAAATATCAAAATCAAAATATTTTTTTTTTCGATTTTTCAGGGGTTGAAAAATAATTACCCGGGGTAATTAATAGAGAAAATACGGTAATTATCACAAACCTTAGAGCCGACAATTTATTCAGTACGAGACAAAGCGGGTTCAAACTAGATTTATTTGTAAAGTTTTCTTTTGACGGTCATATTTCTTTGAGACGGGTACTTTTGGCGCCAACGGTACATGTGGGATTCCGCAAATCTCCCTCAACTTACAATTTTCAAGTCAAAATTTTGCGGGAATTTTAATTTCACAGACATAAAATGGTGTTCTTCGGGGTTAGTTGCGGTGTTCTTCGACTATATTATCAGTTGTAAAACTAAATGTTTCTTTCTAATATTTGACTTCCTAAAAATTAAACGACCACATGCACATGGAGTGAACTGAAAACTAAATGCTGAAAATTATATTACATGCACTAACGATAAACATACGATGATAATGATTCGAAATATTCCATTTTTCTGGAAACTGCATTTTTTCATTTTTCATTCATAAATCTACATAGTATTTAAGACAGGAAGGTCACGCTTTTTTGACTTCGAGGCCAAAATGTGTCGTAGAAGGGAAATCATTTTTCGCAGGTAAGTTCACCGTGTTCTCCAGAATGTCAGTTTTCATTTAAAAAGGAGATCGTCGAAAAATACGCGTTTCAAAGGGGCATATGCCTACTTTTATGAAGACCATTTTTCACTGAGCACTTATTTTACATTGGCTGTAGGTGAAAACAGCCGTCAAAATATGTAAATCTCCCGTCAAATTTTTAAAACGTCTTGTTCTCGGTGATTACTTTTCAATTTCACAATTTTTTAGCACCAACATGTAGCCCTGAATCTCTAGTTTCTAATGAGCTGTCTGGCTGACCACAATATTGAAAATCGGGAGTAACAATTCATTTTGAAAAAATAGGTGTAGTTTTAAAAATATAATTGTTCTCCCACTTCTCATATTGTGGTCAGCCAGTTGATAGCTCATTGGAAACTAGAGATTCAGGGCTACATGCTGGTGCAAAAAAATTGAAAAGTTATCACCGAGAACAAGAACTTTTAAAAATTTGACCGGAGATTTACATATTTGACGGGATATTTGCACATTTTGACCGTTGTTTTCAATTTTAACCTTCTACTTTGAAATTTTAAAGTTGCGCGATAAAATGGCATTTGTTTGGACACGAAAACTATTTGTTAGCACAATTTCAATTGCGGTCACTCTCAAATTTTAGTTTTGTGATTGATTAGCAATTAATAATGATTAAAAACCCCTTTGAAGGTGCCGATAGGTGCCTATGCCCCTTGTTTAAAATATTTTATATATGTCCATCCAAATAAAGTAGTCGTTCAACCTTTAGAATGTTGATGACCAAACAAGAAAGGACGCTGGAGTTATACCTTTCCCTATGTAATTGTATAAAACCATACCATTACAGCTGGGCACATCATAATGGTAAAAACGCGTTGGGTCACCACATACAACACATTTCATTGGTGGCAGGTAAGGCGTACAAGTAGAAGACTATACAAAATTAGGCGAAGTATTAGCCATAGGGAGATTTTTTAATGTCTACTAAAATCGAAGCATTAAACAAAGCAAATTTTAAAAAAATATAAATTTTTAGATTAAAACTGTGTTTTCGGAAAGCAAAAGTAGCGACGAATGTAATTTGTCAAAAAAACTGAAATTTATTATACACAAGTATCTAGCTTTCGTTTTCTTTATTAAAAACAATTAGGAACAACAAAAATTAAAAATATATTAACGAGCGACGAAATAGAGCTTTGCGGCAGACTTTTGAGCTTATTATTTAAAGTACAGCCGACGCTCGATTTTACGACACTCCAAAAAGTTCGTTTCAGCTTAAGGTGTGATACCTTTTTTGACCTTATTTTTCGAGGTTTTTCAGTTCTTATTCGTCAGTCTGTTGTAGCATATCGTGAGGATTCTGATTTGACCGATCGTTTAAAAAAATTGTCTCTTAGACCCGCAACTTTCGATTTAATCGAGATTTGGATTTTGGAGAGAAAATTTGATGATTCTGAAAAACGATCTGTAAAATCGTAATCGTTGCAAATTTGCAACCAGACTGTCAAAAAAAACGGTCAAAAGTTTTCGAAAATCGAGCTGAAAAAAGTGTCGAAGCCTAGGCGGGAACGAACTTTTTGGAGTGTCTTTAAATCGGCTCTAGGTGAATTCGCGGACAGTAAATTTGCCGACACGAATTCGCCGACAGGTGACTTCGCCGACAGGTGAATTCGCCGACAGGTAAATTCGCCGACAAGTAAATTCGCCGACAGGTATATTCGCCGACAACTCTAATTTTGCGGGAATTTAAATTTTTCAGTCTGAACCAACCAAATTAAGTGGTCGTCCACTTGGAGCAATTTGTTTTTTTTACGTTTCTCATTTTCCGAAACCTGTTTTCTGCACTAATTCGTGTATTCTGAAGATGGTTTGACAGTGGTAAAATGCCGTTTTCTAGAGTCTTTTTTGAGTTTTGGGCAATAATTGATTTCACCAAAATTTACTGTCGGCGAATTTACCGTTTCCCCTTTAAATCGAGCGGTAACTGTATTTAAAAACTGCTATTTCAGCACTGAAGGCTGTTGTGTGGTGAGTTTTTTTTTGAAGCTAGTCGTTGTGAGTCTAAGCGTCAAATTTTTTATTTTTTCAAGAAGATCGTTAAAATCAACACCCTTACAATTTTGTGCATCAGACTAACAAATCAGTAACGAAAAAACCTTTAAAAAATCAGGTTAAAAAAGTGTCGGACCCTAGGCGAGTTTTCGACTTCCCGGATTAATTGTCCCTTCCCGACTTTTGAAAATCGGTCCCGTCTCTGGAATTCAAAAATCCTAGTGTATTTTAGTCTAGTTTTTTTTATCATCATTCAAAACTACCGTCAAATTTTAAGTCAATATTAGGGTTGTCAATCGAGAATATTTTCGAGTATATACTTGAAAAATATCTAGATTCTGTCCTTGACGTAAAATTGGGACAAAAGTTTTGCATATTGTTTTGAAAACTGATTCTTGTTGTCAAGTTCCCTGTTCCCCGACCGGGAAAATTATTGTCTTGTTCCAGGATTTTATTTGGTCCCAGATTCCCGTCCCGGAGTAAATTCTTCGGTCATCCCATCACGGTGTCCCGTCCCGGATTTTTTTTCACAATTTTCGTCCCGTCCTGTCCCGGATTAGGCCATTCGTAATCTCTAGTAAAAACGCGTCTTTATAACTTTGTGAGTTTTCACAGTTTTTTACAATCAACAAAAAAGATTAACAAACTGAAATGTAAAACAAAACGCACTTGTTGAGTAAAATTAATAAATTCAACGTAACCAAATATAGGTTAGTTGTTGTGTGTGTGCAAGAGTATTATATAAGAAAAAAACTAAACCCACTTAGAAACGAAAAATGGCTTGATAAATCTTAGTGCACATGACTAAAAAGAATTAAGCAATGTGGAAATTTTAGAATGAGGATAGAAAATTATTTTGGATAATACAAAGACGTTCAAATAATTTCAAGGTAGAAAACATTACTGTATAACCTTTTTTAATCCACCAGCGGGATTATTTTTCAACCCCTCTCGGGTGGGGGATTATTAGTGGGAGGGGCTTATATCTTAACCTCTTCGACGCCGAAAGCTCCGCAATTTTTTAAAAATATTATTTAAAAGTGTTGTAATTCTAATTTTTGGAATTTTAAATTACGCCTGAATTTTTTTTCCTTCAAACAACATACAACTCGCTCGATTCACACCTGGTTGGAAGGTTAGTGTAAATTACAAGCGAGGGAAATTTTGATGAAATTTTCGTTCGCGTATTTTCGTAGAGCGTACCTATGTTCCTTGTGAATCTGTTCACATAGCTCTGAAGACTAACAAAGGTTATAGGAATCACTCTTTTTACCATAGGTAAGTTATCAAAAAAAACTATGAGGGTATCGAGGGTTTTTAGATATTTGAAGTGCCAATAGTCACATTCTTCGTGGAGCTTCAGGAGTGGGAAGTCAGATTTATCAGGGACTTCGGCACTCTCTAAAAGAATGATCAAATATTCCCCAGTATTCCCCTTGTTAGATAAAAAAACAAAAAAATTAGCCTGACCTAACATACGCTGGCCTATCTGCGCTTAAGCACATGCCCAAAAACAATACTTGGACGAAGTGTCTGTAATTGCAGGTTGGGCTTTATACGACTGATCGTATGCAGACTTGGTTCTGATAGTCAGTCCTCGTTCGAGTTGGGCTTTTACATATCCCGCATGTATGTGACTTCAGTGGTACTACAGTCGAAACTGGATACAACACCACCGCGATATAACACCGCCCGAAAAACTGATTTGGTCAGCTTTGACTAAATTAAGTCATAAAACACCACCCTAGGGTTGTGTTACCCGGGTTGTGTTACAACCCTAGTTGTGCCCTTGGTGGTGTTGTATGCACTTCTGATAGTGAATCCAAGTATCTCAACTCCGAAAAAATAGAGCGCTTTAAATCAGATAGGCCAATGAGTGCAAGAGCTTGGGCATCTTTGCAAGATTATAGAAAAAGACTAGGTCGAGATGAGCAGGACGATGAAAAAAGCTGGTGTGTTTTTCAGTGCCCGATGCCAAGGTGCCCGATGTACTCATTAGAAAGCCTTTGTCTGAGCTTTCTAACAGTATACGATGCCAAAAATTTGAAGGCTGGTACCCGGTGCCGGAATTTCAGAGGTCAATGCCCGGTGCGGTGACGGTGCCGAAATTCCAAAATTCACAGCACTGGTATTGAGATTTCCCATATTTTGGGTGGGAGCATGGTTCTTGCCGAAATTTTTTCAAATTTTTTCTTTTCGAAAGTCGTCTTCCCAATGGTTTGTTCGTGTTTTCTACCCACTTGAAGCCATAAATGTTAATAGGAGTTGATGAAAGGCGTTTTTCACACGGAAATTCCCGACTGTAATAACGGTTCATATAAGGGTTTTAGGACCTGCTGAGCACGAATATCGCAAAATCAGACCTCCGAACATAAATGCAATGCCCTTAATCATACCAATTCTCTCAGCGATTCATTGAAAAATGGATAGATTTTCTTCAGGCTGGTGAGCAGTGAATTAAGGTAGCTCAGCATTTTCTTTTTTGCTCATTAGAAAGCCCTTTGTCTGAGCTTTCTAACAGTATGTCGTATGCCTACATTCGAAAAAAATGATCATGGGTAAAATTCAAAAGAATCAATTTTGGCTGGTTCTTTAGACTGACATCTTTACGAAAAGTATAGGAAATTTTGCCCAGATGCATGTAACCATAAAACGGACTTCAGATTTACAATTTACAATATATTTAACAATTTACAATTTACTCACAATTTACAATCGATTTACAATGAATTGACATAATTAAGGGCATTGCACTTATGTTCGGAGGTCAAATTTGCGACATTCGTGCTCAGCAGGTCTTAAACCCTTATACGAACCGTTATTACAGTCGGGAATTCCCGTGTTAAGCGAGGTGGGTAAAAGAAACTTTTGTCAATGAGAATTACTAAATTACTATTTGAAATCATTGTAAGCGCCCAACTGCTAAAGTAAAACATTAAATGACCTACAGTGGCAAAGTTAAGTTGACTAGAACAAGCCTTAGGCCTGAGGATATTACTCGCAGCACAATGAGAGAATGCAAAGAGAGACTTTGTTGGGAGCATGCAGTTACAGAACTGGAATTTTCATTGACTGTGAATGATTATAGAGCTTCGTCATCATCACTTTAGTCTTCGAAATTGAATTGGCGGTGGACACTTTTTTACTTCGAAAATCATCAATAATTATTTTTCAATTATTTTCTGTTCGCATCTAAAAAATTTTTCAAAATTTTGAACGATCAATTAGCTAAACCCAACGCTGTTTGACATAGCCACGTGTTCTCAAAATGTCCAAAGAGGTCCGATTTAGCGTTTAGACGTGTTTCTATTGCGCAGTGGTCAAGCTTTCCGTCACACCATTTTACATAACAAAACAGGCCATTTTTGATAGTTTTTTGAAAAAACTTTTTTCAACGCATTGCTTTTATACATGGCAAAATAGGTTCATTTTTGAGGTCATGAGTTCAATCCCACCCACGGACACCTTCGATTTTTTATTTTTTTAACTTTTTTTATTATTAGCTGACTAATTGACGTAAAATTTTATGTAGACACAGGTTTTAAAGATCAAATTTTCAACTTTTGTTTGAAAATTTTAAGCACAGGCTTGATGAAAGTCTAGAATTCACGTCAAATAAACGGCAGAAAGCATACAGTGCGTTTCATAATGATACGACACCCCCATTTTTTTTGCCGAAAACATTAGTTTTTTGTTCAATTTGTTTATATTTTTCAACTAGCATGTGGAAAACAGCAGAAAATTGCATTCAACTCCAAAAACGTTGTTTTTCTCGAACAGAAAAAAATATTTTGCCGAAATGGCGAAAATTAGCGTTTCATAATGATACGACATTTTCGTAAAAACACGTTTGTTGGCCCTATAGCATGACCATTTGCATCAAAAACAGATTTATAATGTAAGCCCTGAATCTCAGCTACAATTTGGTAGGTCAAATTATTCTTTTTGATTATTACTAAAAAGCTATGACCATCAACAAAAAAAACGTGTCGATTTCTAGTCAAAATCAAAGTAAATCTAAAGAAAATGGTTGTTTGGTCACATAAATACTGACTTTTCTTAAAAGTTGCGATATTAAAATGTATCAGTTGATGCACTTTTTGAAAGCTAAATAGTTTCTATACCAAATGACATGTCAGCCATTTTCAAAGGATTGCACAGAGCTGAGAAACGGACGGTTGAAGTTAGAAAAAGTAAAAAGCCTCTATATTTGCCTTATTTCGGACATTTTCACTTCTTTCAACTTCAACCGTCCGTTCTCAGCCCTGCGCAATCCTCAAATATAGCCCGATATGTCTTTTGTAGAAAAACTATTAAACTTTCAAAAGTACACTAACTGGTAACTTTCGATATTGAAACTTTTCAGAAAAGTCAGTATTTATGTGACCCCAAAACCATTTTCCTTCGATTTACCTTGATTCTGACTATAAATCGACACTTTTTTGTTGATGGTCATAACTTTTTTAGTAATATTAGGTTGTAACATAAGTTCTTTCGGTCTTTGTTTATGAAGATTTTGTTTCAATGTAAAATATTTCTACCATACTGTTACCGTATTCTCTCTAATAGGCCGACATGTCGGTTTATTTTCAACCCTTAAAAATCGTGAAAATTTTGGGTCGAACTCGACATTTTCGGGTGAAAATCCAAAATCGAAAAAGCGGAATCGATAGAGCTCGTGGGAACTAAGAAAACGCAATAAACAGCGATGTAATTTTTTTTCTTCGGACTGAGATACGGTCCCTCAAAGTAGGGGGTGTCGGTTTATTAGAGGGGTCGGCCTATTAGAGAGAATACGGTATATGTCATTTTGTAAAAAGAATCTCCTATTTCATCGCTCTATTTCAGATTTCACAATTTCACAACAAAAATGTTGATTTAAGCCTTCAAGAAATGAGCTTCAAGTTAAAAAAATAATTATCTCCGACATCTTTAGAACTAGTCAAAAGTTCAGTCAATTGTTAGGCGCTGCAGCAACAACTCAGCACTTAATTGTAGCGCAGATCAAGAGCTTCAAAATTCATTTTACAGAATGGTTTTTGAAAATCTGAGTATTGAGATATGACTGTTTTATGATTGATATGACTGTTAAATTCTTCAAAAAATGACTGAAATTCAAGTTTTCTTAATTTTTTCCCGGATTTCAGTCATTTTTTGAAGAATTTGCTTTTTTAAACAGTCATATCTCAATACTTAGATTTTCAAAATCATTCTGTGAAATTGATTTTGAAGCTCTTAATCTGCGCTACAATATGGTGCTAAGTTGTCGCTGCAGCGCCTAACAATTGACTGAACTTTTGACTAGTTCTAAAGATGTCGGAGATAATTATTTTTTTACTTGAAGCTCATTTATTGAAGGCTAAAAATCAACATTTTGTTGTGAAATTGTGAAATCTGAAATAGAGCGATTAAATAGGAGATTCTTTTTTACAAAATGACATATAACAGTATGGTAGAAATATTTTACATTGAAACAAAATCTTCATGAACAAAACCGAAAGAACTTATGTTACAACCCAATAACTTCGAATTTCCGCGCCCATTCAGAATACAACTACAATCGACCTTCTCTCCAGTATACACCATGCATGTATCCAAGTGGAGTCTAACCAGGCTGCAGAAACACCCATCTCCCCTGAATTTGTTTTGGAAAGAGATTAATAGATTAAACAGTGTAAAAGTCGAAAATGATGTAGATAAAACGACCTCTAGTTAGGCTTTGGGCAACCCCTAATCTAACCTTTTTCTGGTGTCGACCTTGGAGATAGGTTAAGGTGGACATTCTGGCGTGTCTTTTCACAAGAAATTTTATTGTGGTCAGTCAAGTAAATAAAATGCTGTTCAGCCACTTTGAGCAGACTACCCTACGGAGAAAGATCACTGTTCTACATTTCGGGAGGTGACACACTCCGTTAAGATGACGAACTTCTGTCAGTTAGACAAAACAACTCTGCGATTATCAAAAAATAGATTGGGGTGACTTGTGTTAAATCACCAGTTGTTTATGTTTAGCAAAGAAATGCAAAAAAATTTATTAATTTTAGCTCGTTGATAAAACTGCCAAGCCCTCCACCACCAACTCACATTTTCGTAATGCTGATGAGATGTCGAGGGCCTAGCAAATGGCACAGCAGTCTGAGATCTTGCGACAACACTGAACGAACTGCCACACTCTCTTTTGTTTGCCGTTGGTCGAGAAGGACATTAATTGCTTGGTAAGGGTTGGGTTGTCGCATTAAACCCGATACATTAAATTTTTTAAGTTCCCGATTGAATATTTGTTCCGACATACCACACGTGTGCGTGATATTGAGCTGCTGACTAACCTTGAATGGTTTACTGACAGCAAGCGGTATAGCCCTGAGACTGCTCTACGACTTAGAACTCACATAAATGACCAATTGTGGCAAATGGAAACTGGAAAAAGCCATACCACTTAATCTTTTTGAAATAAATATTTATTTTGAGTTAATAATAAAAGACGTTAATTATAAAATAGAAAGCGCTTGCAATAAGCAGCAAAATGAGTTATTGTGGGCATACCTGTACGCTCGAAAAAATCGGTGCCGGGCGTCAACCTGGGCGCGGGACTTTTAAAAATCGTGGTTCTGTGTCGCGAAATTCAGTCTTGCTAAGCATATTCTTCATCCTGACACCGGATTCTTGTTCAGCTGTTGAAGAACTGTTTGAAAAACTTGAAAGAACCCTATTTACAAAATTCGAACAGAAGTTGAATAAGCCTGAAGCCTTTCTAAATGCATAATTTCACGGGGAACACGATGGCTTTTTCAGATTTTTTTTAAATCTAAAAGATGGTTAAAATCAGTCTTTGAAACATGTGACCCATACGCCGGGCACAAACTTAGACGCTACAAATTTATGTGTTATTTTGTCATACATGCTTTTTAGACCAAATCACAAACAGTGTTAAAAGTCCGTCTAGTCTATCTATAGTTAGATCTTTTAGAAATTAAAGAAAACAGATAATTATGGAGGTTTATTACAAAAAAATTTAAATAATGTGAACTACTTTTTAGATGCTGTTTGTCTCAAAATGTTTGCTGTGTAAAAACACATTGATGTGTGAAAGAGAGCCTTTTCACGTACCTACAAAATGAGCTATATATCATAGCTTTATCATGAAACTGCTCAAAGATATGAACAAAAATACAACCATCAAGAGAAATCATGACAAGGTGGCGTCAACGCAATAAGTACCGTATATTCAAGTGCAAATAAAAATTAATACTCTGACCTCTGTCATAAATAAAAGACCATACTTGTTGAGGACAATGAGAATTTGCAAATTCAAACTACTATTTTCGGATCCGTTGATTTTTTTCACCCGATTTATTGCAATGTGGAGTGTGTTCTTTGACTGCAAATCAGCCAAATACACCTGGTTTCATCGGCGCGAAAGGTGTGAAATAGGTAAAAGTTAAAAAAAAGTTAGCTTAGAGAAAAATACTCTTTGTAGGGGGTACACTTGAGCTGTTGTCGGTGAAGTTGGTCTCAGGTTCGATTCCAGTGTCTGCTGTATTGTTTTTGATAATTTAATATCAATAAATGATTGAAAAAAATCTCGGAATAAAAATTGTCCCGCGCGCATTTGAATTTGCCAAATTCCCATTGTCATCAACATGTATGGCCTTTAATATAATATTTTCCGAAATTTCGTGCTTTTTTTACTCAATATGGATAGAGGTATTTAAACAAATTAACCACCGGAGTTCATTTATTTGCAGCGCTATGCGCTTTTTGAAAGGCTTATAGTGATTCAGTTGGCGAAAAAGCACTAAATTGATTTTCTTTTGTCTCAATTTTCAATTTATTTTTGTATCGTGTAGATCAGATCTCAGCTTTCCACCAGCTGTCAATTAACGAAAACAAAGTTTCGAAAAGTTGGAGGGAAAAGTGTTCAAATGAACCTAATTTTAAGACCTTTCTTCAAACTTTTTGAAACATCATTTACCGTATTTCCTCTAATTAGCCGGCCCCTCCTAAAAAGCCGGCCCCCAGAAGGCGCTCAAAAAATAAGCCGGCCCCCTCTAATAAGCGGGCCCCTAATAAGCAGGCAGGACCTGTTAATAACAAAGTTATCGTAAAAAATGAACTTTGTTATTAACAAAGTTATTGCTAATAATGGACTTTTTTAAAGGATGTTCAAAAATATAAGGCGGGCGCCCCTCTAATTAGCCGTTCCCCTGGAGAGGATCAAAAAATAAGCCGGCCGGCTGTCTAATTAGAGGAAATACGGTAGTCAGTTGATAGCATGTTGGAAATCTGAGATTCTGGGCTATAAAATATTGCTTACCACTCTTAATAATGAATTAATCAATGACATAAGTTCAGCAAACTTTTTAGCTCCAGCAGCTGGGCCCATTTTACTTTGGGATAAAACATGAGCATTTTTGTAAAACGTTCTTCCTCTGTCTCAATAATTCCTTGTCTTCCAAAATCCATGTCTCCACCGCTAAAATCTTTCAATTATTGGCTAAAGTACAGAATCAGTACGTGACCCGAAATTGTCCTAATCTCCTTTTTTGTCTTGAAGGAGCAAAGAAAACTGCGAGAGGGTCGATTCGTATTCGCAAAATTCGTATTCGGCTTTTTTCGTATTCTCACTTAATACGTTTATTTGTAATAGTTAGTTTTTGTATTTGTAATAATACAAATATCGTTTGTTTGTATTATTACTTACGCATTCTACGAATCTGCCGAATACGAAAAAAGTCGAATACGAATTCTACAAATACGAATCGACCCTCTCCAGAAAACTAGCCTCAATGAGTTTCTAGCTCCCCAAAAATGGAATTTGAACATAGTTTGTTGACTGGGGCCTACAGCATAAAGAAACTATGGTATGCATACATTTTTATGCATTCAGAGTCACTTTCGAGTGATTGGTGCCCAAAGTATGTGGGTGCCCAAGCCCACAAAGCGCATGAAGCTTGAAAGTCCAAGGCCTTGGCATCACCGCCCCCCCTGGAAAAAAAGTTACTTATCCCGTTTATCAACCCCCCCCCCCCCCCGCCACCCAAATTTTAAAAAAGTAACGCAAAAACCGTCCTAGGTTACTTTTTTTCTGCTTGATACGATACAAGAAACATTTCTAAAAATGTCCAATTAAAAATTTAAAAGATTTTCAGAATTTTTGACGTCAACTCATAAAGGCCAATGGTCTTTTTAGGGTATTTTAAGGTCATTTTTAATTATTTTTACATTTTTAGGCTTGAGTTTAGGTGTGAGTACAGGCTGATGGTCGCTACAAAACTGGCCGTTTACAGAACTGGCAGTTTACAGAATTGGTCGTCACAAAATTGGCCGTTTACAAAACTGGTCGTTTACAGAATTGGTCGTTACGAAACTGGCCGTTTAACAGGATTGGTCTTTTACAAGAATTGGTCGTTTACAGGATTGGCATTTCAAGAAGTAATCAATGAATGAATGGGTGACTTTGATATCATTGGCGACCAACGCCAGACAAGATGATTAAACGGGATAAGTACCGGCAAAAAGTCAAATATGATCAATCTTTTTTTATCAAAAATTGTCACTGTCACTTAAAATGCGTTCAAGAATAATTCTAAAGGGATTGCTGAAAATTATCTAAAATTTCAGATGCTAAAATGATTTAGAACACTTTCGGGTAACGTAGGGATTCTGTACCATGGTCCAATTATTGCAGTTTTGTAGAAAACAGGTTTTGGAACATGAAAAACGTGAATTTTTTTTCGCATTAAGTGGACGACCACTTGTTAGGTTGGTTCAAACTAGAATTTAAATTACCGCAAAAAATTTATAAATTGCGTGAATTAGAAAGTGTGGATTATTTCATGTGTGGATCAATTCTGAGTACCCATACATGGTCAGTGCCTTGGTCCTACCACCTGAGTACGAATTTCTCGTACCACTACCTCCATACTACCACCTGGATACCCTATGAATCGATTCTAAATAGGGTACGATGATTTTTAATTACTTTTAGCTGAATCCAAAATTTTAGATTCTGGAAGTGGATACCTTTTCGGAAAGGTAACAGGTGATACCTAACCATTCTGAGACTGCCTTGTCATTTCAAAGTATTGAATCAAGAAAAAATCATTTTCGCCACCACTGGAATTCGAACCTGTAACCCTACAAAATTGGTGGATCAATTCAACGACGATCTTTAGTCATTGGTCATTGCCGCTATTTTTTTCAGCTTGTGACAAGACACAGGGATGGCCAGGGTACGTTACAGAGTGTTTCTAGAACAGAGTCTTTTTAAATCCCATATTAATTTACGGGGCCCAATGAGGGGGCCAAATGAGGGAGCCCAAATGAGGGAGCCCAAATGAGTAACCCAAATGAGTAGATAAAAAATATTTATAATTGGAAAACCAGAAAATTCGTAAATGGTCGATGAAAAAATCTACTTGATTACCAAAAAATTCGGAAAAATCTAGTTTTAATCCATTGGTTACCAGTGAATTGGTTCACCAAGGGTAAAAGATTCTAGTGGATTCCAACAGATTCCAGTGATTTTTTTGCAAAAAAACTTTTTTAGTCGAAATTTTACCTTTTGCCTTGGGCGAAGATAAACAGCTAAAGAGGTACCTAGAGATCATAAAAAGATGAGATTTTGAACATAGTTTTTGTTAACTGGGACCTAACTCTGTATGCATACATTTCTATGCATCCAGAGTTACTTTTGAGTGATTTGTGTCTAAGGTATGTGGGTGTGCGCATCTCAACCCCAAGCAAGCAAGCTCCCTGCGCCCGCAAAGGGGCGCAGGGGCTTGATGGGTTAGAGATGCGCGCACTCACTTGCCTTATACATGATTCCGAGCTAGACTCATGATCAAAATGCATATAGAGGCTTTTTTTGTCTAGCTCCAGTGACCAAAACGGGTAGAATGCCGTTAACATAAGATGGTTTACCTTAGTTTCCCAAGGCAAAAGTCAAATTTTGGCTAGAAAATTATTTGCAAAAAAAATCAGCTTTTGATGTGGGAAGTGTTAGAAAATAACTTTTTATCGTTTTAAGCATATAAAAGTTAGTTAAAGGAGCATAACGCGTTTCAAAAAGTTGAGGCGGGTATCCGGGATAACCGGGTTTTGCTTTTTTAATTATGAATTGCAGGACTTTTAAAAAACATCGGCAAAATCGCAATCCTGACGATATTTCCGACCAGACTGTTAAAAACAGAACTGGCAAAAGCTTTCAAAAATTGGGTTAAAAGAGTGTTCGGACCCAAGGCTGTAACGAACTTTGGGGGTTCCGAATTAACGAGGTTTACTTTATTTCAAACGACTCAAGAAAGCACAGTTCTAAACCAAAGAGAACTATCCCGCGATTGTAATTTTCGCACATGCTACTGCGCGCAAAGAAAAAAAAAAACAATGCCACAAAGTTTTTTTTTTGAAACAAACGCACGGTTTTTTTGAACGATCTAATATCACAGTCAAAATCGTGATCAATATTAAAACATTTGGTCGTGTGTGTTTTAGCTTCTTGACTTTTTGCATGAAGTACTCCAGTATAAAATAGATTGAGAGAGACACGCTCTCATTTGCAAATTTACTACCGCCTTAGCATATTGTGGTACTTGTAAAAAGCCAGAGTTTTTTTTTACAAAAAACCCTACTTTTTGTGTTTTTCACCTTGTTCAAATCTGCCATCTGTTTTAGTATTTTCAGTAGCTTAAAAGTTATTTTTAAGCAAATCGCGCATAAGAAGAACCGCAACTAAGACTATTAAAATGGTAAATTTTCATTTTTCACCTATTTTCATTTTATTTCCACCTATATTTAAACACAACTTGTTTTAGGCTCAAACAATTAGGCTCCGAGTGAAATCTCTATGACATCTTCAAGTGGACTTCCGTCAATTCGGTGAATTTGGAAAAAGAAATGAGCAAGTTGGTCCGCCGGTTGGAAGCAAAGGCCAAGTTGGACAAGATTTATTGGAGAAATAAGGTGACTGATTATAATTATAAGCTGCATTATCAGAAAAATTCGAGCGCTTGATAAGATTTACAATCCCTGTGTAAACCAAGTTGATCACTTTTTTACTCAGCAAAACATGACTGCACATCTTCCTGATGAAGTTCTGTGCGATATTGTTGGTTTTTTCAGCAAAGAAACCTGTGTCAATGTAATCTTTGCGTCGAGAGCGCTTACTACACTCACACTCCACCACTTAGAATTTCTTCT
Organism: Ditylenchus dipsaci; assembly: GCA_004194705.1. Lineage (NCBI taxonomy): Eukaryota > Metazoa > Nematoda > Chromadorea > Rhabditida > Anguinidae > Ditylenchus > Ditylenchus dipsaci. The sequence goes on along the minus strand of SADC01001256.1, from coordinate 873,938 downwards.
ACTAGCTGCTGTATTGATATTTGTGCTTTTTTTCGAAAATAAGTTAGCTAATTACACTAATTGTAGGACAAGACCCTTTACTTCGACAAAGTTTGTGGAAAGATGAATGCGCTTGTGGTCGACAATCTCGTTGGCTCAACACAGTTTGTTGCGATAAAGCAGATGGTAAGTGATCCTTGTGTTTTTTCGTTGATGACATTTTTTTTTTGATATTTTGCAGGTTGACATCCTCATCATCGTCATCGATTCCGTCAAACAGGTTCCGAGCAACACGGACGTCAATTGCTGGATTTCAGTAAAGTGATGAAGAGTTTCGAGGAATACAGAACGACTTTGCTAACTATAATATTTGGACCAAGTCGAGAGAGGCCTTCGTTGCGGCCTTTGAAGCTATTGCCCGTCTACAAGGAAGTCCGAGGGTTGAAGGTCGTCATCTGTGGCTGCTCTATTCTTTAGTTTGGTTTTAAGCCTTCTTGCCAGATAATATTTTTTCAAATTAATTCCAGTTGAATGTTGCTTTCCTGTTGCTTGAAGTTTCCTCAGATGAAGAAGTAGTTTTGGAGAAGATCATTATTTAAAATGCCTTTTGTTGTTTATTTTCTGCCGAAATAAAGAAATTCTGTTGAGCTTTATCATTTTGCGAAATTGAAGTTTTAGTTATGTGGGGTTTTTTGCTTGAGTATATTGGGTTGTTCAATAAGTTCGGTCACAGTCGAACCTAAACCTGAAAGTGAACTTTTTTTTAAATCGACAAGAGGAGCAAGGTAACAATGGCAATTTCTGGTGAGGTGCCGATAACAGGAAAGAACCCAAATGCAAGGATTCCGATTTCGCCGAGCGTTTCTCAAAAATCCCGCAATTTTGTTATTAAAAAAACCATTATAACGTGGCTGTATTTTTAAAAAGAGCGTCATTATAATGGGAATTTTTTAAATGGAAAAATTGCAAGATTTTTTACAAATAATCAGCGAAATGGGAATCAATGCGATTTTTAAGATCAGACTGTCACAACAGAATCGGCAAAAGCCTCCAATAATTGGGGTGAAAAAAAGTAGGACTCTTAGCACGGCCTTTCAGAGTAGTCAAAATGGGCACTAGGGGACTTCTAAATAATTCAAATAAATTTTGCAGGAAACCGAAAAACTCTTGAATTTGACTATAATTTTTTTTGATGACTTTCATGCAATGCGATCTGAGCGTACTTTGGGCGAAACTTCAGGCAATGTTACTGGTAGGGTAAACTCTAGATGAATACTTGGCAGTGGTCAATCAAGTCGAAACCGGTGAAGCACTCACTCTTTCCGAAATCGCAGCGGATTTTCCAACAGTGGAAGATAATGTGATTTCTTTGGCTTGTGGTAACTTTTTTCAATGACACTGAAGTGGTAGAGATTGATGAACATCCCGAATTGCAGCCAGTCACTGATGAAAAAGCCCTCAGATCAACTTGAGCTCATCCTAATCTTCCAATTCGAAAACTATTTATCTGTTAGAGTTACTGGATTTGATGGCCCCAGAAATTATGAGAAATTAAAGCTAGAACATTTTATCGGTTACTTCATTGCTAATTCCACAGCCTGATCAATATGCGATAAACAGCTTATTTTTTTGGACAATACGTAAAAATGCCTCCTTTTTGGCGAAAAAGTGCCTCCTTTTTGTGAAAATGTGCCTCCTTTTATTTCTTTTGATTGAAAAGTCATGTATTTGTTTTTTTTTGCCATTTTATTTTGCTATTTTAACCGCGCTAAAATGTCAAAATTAGCCATTTTTTCCAGCCATTTCAGCCGCGGCGAAAATGGAAAATTTGCCATTTCTCCTCCTCCAAAAAATTTGGCCTCCGCATAATTAGTGCACCGGACTAGACATGATCATGATAGCCTCGCAAACGATACCCGGCATAGAACTTGTCTATCGAAAAAGGGATTTACTGCATCCTAAATTGTGTAGACATACGCCATCCAAAGTATCCACCTGGATACTTGAGCTGGTCCCAGCCGGACCACCTGAGAATTTGATGTCAATGCACTTTTTATACTCGTGAAACCGTTGCATGAAACCAGTTTCCAGGAACAGTTTCAAGGGTTTCTTGGAAACCATTAGTTTCTTAGAAACGGTTTCTTGACACATGAAATCGTTTCACGCAACACTTGAAACCGTTTCTCGAAACTCGTGACGAAAACTAGTGACGAAAATTATCCCAATTTTTTATAACTAATTTTCAATCATCTATCGCTTAATTTAACTTTTGTGTTGCCGGACTCTTTGATCTTGAAAATCCTTGATTATTCTTAGCCTACAGCATACTTGTGCACGGGCTGGCCCGCGGGCCGTCCGGACCGACGGGTCGAGCCGGCCCGAACCCACTTTTGAAATACATAAGTCGGCCCGAAGAATTTTTCTTGTAGCTGAGATTCCAGGCTACACAAAACGTATCTCACCATTTATTAAAATTGAATAAAAATTTTGACTAATTTTTAAAAAGTATCTCAAATTTTTCAACCTCGGCCCGGCCCGGACGACTTGAAATTTGAAATACTTTTTAAAAATTAGTCGAATTTTTATTCAATTTTAATAAATGGTGAGATACGTTTTGTAGCCTGGAATCTCAGCTACAATAATAATTTCTTCGGCCGACTTATGTATTTTAAAAAGTGAGTGCGCGGCTCGGCTCGGGCCGGCTGCCGGCTCTCGTCGTAAAAGTTGAAGTGAACACCCCCCCCCCTCATCAAAAGAGTATCAGTTCTCTAGCCGTGAAACACCAAAGAGTAGGCGTTCTCTAACCATTTCTAGGCTTAAAAAACTGATACTCTTTGGAGAGGGGGGTGCACTTCATATGCTGTCGTCTGGCCTACAGTCTTTCTAGGGATAGCTTTCATTGATGTGGCTTTCCTTAGTCTTGCTCTTCTAACTTCTTGATGTTTCTATAATCTAAGCATTCAGATAGGAATTCTAGTTTCTTCTATTATTTTGAGATGGAGACCTTGGCTCTATACGCACACCCACAATATATGTTTAAGTTCCCCCTGCTGTTTTTTTAATTTTTCTTTCTAAAAGTCTCAAAAATGATCATTAACTACTTTTCGAATCTTCAAGGAACATATTTCGGCGCTATCGGAGAATCTGTTTCCCTTTTGCCTTGGTCCCTCCTGTTATTTTTGGTGAAAAATACTTTGGTCTCCCTGCTGTTTTTTAATCTTATTTTAATCATCTTAATCACCACAATCTCCTCAATCACCATGATAACATTGAAAAAAACAGCAGGGGGACCAAGGCAAAAAGGGGAAACAGGTTGTCCGATAGCGCCACATATTTCAGCTCGTTCTAATATACGTTGGCCTATCCTTGCCTAAGCCCAATTTTATATATTTCTAGGAAAAAATCAGCTTGGGGGACCAAAGCGAAATATTTTTACCATTTTTATACGAAAAAATTTGCAATGCTAATCGCGAAAGTTTTTCGCACAACTCTAGCGGCCTTAAACAACATTTGCGATCCCTCGCCAACCCCCACCCCCAATACCCTTCTGGCCGATTCCACCCAAGATAATAAAAATTCAAATTCTAAATCCTTTTGAAATTTGAATGTTTATTGTCTTGAGTGGAATCGCTACCCTATTTAAAAATTCTTTTTGGATAATATTTTTTTTTGCCCATAGAATATTTTTTTTTGCCAATAGGTTTGGTATGCCCATAGAATACTTGTTTTTGCCCATAGAATTCTCTTTTTTGCCCATAGAATTTCAAATGACCATGGAATACTCGTTTTGGTCCTAGAATTCTCGTTTTTTGTCCATAGATTCTAATGCTTATAGTATTATGTGATAGTATCGTTTTTGCAATAGACTTTGATGTTTTAAAATAAAAACCAACACATCACCAGTCAGATGATTTGAACAAGTTTCTTAACGGGAGACATATCTTTCACCTTTGCTATTAATATCTTCAATACCATAGTTGCTCTATTAACTCCCTATGCTCTAATAACCCTCCACCCTTTGTTTTAGACAAGGATTTCAGAGAAAGGATCATATTCACAATTTCAAGATTTTTAGAAGTCGAAAAAAACTTCGCATGGGTAGTTAATAGAGAAAATACATATATGTTCCTCAATCTTCAAACAATCCATGTTCCCATATCAGCTTCGCATTTCATTTTTTTTGAACCAAAACGACATTTTACAACGCTTAACAATAAAAAGTCTACAATGAAACATTTAACCTTGAGCTGGTCTTCCTCTCTTTCTTTCTTCCCAGTATATCAGCACAGCATGCCTCGGAAATTGAATGGCTCCTTGCTTCTTCATGAACTGCAGCGCATGTTTGCATGCTCCTTGCTATTACCCCTCATAGCAAGTGCACAAATAGTAACTTGGCCAGAGCAAAGACGGGAGAATCACACAGAATCACGGGTGAATCACATTTCACGGAACATATGTGACCCTAGTATTGATAAAGAACTGTGAAGAAGTACAATATACTAACCGGCATATCCTGCAAAATTAGCTTTCCGTTTTTCCCTCTTTTTCTTTCTGGCGAATGACCTGTTTCACTTTGGGAGAGATTACGCCCTGCGCAGTTGATTCATGGCTGGAGTGCTTACCACTTGACTCGACGATAATGTCTTGATTGCTACTGGGCCTTCGAATCCTGAGCTTTGCTGGGCAGACACATCCTTTCTTTTTGGACACAGCGCAACTCCAACTTTCAATGGCGTGCTTATTGCAGAAAGATGTCCCTTTGCTGGAATCATGGATAAGAAACTAAGAATGACAACAAAAATTTACAAATTCCACTTGTTTAACGACCAAACGCTATCCGGATTCTTCTTCCACTGCAGTAGATGGCTTTCTGCTTCGTCACCACTAAATTTGATCATTTGTGCGTAAACGAGAGCAGGCTTATCCTTTCTTCGGCCAGACACTTCTTGCAGAGACATTGGCAAAACGACCGAATCGACCGAAAACATATTGGAAAATGTCGGGCGACAATTTCCAAAATATTGGAAATTGTCTGGTAGCCGGATTTTTGTCACTTATGGAAAAGTTAATTACCAGAGAAAATACGGTAGTATTTACAAACATAATAAAAAAACAATAACTATGCGCTGGTATTAACAAATCAGGTCCTAGATTTCACACGATTGCTGCTTCGATTTTACATAAAAACAATTTTAAAATATGTGTTTAAATTCAAAAAGCGACCTTTTGTCAATTTCGAATGTTATAAATATAATTTTTTAGGCCCTTATTCTGCAAGGGTAGTTGTTTTTACTAATATTTTTTATCAGTTTTTTTTACTTATCCTTTATTACAGCAATAACGTGAAAGATGCTGCTAAGGCTGATAAATGCAACCGATTTTTGGATTTGATTGAGAGCTATGTGGATCAGGGACTTATTGAGTACTTAAAGTGCGCATTAGCTTTAAATCCAAAGCCCGTTTGACAATATGATTTTTAGAGAGCATTTGTGTGATCTGCAAGCTCAGCCTAGGAACACACAAATACATGATTTGTTGTATGAATGCTAAACGAGCAGCCACCAGAAATGCCAGAGTCGTTTTTCTTTCTGGTACCTCATTTTAGACATAAGACTGTTGACAAATTCTCGCTTAAAAAATTGTACTTTCAAAAAACTTTAGGCGCCTCGTAGAAAAATGACCTTGAATTTTTTTTGGTTTCAGGACTACCTTCATTAATGTAAGCTTAAAATAACTGAAAGTGGGTGTCTATATAGTACACCCTTTTTCCAAAAGTGGGTGCCACTATATCGAGACTCGAAGGTCTTTTTTGGCAAATTGTTAGCATTTATCATTTATGATACAAAAGCCAGCGGTAAAATCAGAATTGCTACGATTTTCTGAATAGACAGCCGAATCAAATTAGGCAAAGGTTTTCAAAAATTGAGATAAAAAGTGTCGGACCTTAGCGGGAACGAACTTTTAAGGGTGTCACTATATCGAAACTCGACTGTAGTAAAAACTAGAATAGGTTGTTGCCACAAATGTGCCAATTCGTAGGCGCGAGGACCTGGTTGGAAAAAACGCGTTACAAAAATGATGCATGCTGCCACCAGGATTTGAACCTGTAACCTTGCCTTGGTCCCCCAAGGAAACCAAAAATTTAAACAAATCTGCCTTGGTCCCCTGTGTTTTGACCAAACTTTAAAAGGGCTATAACTTTTTTTTTGAGTCGGACAACCAAATTTTTTCATGAATGTAAATCGACCACGCTGCGTCGAATGGTGTTAACAGAATTTGAAAATTCACTTCGGAACACCCCTAACAATTAAGTGTGACCCACAGACACACAGACAGACAGATCCAGCGCTATAGTAAGGGGGCTTTGGCTGGCTGAGCTCGTCGAAAAAAACCCTAAAAGAAAGCTTTTTTAAATTTTACGATTTTTTATATAAGAAATGGTCAATCGTCGTTTCAAACTCACAAATTATTCGCGATAATGATTATAATTTCATTTAGTTACTATTGCAAATGGATCGAGTGATGAAGCCAAGTTCACTAACAACGAAATTGAGCTGCGCTCACCCAAGCAACTGCTTCAAGAGTTCAGCAAAACATAAAAATTAAACACTTAAGTAAGCCAACTGATCTAAGTACACATTTTGAAGTCGGAGTGTTTTTCCTGCATCAAATTTAGTCTTATTTCACTTTTTTAGTTTTTTTGGCATTACAAAAACTAATTTTGAATCAAATTGATGCGGGAAAAATGGTCCACTTGTTGTTTTATTTTTTTATATTTTCCATTTGTCTAACGGCTTTACTTCGGAAGTCAAGGTAAATCTGCAATAACCGGTACATTCGATTTTGAAGATTGTTTTTCCTTGTTTGTTGTTAACCAAAATTGTTTTGCAATTTACTACGTACATTCTACTTGTTATTTTTCATTTGCTGAAATTACTGATTTCATTTTCCATACAGCAGTGATGATTCGCACAGAATTTTTTTTGGATGTTACTGGTTTTTTTTGTTGAAAAGTTGCGAAAAGTTTCTTTACTTGTTGATCACATAAAATAATAATGTATTCTTAACAATAAAAAATATTGGGTTTGATCAGAATTGGTGAGGACAGAGGAATTATAGTGTTGCATACTACAGTCAACCCTCTAAAAACCCGACATACTCAATAAGCCGACACTCCAATAACGCGCGCAAGGGTGCCGGTTTAATAAGGGTTGACTGTAGTTCAAGCTAAAAACAAAGAATGTTTAAAGCGGCATGCCCGTACATTACGCTAATTGAAGGCAGATCCAGCTGTGCTGTGCTTTTTTGAAAAATTTTTTAAGCTACATAAATTCTAAGTAAACTTTTTTGTCTGATTTTTAAAGTGTATGCATACCAGAGTGTATGCATACCATAGTTTTGGCTTCGGTAGGCCACAGCCCGTTAGGCCGTAATAAGGGGTTATTTATGACCCTTTTTTGGGGAGAGGGTTATTTATGACGCACAGTCAGTAAAGCATTACCACGCTCGAGAACTCAAGTGTTGAAATTCTTAACATAATGTTATTTAAGAAATGTACTGGTAATAACTAAAAGAACCTGATCAACTGAGTGAAATTTAAAAAAATAAAAATATTGACGAAAATAGCTAAAATTATGTGCTCAATAATTCCCTTGAATACTAATTCTCAAGAAAGATTCTGGCTACTGAAATCTTATTTAACTACCGACAAATGCCAATTTTCACAGATTTCACAGATCAACGAATTAACAATTTTTATATAAACATAACAGAATGAAAAAAATGGAGCAAATACATCTTCTAGTTGGAGAACAGTAAATATCATTGCATGAAACTCCCTTATTCGGTGAGACTGAAAATTCGTTTTTCATATATATTTTTTAGTTTGACAAGCTTTAAAATTGGTTGAAAGTGTTGTTTACAGGTAAGTCTGTAAATTAAAGTGCAAAATATTGATAAAAGTCATTACTTTGACCTCTGTCACAAGTCAAGGGGGAGAGACTTTTACGGCTACTTTTTGACATCGACTGCTACTTCACTGCACATACCTTTTTTCATATATTCTGTTCTCTTTTCTCAGATCTTTTTACACCGTTTTGTAGCTGAGATTTTTCTCTATTGATAAAGTGGTCAAACACCCTAATTAAAAATAATTTTGAGAAAAACACACCAAATATAAGTAAAACTCCAATAAAAATACCTGGCTGAAAAACAACGGTTCTTTAGTGTGAGGTTAGCGTGATTTTTTCAAAAATGGTTTTTAATTAGAGTGCTTGAGCAGTTAATCGATAAAGAAAAAACATTGAAGCTACTCATTTTTACCCTCCTAAAAAGCTACTCGGTTTCACCCCTCCCAATAAGTTCTAAGGGGTATCTAAGAGCATACTTCAAAAAAAGCTGGAATTGTAACGTTTGGCCCTGAGCATGAGCCTGAGGGCCAAAGCCTCGATATGATAGTCAATTAACAGTTGGTCGGTTTTACTACTGTATTGAGTATTTTTGAATAATTTTAACTAATAATTTCAATATTAAATGTAGCTTACCACTTTAAACAATAAATTAATCAATGACATAAGTTCAGCAAACTTTTTAGCTCCAGCAGCTGGCCCATTTACTTTGGAGATAAACATGAGCATTTTTGTAAAACGTTCTTCCTCTGTCCTCAATAATTCCTTGTCTTCCAAATCCATGTCCCCCACTGCTGAAATTTTTTAAAATATTGGTTAAAGTACAGAATCAGTACGTCACCCAGAATTGTCCTAATCAACTTTTTTTGTCTTGAAGAACCAATGAAAACTAACCTCAGAGAGTGCCTAAGCTCTCTAAAAATGGAATTTGAACATAGTTATATTAACTACAGAGGCCTACAGCATAAAGAAACTCCGGTATGCATACATTTTTATGCATTCAGAGTCACTTTCGACTAGTCAGCCCCCCCCCCCCCAAGGCAAAAGGTCAATTATAATCGATTTTTTTACCAAAAATATCAAACAGTCACTTAAAATGTGTTTCAAGAATAAACGCTAAATGATTGCTAAAATGATCTAAAATTTCAGATGCTAAAATGATTTAGAACACTTTCCGGTAACGTAGAGATTCTGTACACTGATCCAATTATTGCAGTTTTGTTCATTCTCAAACCTGAGCTGGAATAAATGATTGCTTTTCAACAGAACATACTCTTCTGTACTAATTCCTATTCTCCAAACGAGCTTTGATATGCTGGCATGAAAATATCTTCTAGCTTGTGCTATTCTTGAATTTAAAAAATTGTTATTTAATTTAATTAAAAAATGCGAAATAATTTTTCAATTCCCCAAAAATCTGAAATTTTTGAACTCGATCTGAGATTTTCAGGTGCTTAACAAGACCTGAATAATGGAATCGATGGGACTCGACTTCGACTTTTGGAGGAATGCCATGGCACCGGAGTACGTGGGAGTTAGGGAAATGCAATAAACAGTTTTGTAAAATATTTAATTTATTCTTACTTATGTTCCTGTTCTTCACTTAGCCTCTTTCTTTCTGGCCCTTCATATTTTTCTTGCGTTAATTCAATTGAATAAAAAGCATCCAGAAAAAGTGCATTCACTAATGACATATTCTTTAATAGTATTCCTGAAATATTTTATGGTTTACGAAAACGGCTGTTTGTGTGTGAAAATCTTGTGTTGAGAGGAGACATAAAGTGAATATTTTCTTATATCTATGAGATGCTGCAGCATTTTTATTTTCTAAAGCTAGTAAGTAGTGTCTTACTTTCTTTGAAAATCATTTTAGTTAACGCGATAATTTCCGACTGTAATGTTGGACTATCTGTGAGTTTCTGACCCAATTTTTGTTGCAATATACCAAAATGGTTAGCCGAAAAAATGCAACAGAACGAGTACAAAGATTCACTAGATAACAAGCAAATATCACAAAGTTCAAGCCAAAACCATTTACACAAACCCAAGGGCTTTTGGACGAAAATTCAGGTGGTTTTGGCTTGGTTTCGTAATTTTCTCAAAATTTTATAGGACACTTTCTGAAAATATAAATATCGGTATTCCCGAAGAGCTGTTTTTAGGGCGGGTGGTGGGTTGTAAAACCGAGCAGGCCGAAACTTTTATGAATAAACTCAGGTAAAAAACGTTTTTGTAAAGTCTCGCTCAGGAAAAAGACGCCTATATGAATTCAAAAACAAAAAAATTAAAAAATTAAAGTGAAAAAAACGAAAAAATTTAAAAATTTCACGGAATATGGACGCAGAATCAAATTAAAAATTCTGAAGAAACCTTAGCAAGAAAAAACCTTGCAAAAAACAGGGAATGCAAGCTGTAGTCATTGTTGAAAAGGGACTCAGAGCAGGACGTTTAAAAAATCTAATTTGAATTTTTTTGTCCAGACGTGAACATGCCACAAAAAGCGTATTTTATACTTTCTTCGACTGAAAGTCGACTGTAATTTAGTCTTGTAGTGAAAAGCTGGCTTAATTTAATTGGTTTTCAAATGTTTCTTGTGACTGCAGTGTCTATCAAGTGTCTATAGAGTAGACGGGGCCCCGGAATTTTCCCGCGAAACCCGAAAACCAAAATTTTCGGTGCGCCTAACCGAGCCAAAAGCCGAAAACCGAAAATTTTCGTGTTTTTGGCTTAAAAAGAGCCGAAAGCCGAATTTTTTTTCAAGTATATAGGTTTGAATACTGGTGGTGGAAAAGAGAACATTTCTTACTGACTAGTTGTGTAGATAATACCAGTGGCTGTGGTAGGTGAAGTCAACCACGATGTAAGCACCTTAACTACTAGGTAGGTACCCCAACCTACTGCGTAACACCACCTGAACAACATATATTGCCTGATTAATGTGTGCTTCTAATTGTGTATCACTGACAACGAAGTATTGGAACGTTGCGATGAGAATCAAGCAATTTGGTGTTATACCCTGCTATTAAAACATTTCCCCGTTTATCTAATTTTTTTTTCTGCTGGAGATGGACATTACTTATGTGAACCAAGCGGTTCTTCTACCCCAACTGAGGTTCATTGTTCCTTTACAAACTATTTCACGGTGTAAAGAGTCAACGAAAAACAATTTTTTCACCATTAAGATTAATATTAATATCTTGCGGTTACAAGATAAAAGATTTAATTAACGGAGAATTAGTGTCTAGAAGATCAATGGAGACCGAGCCGAAACCCGAAATTTTCGGCGCGTCGAACCGAGCGAAACCCGAATACCGAAATTTTCGGGTTTTCGGCTCGAAAAGCCGAAATTGACGCGCGACGGTCAACCCTAAGGGTCTATCCAGCTGTATAATTTTAAACCCAAAAGTTTACCTGCGCTTTTGTCGAAAGCCTTTTATAAATTGGAAGGGTCTTAGCCACTTCAATGTTTAGAAATACACCAGACTGGATCAAATCAGTAACGCTCCGGGCAGGGTCATATGGTAGGGCAGTTTGCTAAATGGTTTCAATTACACTTTTACTATTATCAAATTGCATTCTCAACAGGCTGTTTAGGTATGATAGCATGGGTTCATGATGCTGGAATATACCCTTCACAAAAACGCTTCGACCCTCGATTTAACGGCACCCTAGGGACCGGGTCCGGGGTGCCGTTAAATCGACGGTTCACTTTGACTAAATCTTAGTCAATGCTGACCAAATCGGTCTATTTTTGGGTGCCGTTAAATCGAGGGCCGTTAAATCGAGGTTGACTGTATTCCAGTAGCGTTAAAAAATGTTTTTAAAAAACCTCTTCATGTGAGACACCATTCAACAAATTTCCTGGAGATATTGATATCAGTCATGGAAGTGCTTGGTGGAAGAGAGTATTTAAATGTTTCTCTTACTCGCTTGACCTTTGACTCTATAAGCATAAGGTATTGCAACAATTGGGCATCTGACATATCTTGAGAGACCACACAAGTCTTTAAAGATTTTAATAATATAAAAAACAAAGGTTAGTTAAAAACCTCTGCTAGGCTATTGCTATGTTGTGTAAAATCTCGCAATAGATGAAGCCTTCGCTGGCTCAAATATTCAATAAGTCGGCTTACGTCCATGGAAGGCGGAAATTTGACGCCCTGAGGATTCATCCCCACCAGAATACATTTGTCGAACCGACAAGCCCGACAATCTCAAAAAAGTTACGTTTATTTTTTGTCTGTGATATATTTTTTAAACATACTGCTAAGATTTTTACATTTATAATTGTTGAAGCAAGTATAGCGCTGCTCACGAATAATCACTCGCCGAAAAATGTTTTACATCCTAAAATTGTTACTTTTTAATACAGGAACGGCTAACCATAAGAAGGCAATACTTTTTTTCTCACCAAATTTCTTTTTTTCTGTACCAAACCTAATTTGTTGCCCAAGATTAACCAAATTCTGCATTTTTAAGTCAAATTCCAATTTTATGGACATATAATGACTTGGTTCGCTCAGAATTCCACGCCGGGGTGGCCAGAAGCCACTGAAAATCGGTTTTCGGGTGCTTACTGAATTGTTTAGTCTCTATCAAGCTGTATAATTTACAAAAAATCAAAATAAAAAAATTGGGGTTCAAAATAGAGGGAAGGGTTAAAGTTTTTGCAAAAAAACCGATTGAATCAGGGTTGATACCTCGAAATTTTTAAAAAAGATTATTGGCTGAAAATAAGGACATTTAGGGTATTTTGGAGAAATATGCAATTTTTTTCAGTGCTCATTTCCCTTGTTTTGCCAAAAGATGTGATTTTGACGTAAAATCTTTTAAAAAGTCCAAAATAAGGACAAATCTTATAAATAAAGACAGATATCATGAGCAGATGGGCTAGATCGCTCAAACTTAAGACCTGAACCATTCTTAAGCAACTTAAACCATCCTCAGCACTAATTTTGTTAGACAGCAATTCAGGATAATTTAGGGTGGTTGAGAATGGCTCAGGTTGAAATTGTTAAACTCTATCGATTTTTTTTCTAGGTGTTCTTCTTTTGAAGGGTTGGTCGACTGTTTTATCAGTTGTAAAATAAATGCTTTTTCTAATATTTGACACTTTGAAGATTAAAGACCGCTTTGGGTTGTGGACTCAAAACTAAATGCTGAAAATTTCTATTATGTGCACTAACGATAAACGCACGATAATAATGATTTGAAACATTCCATTCTTCTAGAAACTGCATTTTTTTATCCTTTTTTATCATTGTTTAAAATATTTTATATATGTCCATCCAAATAAAGTAGCCGTTCAACCTTTAGAATGTTGATGACCAAACAAAAAATGACGCTGGAGTTATACCTTTCTCTATGTAATTGTATAAAACCATACCATTACAGCTGGGCACATCATAATGGTAATAACGCGTTGGGACACCACACACAAGGCAATTCCTTGGTGGCATGGAAGGTGTGGTATTAGCCATATGCAAATTTTTTGAATTTTACTAAATCAGAGCAAATTTAAAAAATTATGAATTTTTTCTAGATCAAAATCGAATTTCGGAAGCAAAGCTAGCCACTAATGTATCAGATTGATGCACTAGTTCTTACAAAATGTTTATTCTATTAAAAAAGTTTTTTCAAAAAACTTTTTTTGCAGCTCTTGATCTGCGCTACAAAATGGAGGGCTAAACTATAGTATAAGTGATTCGCTCAAAATGAGGTTTTTTTATTTCTATCAACGTTTTATGGCTTTAAATGAGTATAAAACACAAAAAAATATTGGGAAGGCCATTTCCGAGAAAAAAAAAATACGAAATTTTTGTAAAAACCATGATACCCACCCTATGTTTAATATTTTACAGGTAGCTAGGTATCTATGAAAAGACTAAAAGATGAGGTTGAACATACCGTATTCTCTCTAATAGACGTGTCAGCCCGTCTATTTTTCAACCTCCCTCGTGGGGATTATTAGAGAGGACCTTTCTAATAGAGAGGACCCGTCTATTAGAGAGAATACGGTAGTTTTGTTAACTGGGCCTACCACATAAATAAACTCTGATATGCATGCAAATTATCATGCATCCAAAGTCACTTTCGAGTGATTTGTGTCTAAGATATGTGGGTGTGCGCATCTCAACTTTAATCCCCCTCCATGCATCCAGAGTCACTTTCGAGTGATTTGTGTCTAAGATATGTGGGTGTGCGCATCTCAACTTTAATCCCCCTCCATGCATCCAGAGTCACTTTCGAGTGATTTGTGTCTAAGATAAGTGGGTGCGCGCATCTCAACTCTAAGCAACCAAGCCTTCAAGCCCCCTGTGCATCCGAAGGGGATATTTTTTGTGGAGGGTACGATGGAATAGTATCGAAAATTTCTTGAGTGATTAGTGAAAAATCTATTGATTTTCCCTTTATTTTAGTTGATTACCAGTGATCAACTAAATCTCCGACTCTGGCTCTCGCTCTGGCTCGAGCAGGAGAAGGAGCTGGAGCAAATTTTTTAGAGTTCAGAGCCCGGAGCAAGAGCCGGAGCAAATTTTTCAAATGAAATCTCGGTGCCGAATTCGGAGCAAATTTTTATCAAATAAAAGCTTGGAGCCATATTCAGAGAAAGTTCAAATCATATAATTATATTTTATATGCGTATAACGAGTATATTGCGAATGGGGTATGTTCCGGTTAATATACCCACTACAGTCAAACTTCTCTATAAGCTATACCTCGGGACCGATCCTAGATGTAGCTTATAGAGAGGTGTAGCTTATATAGGGGGTATATTATACGGAACATACCCCATTTGGCACCGGACTCAGGTGTAGCTTATATGGAGTGTAGCTTATAAAGAAGTTTGACTGTATATAAGCTACACCTCTCTATAAGTTACATCTAGGATCGGTCCCGAGGTGTAGCTTATAGCGAAGTTTGACTGTATCAGTTAAAACAATTAAAGGCGTAGTCCATCAATGACAAAAACGCGTCTTTATAACTTTGTCAATTTTAACAGTTTCTTTACAATTAAAAAAAAAATAACAAACTAAAGCGCAGTTGTTGACTAAATTAATACATACAACGTAACTCAATGAAGGTGAGTCGTGTGTGTGTGTGCAAGAGTATTATATAAGAAAAAATAAGCCACTATGAAACGAGAAATGAATCAATAAATTCTTAGTGCACACGACTAAAAAGAGTTAAGCAATGTGGAAAGTTAAGAATGAGCATACAAAATTATTTCAGATAATACAAATAATTTCAACGTAGAGAACTTTTGCTTTTTCAATAAACAATATTAAAAAAACAATGTTTAATTTTCGTGTAAAAAATTTAATGTAAACTATTAAATTTTTCAGTGGTCACAGGTTTATCGTCTCCACTAATTTAACAGCAATTTAAATTACTAAAATGATGCGTCTCGGTCAAAAAAAATTTACTGTAATTTTTTTGCAATTTCGGTCGAATTTTTTCGAAGAGTATTTCAGCGAAGCAAGATTTTTCGAAATTAGATGTTTTAACCTGGTTGTAATTCGAAAATGCCGGAATTTCCGGTCGAAATCAGGAATGTCGGAATTTCCGGCTACGCCTTTTGCAACCATATACTTAAATAAAGTCCAGTTCACTGGCCTCATTACCAATACAAATTTGCATATGATCATGTCTACAATATTTGTTTAATTGCGTACGAATAAACATAACCTCATAGATGGATATGAGTCAACAGAAGACACAAAGTAGTGTTGGGATACAAAGAGTTACAAAATGACTATACGAAATCACTGTGAGCCACACACTGCTGAGGAACACCGAAAATTAACTGCAGTAGTAATTTAAGCTGAGGCTAGCTATCCACTTGATAGAGTAGAGAATCAGTACCAGAACAATCCTTAGACCTGAGAACATTACTCGCAGCACAATGAGAGAATGCAAAGAGAGACTTTATTAAGAACATACAGATCTATTGACTGTGATTGACTTTAGAGCTTCGTCATCATCACTTTAGTCTTCACAGAAAGACTGACGAAACTACATACTCCTCGACTGGCATAGCACTGTAGCAGAGACTTAACACTGGATCTATTGCCACTGGCTTGGAACTAGCACTGAGCCTTTTTTTACATTCACCAGCACAGGAGAGAATCAAGGCAGTTTCAAAAAAAAAGACATGACAGATTTCATCTTTTTTTCTCTATAACTGAAGAAACAAGGTACTTTTTAGCAATAACAGGGCAGATGTAGATTTATCCAGAAGTAGCACCGGGCAACCGACCAATTTTAAAATGGTTAATGCTCGGCTCTTTGGAAGTCATTTTCGACGATTTGAACAATTTTGAGCTTCTCAATAATGAGGCTACTAGAAAACAAATTGTTGATTATTATGTCATGACCAAACTTTTTCAACGAGTGGTCCATTCTTATAGACTGTGTGTTCAAAAAGCCATGGTTTTGAACGCAACCGCATTTGCGAAATTTGAATTGGCGGTGACACTTTTTGACACCAAAAATATCCAACAACTATTTTTCGAATTTTTTTTCCTGTTTGCATCGAAAAAATTTCAAAAATTTGAACAATAAAATAGCCCAGCCCAAGGTTGCTTGGCACAGCTAATTGAACGAGTCGGTCGACTTTCGCTGTTTGATATCAAGCTAAAATTTAGCTGGATCAACATAAAGTTCAGATTTTAAATTTAAAAAAACATGTTCGAAGTAAAAAAGTGTCGCTATCAATTCGAATTTCGCAAACGTCGCTGCTTACAAAATCCATGGTATTATTTAAAATTTCACTCGAAATAAAAACTACATATAAAACTAGAATGGAATAATGTTTGTATATGAATTTTTTTTTAAATCACGTGTGGGTGTCATTCGATAAAAAGGATTTAAATATTGTTATTCTCATTAAAAACTTTTTAAATTACCATTTGCATCGAAAGCACTGCAATATGGCCATAAAGGTCACTAAGCCACTATAACATCAGCATTAATTTTTTGCTATATAAGCTGTGGATGAACCATCTATACAACATTAATTTGTTTATTTCATATTTCGAGAACATTTTGCGAAGCTCTTTCATTTTAAATGAAATTGTATCCGTTGATCAAAAAATTTTCATATTTTCAGTTTCTCAATAATTTCAGGTAAAATGAAATACTTTTTGGTCTTTGCCTGCAAAATTATGATCTTAGTCATAAGCCCAAAGCTTAGTTCGGCCCAAAACTCTTCGTCCACCGAAATTCTAGCCAATGGACGTACCAACTGTCCAGCAGCTGGATCTCCTGAATACAATGTAATTCCATTCCATGCCAATCAAAGTGAAATCTTGTCCACCACCCTAACTTCCATCTCCATTGTTCCAGCAAATGGTGGTCCAGCTATTGCCAATTTCCCTATAAGTGACGGAAATTTCCGATTTACTAGTGCCACCCCGATAAGACCATATGCATGTGAGCAATGTCATACACCTATGTGGTGTCCCAACACAACTCTCATCCAGGAAATGGTAGCATTGTTGAATGGAAGTTATATAGATGTATACTTAACCTTTTTCACTTTCTTATATTAATTTTTACAGCCATTTGTGGTGCCCTGCCAAAGTGATTATCAACGTTCCAATATTGTGCTCAGTTTCCAGTCATCAGATGGACGACAAGGAGAATGGGTTATTACACCTGAGCATTGGACCAGCACTAGGGTTGGTATTTTTGTTAATATTTTTACACTAAAGTGTTGTATTTTAGCCACCACTTGACTCTGCTGGTACAATCTGTGAATTTGTCTTTGCCACTTCACCTAATCAATTCTGGTACTCAAGTGACTTCCATGCCCGCCATTATTGCCAAGCTCGCAATATGGCTGATCGCACACTTGGTCTGGCAGGCTCCACAATTATTCATTAAAAATATTGTCGAGAAAAGTCATAAATATTGCAACTAACAAAACAGAAGTCATATTGAAAAATAAATGAAATTAAGCAATTATTTTGTTCTGCTGTTCTATTTGACTATTAGCATCTTTAGCTATTAAAGCAAAAGTCTTATATTTTTTAAATTTCAAACCATTAACTAGTCGAGCCTAAGGGTGCTTGACGTTGCTAGAAAAATATACACTTGCAACAACATTTTAAAGTGTGAGATAGGAGTAAGGCTGTTTTATGGCTTATTTATGAACGTTGTCGTTGTCATTGTTGTTGGAAAAAAAATCCGACGACAACGCCAACGACAACGATAACATTTACAAATGAGGCATTAGACAAAATCACCCTTGGAATCATAAGTCACAAGCATGACTCCAACACTAATCATTTATTCAAACAATTAAAACACGCATGCGAAATTCGCGTCAAATCTTGGCATAAAAACAACCTAGAAAACTCAAAAAGCGCTTTAAACGCCCAAAATATTATCGCATCTCATCTCAAAAATCGCAAATGCTTATCAAAAAGTGCAACCCGTGCAACACTTTGAGACTTAAAAATAAATGCTCGTCTTAGAGAAACCGCTGAATCAAGGCGTGCAATAGCTCTGAATATAGCTAAGAAATTACTTTACAGCGTTCTGTTCAACTTTTTTCGCATTGATAACTAAAAATTCAAAAAAATTGAAGATTGTGCCCGAAAGGTAAATTTTTCAATTTTATGTTTTTTATGACCTTGGAGCTTGAAATTGATACTCGTTTCAAGGAAGGAGCTAGGGTGAACTTGGCAAAAACAAAATTAGCCATATACGAAAATTTCCGATACGAAATTCGCCAAAACGTAATTTGCCAAAACGAAAATTGCCCAACCGAAATTCACCAAAACGAAATTTACCGAACCGACTTTTGCCAAGATAAAATTTGCCAAATGTGGGTTTCATTTAAAAAGGTTTGCTCAACTATAAATGGCTACACAATTTCTCTTAGGCAAACCCACTCTTGGCAAATTTTTTTATTTGACAAATTTTGTTTTGCCGAAATGTGATTCGGCAATTTTCGTTTTGGCAATGCTCGTTTAGGCAAATTTCGTTTTCGCAAAGTTTCCCCTAGCCAAACTAGGCTTTATTGCTTGACATAAATAAAGAAACAATTCTAAGCAGTTTCTGATCTAAAAATAAAACCTTTTATCAAAAAACGATCAGTGAACAGGTTTGTTTATTCCGTGAAACTGTAAATGAGTGTTTTAATCACAGTCAGAGCCAGAAGTCGAGGAATTAGAGGAAGAAAATATCCTCGGAGAAATGGATCAACTCTGGGCAGAACTTCAAGCAAACAGCGAGGTGGAAGGCAGTCTGAAGGAATACTTGGCGGTGGACCATCAAGTAGCAATTGGAGGAACTCAAACTTTGGCTGAAATTGCTGAGGATGTGACACGAACTGAAATTGAGAATCCTGATGGAGAAAGCGATACTGATGTGGTTGAAGTCGAAGAAGAAGAGCCGGCGGTCACTGCTCGAGAAGCCAGTCAAGCACTAAAAGCACTTCAACACTATACAGACATGGTTACCTATACAACTGCTCTCCAAATGTTTGGAATAGCTTTTAACACTGGAATAGCTTTTTTAGGAGGGGGGGAGGTACAATGGAAAAGCGGCGAATGTTTTATTGAATTTCGAGCGTCATGTTATCATCTTATCACTATGTTGTAGCGCAGCTTAAGAGCTGAAAAAACCCGAGTTATAGAATTGTTTTTGAAAATCTGAGTTTTGAGACAAGAATGTCTGGAAAATCAATTTCTTGAAAAATGACCAAAAACCAACTTTTCCAACTTTTCGGGTTGTGGTCATTTTTTCAAGAAATCGATTTTTTCCAAAAGTCCATATCTCAACACTCAAATTTTCAAAAGTCATCCTGTAACATAGGTTTTTTAGCTCTTGAGCTGCGATACATTACAGTGATAATATGTTACGTAACACGTGAAATGTAATAAGATATTTGATAACTTATTTTTGATAACTTATGTTCCTTATTCATTTTGTTACCTCGGTTTTTACCGATTTTTTTCATTCCTATCTTGTGGAGCATGTTGTTTTAGGTAGGTTAATGCGCATATGCTATTTAAAAAGTGCCTTCATTGGTGAAAAACCAGCCAATTTAAAAAACTAGCGAGACCAGGCGCGCCCTTGGCGCGCAGCTACTGCTCTTCTCTAATTGAATTTTCTCTTTGAAGTTGTACATGCAAAAATCGTGACTTGGTTGGTTCACAGGGGCAGATGACCACCATATATTGACTTTTTGTAAATTTTTCACACCAAAATTCACACAATGTTCAGCGTTGAATTCTGCACACGAATGTATCTTCAGCGCGTGTTAAGGCACGTTCACAATGAGTGTCGACCTGAGTGTGAGATTTGGGTGTTTTTAACGCGGGAAGAGCTGTACTTTTTTTTCTTGACCAAAACTTTTTTTCTGTTTGTATCATTTTGTAGCTAAGATTCAGGGCTTCAAAATGAGGTATTGACAAGCCACATCTGAAATGAAAAATTGCGGTAAAAATGCTTAGGTCCGCACTCAGGTCGACACTCGGGTCGACACTCACAGAGTGTGGGCCTGAGTGTCGACCTGAGTGCGGACCTAAGCATTTTTACCCCATTTTTCATTTCAGATGTGGCTTGTCAATACCTCATTTTGAAGCCCTGAATCTTAGCTACAAAATGATACCAACAGAAAAAAAGTTTTGGTCAAGAAAAAAAGTACAGCTCTTCCCGCGTTAAAAGAACGCTTGGGTCGACACTTTTATGTGAACGTACCTTTAATGCCGTGTTAATTAGTTTTCATAGAAAACCGCCTGTAAGATATGTTTCTATTAGTGTACACTTCTCATTAGTTTTCATCTGAGCTTGGTTTCTTATGGCTTGGTTACAATTACATGTCGATGTCGAAGCAAAGTGGTTACAGTGACATGTCAAAGTCGATGTCTATGTCGATGTGGAAGGTGGTTACAGTGGCGTGTCGAAGTCGATGTCGAAGTAGGCTATTTTATATAGATTTTCGAAATTCGAAATCGTTTGAATTTTTTCTTCTTCTGCTTCGACAAGAGCAAGGTTATTCACAGCCGACTTTCATTATTTTGCATCTATCTGGTGCGGAATTTCATGCGCTATCTTTTGGGCCATAAAGTGTTTGAAAAGATAACGAAAATATGTCAAACAGAATGATTTTGAGCACTACACCGTATTTTTCTTTGCACTTCGACAGGGACTTCGACATGCCTTTATTTTTCTAGTCTTTTACGATTTTTAACACCGGAGAGACCGTATGTCCTGAAAGTATATTCTTGTGCAGAATTTCACGGTGAACACGATGGTGGAAAAAAATCACAAAGAGCGACTGTATGGTGGTCTGTTGCCCTTGTGAACCGACCAAGTAACGATTTTTGCCTATGCAACTTCAAAGAGATAGACCATGCAAATTTTTTAAGGCTCAAATTGTTTTACCATCTCAAATTATTTTTCAGGGGCGTAATTGTTTTGCCAATAAAATTTTTGCCAATGAGATCTTTTTGCCAATGGCATCTTTTTGCCAATGAGATTACTTGGCCAATGGTATGTTTTCGCTAATAGTTTCCTATCTCAAGTATTGTTATTTCTTTGTTAGGCAAATTAACACTCATTTTGTAGCCAGTGAGATGAGCTACAGAATGAGTAGTAATTTGTCGGACAAGGGAATAACAATACTTGAGAAAAGAAGCTATTGGCAAAAACATACCATTGGCGACGTAATCTTATTGGCAAAAAGATGCCATTTACAAAAAGATCTTATTGGCAAAAGTTTCATTGGCAAAATGATTACCGTATTTTCTCTATTAAGTCCCCCCTCTCTAATAACTCCCCCTATTTCGACCCCATATCTCAGCCTAAGGAAAAATTTTTGTAAATCTGTTTTTTGCGTTTTCTCAATTACCACGATCTTAGTTGATTCCACTTTTTAGATTTCGGTCGGGCATCCGAAAATCTCAAAATCGAAATAATTTTTTTCCGATTCTTTAAGGGTTGAAAAATAACTCCCCGGGGGACTTACTACAGAAAATACGGTACGCCCCATTTTTTATCCCCTAAAATTTGAATTTTGGGCATTTTGGGCCCTTTAATTATTTCTTTGGATGTACCGAAGAATATAAAGAAATATTTGCTAAAAAGCACATTTGCTTAAAATAACTTCGCTAAAGACACACTTGGTAAAACAAATTCTGATAAGTCCTTTCTTGTTCCTTTTGTTTCACAGGTATGATGACAATACGGTATTTTTAAAATGCAGGTACGTGGAATCGAACATGTGACCTTAAAAATTTACCCCATCACGTTAACCACTGAACTACGAACTCGATTGCATGAAACCCAAGTGCGTCCACCCTCCAGTGCAAGTCATTATTTGAACATTTTTACCTACTTAACCTACTTGGATAGAATCTAAACCACGTGTATGGTATTCTTTGCACCCATAGGGGTTCGAACGGCGGTACCCCGAAATATAAAAGGGCATTTTGCTAAGTGGTCGTTTTGCTAAGAATTTTTTTGTTAAGGCGCCCATTTGCTAAAAATTTATTAGCTATTTTCTTAAATTGCGATTTGCTAAGAACTTTTCTGCTCTTTTGTACTTTCCTTTTTCTCGATGCTCTGATAGGGATTACGGACATTTTTCCGCCGATTTTTTTGTTTTTTACTGATTTCAACGTGGGATCTAGGTAAATGATAATTTCAGATTGTGTCAAAACTACCCCGAACCATCCTAAACCACCCAAAGTACCCTAAAACCACCCTAAATACCCAAACCAAACCCGAACCTGAAAATTTAAAATTTCTTAAAAATAAAAAATAAGCCACTTTCAAACCTAAAATTGTGTGGGGAATTGGGTTTGTTAAGCCCAAAGTTACGATTTTATACACCCCAACTTCAATACTTGGTGTAGGTATCACCTGACCAGGTGGATGTCCACCTGGATGGCCTGAAAATAAAAAAATTCATTTAAATAAAAAATCCGTTTTTCCAAACTAAAAAAATTGTGAAGAGTTGGGCTTGTTTAGACCAAAAGTACGATTTTACCTACCCACCCCAAATCAAGGGTTGTGTACCACCTGGACAGGTTGATATCCAAGGGGTATATTCACCAAATGACCTGAAAGGTCAAACGTTAGTCATTTTACATCTAAAATTATGGTAAAAAATAAAGTGTGCACCCAGGTTGATTCGAACCAGCAACATCGGCGGTGCCACAGCCCAAAGCCCCTTTCAATTCAAAATCATAATCACTTTAAAAACAACAAAACGCCAAGAAATTTCAAAAAAGAATTTTGCCGAAATGCTTTCTACCGTATTACCTATAATTTAGTAGATACCACACCGGGATGGGATCTTGGGTGGGATTCCGTCCCGCCCGCCCTTATTTTGGCCGAAAATCCCGTCCCGAAATCCCGCCCGTTAGTTTTACAAAATCATGATCCCGAATTTTTTTAGTTGAAAATCCCGTCCCGAAATTCCGCCCGAAGGCAGATGCGGTCTCTATAATTTAGCCCCGTGGCTAAATTTTTGGATGCCTAAAATCTTGAAATTGTAAATTAAAAATGGCTTTAACTTCTTCTGAAGTTCTAGTCAAAAAAAGAGGGGGCTAAATTAGAAGAAATACGGTATATCCTTATTTGCATCAATTTTATTTTTACGAGTACAAATCACAAACACAAAAGATTAAAAATTCGGAAAACAAGGAAAGCCTCAAGCACCCGAGTCAGTTATAAAGTCTCTTTATTAGCGAAAAAAAATAATGAACTCTCAGTCAACCAATCAAATCAAACAAACAATTCTAAAAAAAATAACCAGGACAATGTTTAGCCTAAAATACTTTGCGGCTAGATAACGTTTCTGTGAGTTTCAGCGTGGGCCTCACTACTATCTTCTGGCAACGTCTCCTTCCACTTCTCATTGATGCCTTCCGCGTTGAAAACGCCTTCAATTGCCAGAAATATGATCTGAAAGCAATTCATAAAAAATCAAGAAGTATTGCAACATACAAATTATACCTTCGGAGCAACAAGAGTGTTAGGCTCATCGCGTATCACGCTTGCATCCATCCGCAAAATTGTTCCCAGATTGTATTCGACTACTGCATCCTTGAACTTCTCGCAAAATAGACTCTACGCTTCCTTGCTCTCGCCTTTCAAGTCGGCTGTGGTTGTCTAGAAAAAATATTATTGAAAGATTTGCTGAGACAATGACAAAAACCTTTTCAACGTCCATCGTACGGAAGATTTTGCGGAACTTGGCTATCACTTCATCCTGCTGCTCATTCAACTTGAGGCTCTTCACTCCACCTACTTACTGCTGAATGCTGTCTCTTCACCGAGGACTTTTCTTGCATGTGTTTTCTGATTTTGAACCATTTGACTCCGTATCGCCAGATCCGGGTCTTGCAGCCGCTTCTTTTGACTTGAATTGCGAGCCTTCATCATGCTTGAAAATTATACCAAATTTCATTCCGTCAAAAATTCTAAAAAAGTCGTCGATTTTAGTACGGCTCATACACCAAAAGATAGCCCAGACATTCAGCTACAAGAAAAGTCAGACCGATTTTCGCATAGTCAGAAATTTAGAAGCTAGAGGTCATTTGAATCAAACAACTGGTATTTTTACGATTAAAATTAGGGGTTTTTGCGTTTTCTGTCTAACTTTCGTATAAAACCACCCGAATTTGTATCTTTGCACACTTCGTTGGTACGAAATCGTAGCAATTTACTTTTCTATCGGGCTACAGCCCCCATTTTCGAGCTTTCAAATATAACACAGAATTTCAGACCAGTTATAGTTGCAAAGCGAGAGGATGTGTTTCGGTATATTTTCGAAAACTATATTAAAAACTCAAAAATTTGCTTATCTTTGAAATGAGTGATGACTTATTTCAATGCCCTGAATGTGAGGAAGCTTTTGCGGATAAGTTTACCTAAAACAGATAAGAATGAAATCCGTTACAGACCTAGGGTTACTTGGAGTTTACATGTATAGAAATCTCAGTCAATTTTCGAATTTTTTGATTTGGCGCAAAAATCGTAAATTGATTATGATTTTGAATTTTAAGGGGCTGTGTAACAAACAAGATATTTATCAAAAAACTACTTAGCAAGCAAATTTTTTAGCAAAACGACCATTTAACAAATTGGCGCTCAAATGGGCAGGAGTAGTGTGGGCCAAATCACTTTGGGACAATTCAATTTGGGCCAAAATCAATTTGGGCCAATTCACTTTGCGAAAATTCAATTTGGGCCAAAATCAAATTGAGCCAAATCACTTTGTGCCAAAATCAAATTGCGCCAAATCACTTTGCGCCACTATTCCTAATGATTTTGCTGTCAAACGCTAAAGGCACGTTCACAATGAGTGTCGACCAAAAATTTGAAATAAAGGACATTTTAATGAAATAAAGGACATTCGGTTAAAAATTGCCATTTTATCCAATGCTTATTTGGTTTTGAGCACTGAAAATAAAAATTTTGACGTAAAATTTTAAAGTTTTCGGGTCTCAAAATAAAGGACAAATCTTTAAATAAAGGACTTTTCCGAGCCATGCATGCAATACTTCATTTTAATATTATCAAAACATCTTCATCATGCCCGAATTAGTCCAGAAAACAGGTATGGAACCCAAAAAAGTAAAATTTTTTTGATGTAAGTGGACGACCACTTGGTTAAGTTAGTGCATGGATTATCTAGTAGAATTGAGGTTGGATCATAGAAAAACATTTTGAATTTTAAAAGTTCATTACTCAAGACAAAAATATTACTTCCCGAGTACCATTGCACTACCTGAGTTTCTTTATTGAATTCCAATGACAAATAACTACAATATTACAAGAAAGAGATCTAATACTCTACTTCAATGACCCTGGTACTTCTCAAGATGAGCGGCGATTGAGACCAGAAATTCAATTCGGGGCAGACCTGTTCTATTGCGATAGCTTTTCACCAGCTGTCGAATTTTATTTTGCCCAATTTGATTTTGGCCCAAATTGAATTGTCGCAACTTGATTTTGGCCCAAATTGAATTGGCCCGAATTGAATTGTCCCAAAGTGATTTGACCCAATTTGATTTTGACCCAAATTGAGTTGTCCCAACGTGATTTGGCCCACACTACTCCTGCCCGCTCAAATTGTGAATTCTTAGCAAAATCGCGCTTAAATTTTTTTTCTTAGCAGAACGAACGCTTAGCAAATCGACCACTAAGCAAATCGCCGCTTAAATTTCGGGGTATAGCCGTTCGAACCATCAACCTCAGTTTTGAAATTTTTTTGGTGGTCGTACTTGGATCAAATTTTTTTTCACTTTTGGGTTCTGAAACTTGTTTTGTGGACTGATTCGGACACGCTGAAGATGCTTTGATAATAGTGAAATAAGGTTTTGTATGGTACTTTTCGAGTATCGGGATACAATTGATTTTACCAAAACTCAAAAAATACCCAAGGAAACGGCATTTTACTACTATGCCTGAATTAATCCAAACAGGTGTTGGAATCCGAAAAAGTAAAAAAATTTTGCTCCAGGTGACGACCACTTGGTTTGGTTGGACTTAAAAATTTAAATTCCCGCAAAATTTTCTCAAAACCGAGGTTGGCGGTTCGAATCCCTATGAGTGCAAAGCCTATTTCACACATTTTGCACCGATAATACCAAGGATATTTGGCCGCTTTGCGGCCGAAGACCAGCACACTACCCGTTGCAGGGAATTAGGGTGAAAAAAACTCAAGGGAACCGAAAAAGGTAGGCTTAGAGAAAAATACTCTTTGGAGGCCGCTTTTACGTTTTGATACTATCCAAGTGGGTTAGTTAGTTAAAAAACTTCAAAATAATGACTTCTTCTTCAAGATAATAAAATAAAAACAATAAAAAGATGTATGAAAAAATATGGTGTGGTGACCGATTCTCATTATGGTGACCGATTTCCCATTGTAACCACCTTTGACATCGACTTCGATATGCCATTGTAACCAAAGGGTTAGAGGCACCTATTCAGGTGGAATTAGCTAGGCAGTGGTTGCTCATGTAGTGTTCGTATAGTGTCACCCAGAAGGCGCGGATTCTGCGCAAAATTTTCAAATTAATCTTTTTGTCTTACGAGCAACTCATATAATTTTAATTTTTTTCTATAATCTTACTCAGTTCCACTCGATAATCCCTAGTAAAATGCAATTTTATTGCGTACTTCTGAGTTTCGCTGAATTCACCACGCACATCCATTTATCCCCAGACATCACCATCTACCTAAACCACCTCAGAATTGGATTCCCTATTGGTTACGAAACTACTCCAGAACTGTGGTTTCTGCAAGTCAAACCATTACCAACCCGTGTTCAGGATACAATTCTGGATAGGATATATTAATTTTAATTTAATTTTTAATAACTTTTAGCTAAAATTCAAAATTTTGGATTCTGGAGGTGAATCTCCATTAAGAGCAGGTACCAGGTGGTGTCCTACCCATCTTAAAGGGGCATGCCCACGCTAATAAGAGGTGGTGCCGGGAATTCGAATTTTTTTCCTAATCATTGAACTTCTGTACGGATTTTTCAACTTGGTTTCTAACGAAACCATACCTAAAATTGAATTCTAGACCTTGTTTTGTTAGAAACCAAGTTGAAAAATCCGTACACAAGTTCAGTGATTGGGAAAAAATTTTGAATTCCCGGCACCACCTCTTATTAGCGTGGGCATGCCCTTTAAGGGGGAATTTAGTTAGAGCCGTGATCAGGTTGTTTAACGATGGATCATACCAGGTTCAGTGGTGGACTGTATATCTGGGGGTAACACTATAGAATGCCCCCCCAGCTAGCGAAAAATTTACTTTTCCTGAAGGGGAAAGGACCCGTCCCATTTTGATTCTCGTGCTCTGAATAGGCACGGAAACACTTTGGTTTCCGAAAAATCGAAAAAAAATTTTTTCGATCTGCCTTGGTCCCCCAAGGTAAAAAATTTAAGAAAATTCAAAAAAAATTTTTTTTTGAATTCCCGCCAAAACATTTTTAAAGGGAATTAGGGCTGTATTGGGAGGGGAAGGGAAGAAAAGGGGCCACTTTCATGTCAAAATTATAAAAAGTGAATTCTGGACTATTTCGGATGTCCTGCCATGTTTTTCAACTGGGTCGTTGCAAAAAGAGACTCTATATGCATTTTATGGTCAAGAGTACTTCTCGGAATCATGTCTAAGGTAAGTGTGTGCGCGCATCTCTAACTCTCAAGCCCCTGCGCCCCCGAAGGGGGCGCAGGAGGGGGCTTGGGGGCTTGGAGTTGAGATGCGCACACCCACATACCTTAGACACAAATCACTCGAAAGTGACTCTGGATGCATGAAAAAGCATGCATACCAGAGTTTATTTATGCGGTAGGCCCAGTATTCAAAACTATGTTCAACATCTTCTTGTTAGTGGGCTCTGTGTGCTTAGTGGCCCTCTTTTGTCCCTTCCCCTCCCAATACAGCCCTAAATCCTTAAAAAATCTTTTATCGGGAATTCAAAAAAATATTTTTTTTGAATTTTCCTAAATTTTTCACCTTGGGGGACCAAGACAAATCGAAAAATTTTTTTTTCGATTTTTCAGAAACCAAAGTGTTTCCGTGCCTATTCAGAGCACGAGAATCAAAATGGGACGGGTCCTTTCCCTTCAGGAAAAGTAAATTTTCGCTAGCTGGGGGGGGGGGCATTCTATAGTATAGCCATCTGGGAGATATATGATGATGAGATATATGCTGGGAGATATATGTTGCGGAGATATATGCTGGGGAGATATATGCTGGGGAGATATAAGTGGGGAGATATATGCTGGGGAGATAAGTGTTGGGGAGATATATGTGGAGAGATATATACCCATAACCATGTCGCATCCTTAAATGTCGGGCCTTCGTCCTCAAAAGTTTAACCTTAATCTCCGGGTTGCAAATGTCATACTTCATTTTCGATCCTTAAATCTAGGTCTTCATATGTCTGACTGCAAATACCAGTCTGCAAAAGATCATTTCTATTTTTCTCTCTTTTAATGTTGCATTCTTAGTCCATCTTTATATATCGGGCCACAAATGTCAGTCTTCAAATATCGGCTTTTGAAAAAGTCAATCCTTAAAGCCCTCCCCAGACTCCCGCGAGACACGAGACACTTCTTGCGAGACAAAAAATGTGTCTCGCGAGACTTTCGAGTAATTTTGTCTCGTGTCTCGCGGGAGTCTGGGGAGGGCTTAATAATTATTCCTTAAACGTTAAGGCCCACATGTCACCACGCCCAAAATTCAACTGGATTGGCAAAAGTAAAACTTTTTTGGTTGCAGGCTGAAATTTGTCCACGATGAACCAAATTTCGAACATACTGCAAAAGCTCGAGGCGGGTGTAAAGCAATGCGAGAGATGGATGATCGAATGGGATAGATTCTTCTTCGTGTTGGAGCAAGGGACGTCACGCAACTTGCCCGTTTGGCCTCTTCGCTGGCTACACAATTTCTCAGACTTCCGTTCGAAGCTTAAAAAAATCGTCAATTTCCAAAACATGAACTGGCTCGATGGGGTAGGCATCTTCCATAAGGACGAAGTATGTTTCTTACTTTGTATTTATCCACATTCAAGCGATTGTTATCATTCTAGGTATACAGGAGTGGCTCGTTGTTCAAAACTACGTCCTGGATTCTTGAGGACTCAAGGTTGTCTATGTGCCTCTCACCCAGCGGAAGATTTCTATTCGTGGAGCCTGAGAAGAAAAACAAGGAGGTTGGCTTTAATTTTTAAATAGCGAAAGCCACTGGACCCGAATTGTTTGTTTTACAGTCGTTGCTTGACTGGCAGATGAATAGGGACATCGTCGGTGTGACAATGCAAATGGGTGTTATCGATCTGCTGCTGGGCGAATACTACCGTTTGGACATTGACTGCTTGAGCGAAGTGTCTCCATTATATTTGAAGGATGATTTTATTGGGTTCTATGCTCTGACAGATAGCACTGTTATTTTCTTGGATTATAATCCATTTCAAGAAAATTTTCGGCAGAGACTCATTTCTGTGAGTCCGATCTGCTAAATCTTACTTTTTGATTCGCATTTTTGATCTTGTGTTTTGCAGATCGATCATCATCGGCGCAAGGCTCAGTGTCCAGGCCACCGTGTTTTCCAGCGTCAATTAGCATCTACAAGTTTTCGCCATGGCTCTCAATACTGTGCCATCTATGATGGTTTGGTTCGTGCTGAAAATTGTGTTGCTGTACGCATACTGCTATTGTTTAGATGGTGTTATCCGTTTTGCCAAAGATCCAACTGCAATTAGTGCTTCAACCAAGGTTTTTTATATAATTGGTGGAATAACTAGAAGCGGTCATGAAGCGCGCTTTATGTTGTTGTTGTTTGTTCGTAAGGGCAAATGTTTTGATATATGATAAAAACTGGTCAATAAAGTAATTTTTTTGAGACTTGATAAATTTGTTTTCAGGATGGTTCCCTCACTATCGGCGAAGATTTTCAAACAATCCATTCTCGTAAATTCTTCTTCTCCGATACAGCAGCTGGCGATCTCTTCTTTCCTGTTTTTTCCGGAAAGCGTGTAAGAATTTTCGAGAGGGGCGATATATTGGAAGATCCCAGTGGCAGCTCTTTTACTTTCGAAACTAGAAGCACTGCCTTTTTTCGCTACTCATTCGAGTTAGTCTTCATCAATTTTATTTAGTTCACTATTCCCTTCTTTCAGTTCCCTAAGTTTTTCAATCCAAACTGCTGCTTTTAACGAACGAGGATTTCCTTCTGGCGATGAGGGTCCGGCCTTACTGAAGCAGCAAGGAAGTTCAATGGTAAGGTTTAGGCGCCTTTTTCATTGTTGCAGTCGACGCTCGATTTAACATACGGCCTGGGGACTGAGCCTAATCGTATATCAAAATGAGCGTATGTTAAATCGGGGGGTAATTTGACGGAGTTTATTATTGAAGGGACCGACCCAAGGCGTATCTAAAGTCGGGTGTATAATAAATCGAGCGTCGACTGTATTTTCTACATTTAGGTTTACTCTCAGCCGGAATACAGCCGTCCTCGAGCTTATCGAGTTCTGCCTTTTTTCAATCATCTGCTGGTTACTTGTGCCCTCACCAAGGTGTGTTTGCATCAAATATTTGAGGTGATGATTTTTTTTAACTCAACTATTTATGATTTGGTGCTGATCACAGACTTAGAGCATGTTAATTTCGTGTGTGTTCACGACGTCAAATTGTTCAAAGTCTTTTATAGTGTCCTCATGCTTTTTCCTACCTTTTCTATTACCGCCTGGTTTTGTTCTACATCGCAAGCGCTTGTGCGGAAGAGCTTTACAGTTGCCTTCGAAAGATTCCAGTAAACCCGATAATGCTTTGTGCTTTCGACACTCGAAATTGGCGATGGGTAAATTGTTCAAAGGCGTGCGGTTCACAGGATTCTGTAGTAAGTGGAGAGTCAGAGGAGGTGGTCTTCTATAATCCTTCAGAATTTACGTGGCCACAAGAGGTTGTTGAAGCGAGCCATTGTTTAAAGTTTTTATGATTATTTTAGCTCAATAGAAGTGTGTCATTTTCACCTTCAGCACTGGCCAATAGTAAGTGTCTTTCGTTAATGAAGATCGTTGAAATGAAGTTGCAGCGCTTTCCTAATGTCGCGTTGAGAAGAGCTAGCCGAGCATTGATTCAGCAGTTGAAGGATTGTTAAAATGTGTGTCGTGTAAATTGTGCAATTGTTCACATGTATATTCTAAAATAAAGTTTAAAATAGAGTTTCGCCACATTTAGAGTGGGTATGAAGGGTAGCTTGGTGAAATTTTGTGTATCGCTACCACTAATTCAAAAGAAATTTCTTAGACTCCGTTTTTCTCATAATTATTAATTTTTCGTGTTCTGTCGCTTTTAGGCTTAAGTTTAACTATATTTACTTTCGGTTACCCTGCCTTGACTGAAGATGTGATGAAGTTAAAGAGAGCGCTAAACAAGCCAATTTCATCCGAGTAGTTGTGGTTGCCTAGTTTCCCAGCGACTTTGACAGAGTTATAAGACTGCACCATAAACATCCAGGTTTTATACATCCTTGTTTAGGTATATCCTATACAAGTAAATTTTATGTGTAATTGAACAAAAGTAAATGTATAATTGACATATTTTTAGTGTAATTAGTAGTCTGTGAACGCAGAAATTCATTTGGATGAAGTTGAAGAGCGCATTCGCAAGGAATTAAATGGCTGGTTGGGATTGGAGGGGGAGCAATCGTTTCGCCAATGAAATTTTCGCCAATAAGGTCATTTCGCCAACGGCATCTTTTCGCCAATGATATCATTTCGCCAATGCATCTTTTCGCCAATGACGTCATTTCGCCAATAGACTCTTTTCGCGTATACTCTTGGTTACTTTGGCAAATAAGCAGTGTAACAAGCAACTAAAGGATTGGCCAAAACATGATTGGTAGAAGTAAATGATCGGCCAAAACCCGATTGGCAGCCTAAGGGATTGGCCAAAACCTGATTGGCAGAAGTAAAAGATTTGCCAAAACCCGATTGACAGAATTACCCCTCACTGACCCCTCTCTGGAAATCTATCTACCTTTATCCCCCTCATTCTGAAAATGTAACAATTTGAAACACAAACTAACCAAATCAAGCCTCCAGGAATTATTGCAACCACATGAAAACTAGATTTATTGGCACACAACAAAGTCTACATCTTGCAACACAAACAAATAAATGACATACTGATATTTTTACTTGGGCTTAGTTCCAACCGGAGAATCCTTTTGATAACGGCCATCTTGGAATGCGAAGTATTGGCAGCTGATTGCAAAGTGTAGTAAATACTCTTCAACTCCTCACGAATAGCACGTCCACGTCCAACTTCTTGTTGGTGCTCTGAGAATATAATAGTATAAGACAGATCACGTAAAAGCTATAAACTCACGTTAAGATTTTCCTTCTGTGATTCGAAAAATTTACTGATCTTGTGAAGGAGCCAGCGAATAGCACGGGTCTCAGGCTCACTTATTTAAAAAAAGTGTTTAAACGATTCCTAAGTAATTTTTATATGCTCAAAACGATAAAAAAGTTATTTTCTGACATTTTTCCACCCAATGAAATGGATTTTTTGAAAAAAAAAATTGGCCAAAATTCGACTTTTTGCCTTGGTCTCCCAAGGCGATCCAACCTAAAAGGGTACCTGGATACCCAAAAATATGGAATTTGAACATAGTTTTACTAACTGGGGCCTACCGCATAAAGAAACTCTGGTATGCATACATTTTTATGCATCCAGAGTGGCTTTCGAGCGATTTGTGTCTAAGGTATGTGGGTGTGCGCATCTCAACTCCAAGCCCCCAAGTCCCCTGCGTCCCCGAAGGGGCACAGGGGGCTTGAGATTTAGAGATGCGCGCACTTATTTGCCTCAGACATGGTTCCGAGCAAGACTCTTAATCAAAAATGCACAAAGAGACTCCTTTTGCCCAGCTCCAATGACCGAAACGGGGTAGAATACCTCAATACAAGATAATTTGCCTTGGTCCCCCAAGGCAAAAGTCGAATTTTGACCAAAAACTTTTTTCTTCAAAAATACATTTTTTGTGTGGAAAAATGTCAGAAAATAACTTTTTCATCGTTTTAAGTAGAGTAGTTCACGGTCGGTTAATTGGGCCTTACCCGGTTTTCGGTTAACCGGGATTTTGGCTACCCGGTTTTCGGTTACGGTTTTTCAGTTTTTTTTCGGTCGGTTAACCGGCTTGTACCCGGTTTTCGGTTTTTTTTTGTCGTAAATTAACCGAAATTTTGCTGTACCCGGTTTTCGGTTTTCCCGGTTTTTTAGTACCCGGTTTTTCGGTCGGTTTTTTTTGGCCAAATACCCGGTCGGTCGGTTAACCGACCGGGTCGGTTAACCGACCGTGAACTACTCTAGTTTTAAGCATATAAAAATTACTTAGGAGTCGTTTAAACACTATTTTTAAATAAATGAAAAAATACCAAATAAAAAGCAAATCGACCACGCTGAGCACGAATCTGTCTTCAGAATTTGCAAATTGTCAATGAAAATGAAATTTTCTTGATAAATTTTTCAAAAAGTCAAAATTTTACAGCCCCCACTTTACTTCGTTTTAGCGTAACTTCCTGGAGGGACAATTTATACAAAACTTTTTCGCACTATCCGATGCATATAACAAGGATTTTTTATATTATATTCTTGTAGAGCATCTATGACTTCTTAGTGAAACTAGGCCATTAAGGCAATATTACTACAAAAGTGGTACAGCCCCTAAATCAAAGTCATGAAATGACCATGATACGGGTACCATGGATATTGTTGAAATCGTTATTCAATTACTTTTTTTTTAATTTTTATTTTGAAGTTGTATGCATCCAGTACTCGAAACTACCACTGGAATCTATCAAAGATTTTAGTGGTGAAATGTTAAAAAAAACTTTTTTTACTTTTAGACTTTTTAAAAATGTTTAGCAATCAACTAGCTGAGCCCAATGTTGCTTGGCTTAGCTGAATTAGACGAACCGCTTGGCTTTTATTATTTGATATCAAGATAATATTTAGCTGGATCAACACATAAAATTCAGATTTTAATTTCAAAAAACATTTTCGAAGTAAATAAGTGTCCCTGCAGATTCGAATTTCGCGAATGTCGCTTCGAAATCCATGGTCCTTTCAAGATCAATTTTTTAAATTTCACTCTAAATTAAATTTTTTACAGACTTTTAAATTACCATTTCCATCGAAAGCACTACAATGTGGCCATAAAAGTCACTTAACCACTATAACATCAGAATTAATATTTTTGCTATATAAGCTCTGGATGGACCATCCATACATCATAAATTTCTTTATTTCATATTTAGAGAACATTTTGCGAAGCTCTTTTATTTAAAATATAATTGTATCCGTTGATCCAAAATTTTATTTTCATATTTTCAGTTTTTCAATGATTTTAGGAAAAATGAAATACTTTTTAGTCTTTGCCTGCAAAATTATGATCTCAGTCATAAGCTTGAAGCTTAGTCTGGCCCAAAATTCGTCGTCTTCCACCGAAATTATAGCTAATGGACGTACCAACTGTCCAGCAGCTGGATCTCCTGAATACAATGTAATTCCATTCCATGCCAATCAAAGTGAAATCCTGTCCACCACCCTAACTTCCATCTCCATTGTTCCAGCAAATGGTGGTCCAGCTATTGCCAGTTACCCTATAAGTGACGGTAATTTCCGCTTTACTAGTGCAACCCCTATAAGACCATATGCCTGTGAGCAATGTCATACACCTATGTGGTGTCCCAACACAACTCTCATCCAAGAAATGGTAGCATTGTTGAATGGAAGTTATATAGATGTATACTTAACCTTTTTTTCGCTTTCTTATATTTATTCTTACAGCCATTTGTGGTGCCCTGCCACAGTGATTATGAACGGCCCAATATCGTGCTCAGTTTCCAGTCATCAGATGGACGTCAAGGAGAATGGGTTATTACACCTGAGCATTGGACCAGCACTAGGGTTGGTATTTTTGTTAATATTTTACACTGAAGTGTTGTATTTTAGCCACCACTTGACTCTGCTGGTACAATCTGTGAATTTGTCTTCGCAACTTCACCCAATCAATTCTGGTACTCAAGTGACTTCCATGCTCGCCATTATTGACAAGCTCGCAATATGGCTGATCGCACACTTGGTCTGGCTAGCTATACAATAATCCATTGAAAATGTTACCTAAAAATTCTTTAATACTGCAGCTTTAAAAAAGCAAAGTCACATTGAAAAATAAATGAAATTAAGCAACTATTTGTTCTGCTGTTCTATTTTCCTATATGCATCTTTAGCTGTTAAAGCGGAAGTCTTACAAGCACAGCGTTTCCGAATTTGCGCGGAACCAGCCTGATTATGGCAATAACATTTTGCAATATAATTTTTTAAATTTTAAACCACCAACTAGTCGAGTCCAAGGTTGTTCACATTTTTCACAGCTAAGCAGACTATGTGGTTTAGGCTCAATAAACTACAAAAGAATCACCGGTTTTGATATTTATCTTGATCCATCAATTGTTTTGCTCTTTGTGTCTGTGTATCCAGATTTTCGTATTTCACACAAGAAGGCAGTTTTTGAAGGGATTTTAAAATATGTGCAAAATTGACGATTTTAAATCAGAGCTGATTCTGGCTGTTTGCCGTGGCGAACCTTGACATTTGTAAGACACGGAAAAAAGGAAGGCTGATACAATGCAAATAATCTTTTAAAGATTGTTATTATTTTAAGTTTGAAATCTAATGATGCATTAAAAAGGTCATTGATCAAAATTGTTTTAAGCTATTGATAGTGTTTACAGTTATTTTATCAAATAATTCTTTTGTCTTGGGAGATGTCAAGTGAGATTGTTAGCGAGATTGCTGCAGAGTCTAAATAAATAAATTTGAGTATTTTAGTTAAATAATAGCTATAGTGCTCACTAGGGATCCTTTTTCAATACAAATATTTCAGGGCTTCCTTTTTTTAAGCACTGTCGACTTGTGACCAGTTTCAAACCAAGTGCTTGGATTAAAGCTTTTTTACTTGAACTTATTTTTGAAATTACCGAGCTCCTTTTTTATAACTTAAAATAGAACTTCTGGCGCTACTGGAATATACCCCTTCCAAAGAGCACTACTGGATTCTACTCCATCCAATAATTTAGGCTTAGGCCTGTAGGCTTAGGCTCAGGTCTATTCATGACTAAGCCTATCCATTATCTATTACCAATGGTTTTTGTTCGGTTTTTTTTCAAAAATGGTGGTTTAGGTACCCTCAAAAAATTATCGGGGAGGGTATATTCCAGTGGCGTCGAACTTCTTTATTTTTCACATTCTTTTTTTTAATGTTTCTGTTCTTTGTTTTTTATTTCTGCCTGCTATAACTAAACTCTTTTATCTCAAACAAACGAGCCTTTTTTGACTTAAAGATTAAATAACTCATGTTCCCCAGAGAATGCTTCACTAATTTTTCTTTCTTTACACTATTTGAACTTGCCAAAAATGTCTGTTGATTTTTTGTTTTCAACAAAAAGAACCAAACTTTTTATTTTGCCTTACTGACTGCTTTTCACATCTAACTGCTTAAAAAGGAACCAACTTTCTTTCGGGGGTTTTCATCCTAATTTTTCATTCTTTTTAAGAGCTTCCGTTTCTCACTTGTTCTTTTTCGCAAGCTTTTTTCTTTTTAAGCTTAACTTGCCTTTAAAGTTAATGAAGCCCTAATAAATTGTTTTGAAATGCAAATCATCTATAGAAATTCTTAA
This sequence comes from Ditylenchus dipsaci, assembly GCA_004194705.1. NCBI lineage: Eukaryota > Metazoa > Nematoda > Chromadorea > Rhabditida > Anguinidae > Ditylenchus > Ditylenchus dipsaci. The sequence goes on along the minus strand of SADC01001256.1, from coordinate 836,825 downwards.
AGGAAGCGTCCAACTTGTGTGACTAGAAATTCCTTTATGGCATGGCGTATTTATATTGCCTACCGTATTTCTTCTAATAGAGCCTTTTCCTCCCACCCTCAGCCAAAATAAAGCGTTAACGCCAAATCCGGTCCATTTTTTGCCTTAGTTCCCCTGTTGTTGTTTTTTCCATGTTTTTTCTATTTTTTTTGGTTTTTTTTGTTTATAAAAACCTTTTTTGAACGATAACAGATCTGAGCATAAAATTTTAACAATGTGGTTAAAAATATGCTCATATTCATTTATTCATATGGGCCACATTGCATCGCGTTGGACTGATTTAACGGAAAAGGCTTTTTTGGGGCAAAAATACTTTTTTTTGGGAAATTTTGGTTTTGTCTAAGCTTTAAAAATAAATATTTTTCAGTAAACTTGAAAAATTAATTCTTATGGCAAATAATTTAGTGCTTGTTTAACAAGAAGAGAGACCAAGGCAAAAATGGACCGGATTTGGCGATGAGACCCAATATCGAATCTGGAAGAAAAAAAATAGCTACATAAGCGATGAATCTTTCGATATTAATCTGTAAAAATTGTTTTTGTTTGTTCACCTTTTTTAATTGTTGTTAAAATTTTTAACATAAAATGTAGGTCATTTAAGCTTTATGGCAAAAAATTTGCTCGATGGATAGTTAAAAACCCCCTTCTCTTAGAGCCTCCTCTAGAGATTTATAAAAAAAATAAAGCCCCGGGCTACTATTAGAGTACCATATTTCCTCTAATAAGCGCCCCCGCTCTAATAAGCGCCCCCCCCCTCGACTTTGAGGGTCTGGATCTCAGTGTAGAAGCAATATTTTGCAAAGCTGTTTGATACGTTTTTTTAACTCCCACGAGCTCTACCGATTCCCGTTTTAGATTTTGGTTGAGAACCCAAAAATCTCGAAATCGAATTCCAAATTGTCCGACTTCAGGGGGTTGAAAAATAAGCGCCCCGGGCGCTTATTAGAGGAAATACGGTAAATGAGGTATTCTGCTTTCAACCAGTCGTTGGTTCAACTCCTCCTTGGTGCACAACCTTTTCAATCACATCATACTCAGGTGACCAACTCAATTTTTAAATTTCCGGGTCTTTTTTTAATATGAATCCGGGTATTTTTTCTTATTTTTTGGCCAATGCGGGCAATGTCCGGGCAACTTTACATATTGTGGCCAGATTTTGGAAAAAAAATCCGGGCAAAAATAGGGCGAATCTGGGAAATGCCCGGAAGACCAAGAAGGTTGTTCACCCTTATCATGCTGTCAAGTTTAGTGTCATTAGGAAGCTCAGATACTCGGCTCTGCATAATTGTTGGTAAAGGCAGAATATCCAAATGACACTTGCATTTTTTCGCTCGTTTTTTAAAACGTTTTGAAACAATTTATTTTTCAAGTGTTTCAATTTTTGGGATCAAAACTACGTATCGATTTTATAATTTTTTTTTCAAAAATATTTTAGTATATGTTTCATGTTCATTGTCCCTTTTGGTCTTTGCTTCTTGGTACTATAGACATATTCGACACACAGACATCTTCTTCTGAGCAAAGCATGTCAACAAAAAACAGCGAGTTCTAGCTTTAATTGCAAGATGAAATAGATTAACCACAAGAATTTTATCCAACTGCCTCACATAGTTTGTTCCTTTTAATTCGTTTGCTTAGCCCACGCTCCAAAAAGTTGTTAATTTGGCTTTTGGGCTTTCTAACATTTTTCTCTACTTATTCCTTTGAAAATTAGAACACTCTACTTTTTCTGAATACATAAGAAAAAGATTAATGCTTTTTTTTTCATGTGCCCGATAATTTTAGTCCAATAAAATGATGCTTCCTAATGATAAGTTCTAATCTCAAAAGAATGAAATTTGTATTTAAAAAAATTTCGGTACTTCTTTGGCTGACATCACACCTTCAATTTTGGCATTTGTTGATTTTTTGTGTTTTCAATTCAAATTTTTAAATTATTTCTGCTTCCGAGCAGTCTTTTTTTTTCTCTCTCTTGCTTTCTCGTCACCTTTTTTGTGTTTTTGCACATGTATTAAGCGATTTGAATGAATGTTTTATCGCTTATTTTAGAGGATATATGATATTTGTTTAGGGGATTGCTTCCTTTGAAAAATAATAATTAATGATTAATTGATAATCAAAATATTACTAAAGTATATTTAAAATTCAACGAAGTAGAAATGGGTTTTTTCCCGAACTCTTAACCTTTGGCTGAAACATAATCTTTGTGGGATTTGTTTGAGTCTTTTACTATTTTTGACTTCGTATCACAAAGTTTCCAGTTTCATAAATAACTGATCTAAGATAATATTTATTGTTTAAATGTGTAGGTGAAACATAAAAAAATATGCTGCATCACTTTTTTTCTGGTAGCAACTGTCGAGCACATGTGTTTTTCTGCTAAGAATGATGCTTAAGCTTTAATTAATGGCTTCTATTTTTTCTCACATGTTTTTTGTTTCCAAAAAGTTGAAATAATTTAGGTGTACAGTCAACTCTCGTTAAATTTGCAGCACCAACCCCCCCCCCCCCCTCAAGTTCCTTCCCGCCTAGGGTCCGACACTTTTTTACCTCTATTTTATGTAGCTTTTGCCAGTTGTCTTCGGCCAGTCTAGTCCGAAATATCTTAAGGATTCTGATTTTGCCAATCATTTTTGGAAATGACAATAGTTTTACTGAAAAGACCGCGAATACTTAATAAACTGGCACCCCTTTTTGAAAAAGAATCCAAAAATGATTGGCAAAATCAGAATCCTTACGATATTTCGGACTAGACTGGCCGACGACAACTGGCAAAAAGCTTCAAAAATTGAGGTAAATTTTTTTAACTAAGTTTATTTATTCTTTCGAAATTTGAGGATACAGTAATAGATTACTGTATACTTCGAAAAGCTTTAATTAACAAGCAAAACAAATATTTTAATCAAATTTTAAAAAATTGTATCCTATAGTATTTGTCTCAAGAATACTAGTTTTGTCGCATCCACAACTAGGACACATTTTAGTGTTAAAAGCACAAATATAGTGTTGTCCAAATTGGTCAAGTAAGGCAAGAGGACGAATAAAAACAAATCTAATTATAGAATGGAGCTAGAACACTTCTCGTTAGTTCAGGTTTAGTATTTACGGAGAATTTTTTTTGGAAAGTAAGAGCTAACTTCTAAGAAGCTAATATATGTTCATTTTAGCAGCCTTCCTAACTCAAATTTTTACAAGTTTTTTAAAAAAATCTATTAACATTGCCGAGCCAAATTTTTTATAAAGATATCTCAACTTTTTTTTCTTCTGTTTACCAAGAAAAGATCTACATTTTTGGCAAAATCTTTAAAGTAAACTGCCAATAGCTGAAATAGGCTGACCAGCCACACTCTTTTTCTGTACCATCCAGCCCTCTTTTTCCTGAATACTCATTCAGTCAAAATCCTAGCACAGCAACATCAAAACAGAGAACAGTTGGCCAGTGCTATTGAATGTGTGTGTCCCTCAAGTCATTTCTTTTCATATAATTGACCAGTAAGAAATAGAATTTTTGTCCAAGCACAATTATAATTTCGACTTAAAAAAGAGAGTTGGAATAAATTTGTTGGAGTCTTTATGGTGCTTAAGTTGAAACATGCGTTTTTAATTGACTAAACGAACGATTTTTTAAACATATTTTAATGCTTAACTGTATGAATTTCTTTATTCAATTTATGCCTATCATGTTTTAATAGTGTGTTTCATACCCTCAGGTTGTAATACTATAGCTTTAAAATCAAAAACTTTTGCATGATGCCTAAACTAACACCCTACAAAAAAGTTTGTTAAAAGACTATCGCCGTTAATGACAATGGCGATTTCAGGGGATGGATATCGATTAGCGACCCTAAATGAATTTTTTTTAATTTTTAGCGAAAAGCGTCAATTTTAATACCAGTAATTTTTAGAAGTCTACTTCTAATACAAAAATCTTGTCCTGCATCCGAATCCGTTGAGATCAGATCGAAATAATGTTTCTGGCTGAGATAGAGCTATTTGAGTATATAAGCCAGAAATTTCTCACTACTTATCTAGTTTTATGGATATCATAGCTCAGCAACATTATTTCGATCTGGTCTCAACGAATTCGGATTCAAAACAAGGTTTTGTATTAGGGAAATATTTCAAAAATAACTGCTTTAAAATTGACGATTTTCGCTAAAAATTTTAAAAATTTCATAAGTGTTGCTAATCGATATTTCACCATTTCGAAGACAGCCACAGATGCGAATTTTTTTTATTTGCATTTAAAAGATAAAGTTGATGTACAGTCAACCTTCTATATAAGCTACACCCTCGGCACCGATCCCAGCTGTATTTTGCTGTGAGGTATAGCTTATAGAAGGGTCATATTATTCGGAACATACGCCCATGTGACCGGACCCAGGCGTAGCTTATACATAAATGTAGCTTAGAGAGAGTGTAGCTCATATAAAAATTTGACTTTATTGGATGAGGCTAATTATGTTCCGTCAATGAAGTATAGCTCATCGAAAGTCAGCTGACTCGTTCGATCTGGCATTGCCTGGCATCGACTAGTAGATTTTCAAAAATTTTCAAAATTTTCAAATGTAAACAGAAAATAATTTGAAAAAGACTTTCGAAATAAATGAGGTGTCCCCTGCGAATTCGAAAACTTGAAATTTTCATTCTCTTCAAGGGCGATAGTTCTTTAAGTAAAAAAATACATAAGTAGTTGAATAAAAGTATACCCGAAAATCGCAGCGTAATTTTTGTAATCATTCTATACATTTAACTTTAAGTTTCTAAGCAATCTCGATTGTTTTTTAACTGAAATTCTGGTTGTTTCGATAACTTAAAATAATTATTTAACAATTATTTATCATAATCAAGGTGATTTTTTCGTCACCTTGGTCACCATAAACAACTTGGTCAGTCTAAAAATCGGTGGTCCTCCACCAACGACCCCACCCACCATTAATCCAAAACTTCTTTCATTTAATTAATCTTTGCCATATTTAGCATGAATATTTTTTGTTTTTCTTTTTGCAGATTTGCAGCGGCTAAATCTTATTTAGTCAATGTCCAAAATAAACGAGTCAAAGAAGCCCTTTTAGCAGCAAGAGTCATTAACATTATTGGAATTTTAAAAAGCGTTTTTTCAGTATTGTGTTGAAATATTTCAAAAATTGTTTTTGGTATATTGCATTGAGCCTTTTTCTTATTAAAATTTTAAATTAACATTTCCGGTTTTTCTTTAGTCAAAATTTTTTTGAGCCACTTCATACCGAGTACATGAAAATAAAAATAGTAAAATATCTTTCATTCAGAGTAAAATTGATTTTTCCCACAGATTCAACAATAAACAAAAATTGACACATGACGTTTGGTCAAGCCCATATTTCCTAAACGATTGCCAAATACTTATTTTTGGCCTGGGCGGGAAACAACATTGAGGGATAAAGGAATTTATTGAATTTAGGCTTTCCTCTTCTGTCTTTTCTTTTTATTTTTGGCCCACTTCTTTGTTGCTGACCGAAAATGCTGTTGAGACTGGACAGTGAACCTGTGTGTGTTAGCTATTTTTGGTAGCTTTTGTCACATGTAGAAACTAAAAATAGGGACTAGCTGCCTCTGCTAAATAGGTAATCTTGTTATGGCCTTATAACAAAAAACAAGACTTACTACTACTTTTACGTCTTTTCAAAACATTTCGCCTCAACAAAAAATGAACACAAATTTTATGTTAAAATTATTCTTTTTGTTATTTTTATGAACTTTAAATCGAAAAAAGGAAGTTCTGGAAAAAATATTTAAGCTTCGGAAATGAGATTATGTTTTGGTTAGAGAAGCCTGGCAATCAAATCTTTATTTTTCTAGCAATAATTTTCTGGCATATAAAATATTGTCCTTTCTGTTTGACAAAATCTTTTTATGTTGCGAAAAGATGTGTATATTCTGCATTTTTTGAATTTTTATTTGTTCTTGATTCAGTTTTTATTTTTTGGGTTGAGTGCTTTTCTAATATTTTTTTTCAAAACCAGATGTGATTCACATAACTTTGAGCTGATATTCTTTTTTCTAATCTTATTTATAGCATAAATTTATAAAATATTTTTGAAAAGAATAATCTAAAACGGGATTTCTTTTTTTTTTAAAAGATGAAGGCTTTTTAAAAGTTTTTTTTGTTAAGTTCGGCCAATGGCTCATTCACCTACTTCGAATTCGAATCTTGGTAACATTTTTTTCATTTAGTCAAACTGTCGAATATTTGTATATTTTTTTAAAATGATAACACGATTAGGGAGTCCCAAAATTTTTACCTAATGGTGTTGGCATTTCAATTTTTTTAATGTTTGCCTCTTAAACTAAAAGAAGAAAATTGTGCTCTTAGCGCAACCTCCCTCCAATAACGTCCTCTCCCCAAAATCGGACCTTTTCAAAATCGGTGTAACTACACTTTTCAAGTAACAAGTTCAGGCTTAGCGCTTAGGCTCGGGGATACTCCAGTGTACGGAAGCTGTGACTAATAAATAGTTCACGCACTTTTTATGGGGTCTGTGACATATATTTAGGTATTCTTTATCTAAGTTTTAAAAGGGAAATTTCATGGTCTGGAGGGTATTCGCTACTAGGGTCAAAAATTGTTCGAAGTACGTAAATGAGTCATAACAGAACCTAGCCCAGTCATTGAGTTAATTACGTCATAAATTAACTGGAAATTTAATTTTACTTTTTATGACTCAATATTCTGCTTTGTAATAATATTTTTTTGATATCAATAAAAATAATTTAAAGTTCAATGAAATTTTGAAAAGAAAAAGTGAAAAAAATTAGTTATTTAAAAAACTCGAATTTTTTGAAAATTTTGTTTACTAAATAAATTGTAATAGACTAATTTAAGTATTTGTAGTGTCACCAGACAAAACATCTCATTTCAACGACATCTGTTGTCGACATTTAATAACTCTCCCATTCTCCTAGATTTGTTATTTCTTTGTGATTACTTATTAAAGTCAAGTTTTTTTGCAAAAAAGTTTTTAATTTACAATTTCAAACCATTATATTTTAGAAAAACGATTGGAGATGAGATTTTTAAAGCTTTGAAAATTTCTACCGAGAAGGTTATTTTAAAAATGGATCCAGAATATATTAATAATGCCTCTACATCATCAATTTCGGCAGAACATGAAGAAAAATGCACCTACCATCAGCCAGCCTATCTTGAAGAACGCTTTTGGCTGGTCTCCGTGGCAGGAACAGGAATAGCTTTGATCTCTGTGGTGGAGAACCTATTTCTATTTTTCATGCTTGTCAGAAAGTAGGCGTTTTAAATAATAAATAATAGGCTGATAAAAACAAAGTTAATAAAATTTCAGAAAAAATCATCGTAAATCACATTGCTTGTACCTTTTGCTGCTTGCCTTCTTTGATGTATTTATGGGTGCTGCATATATTCCATTGATGTCTTTCAGCCTTTTGCTCGACTATTTACAGTCGGTGTTTTTGCTTCGTTCTTGGTAAGAGTGTTTTTGGATAAAATTAAAGTATTAAATTACCGTATTTTCTGTAGTAAGTCCCCGGGGGAGTTATTTTTCAACCCTTAAAAAATCGGAAAAAAAATTTCCATTTTGAGATTTTCGGGTGCCCGACCGAAATCTTAAAAGTGGAATCAACTAAGATCGTGGTGATTAAGAAAAGGCAAAAAACAGATTTGCAAAATTTTTCCTTAGACTGAGATATGGGGTTGAAATGGAGGGGGGAGTTATTAGAGAGGGGGACTTAATAGAGAAAATACGGTTATAGAATGATAACTTATAATGAATTTTACAAGAAACTATAATAAAGTTTTAATAAACTTTCTGTCTTATTTAAGAGATCAACGTAATCTTGTATTAGAAAGATCAACCGTAAAACCTCTATTAATCCGACCAGTGCTGTGCATTTGAAAATTTCCGCTCCTTCTCTGGCTCTTTGCTCCCAGATTTCAGAATTTCGCTCCGGCTCTGGCTCTTTTCTCGGACAAGAGCGAAGCGGAGCAAAGAGCGGAGATTTGCACAGCACTGAATCCGACCCGCTGATCAAAAAGTTAAAAAATGATCCGGATGGCTTGATTAATTGAGGTTTTACGGTGAACCTCGACGTTTATTATTATTGATTTCGAGATTTTCGGATGTTAAAATAAGAATTAATATAAAATTGATTAATAAAAATAGTCATTTTTTTTAATTTAATAACAAGAAATGTTTGTTAAAATATTACCCATGGATTGGTTGAAGAAATTGATTGTATTGACAACATGGCGCCTTTTGTCGGAAGTTTGGCGCCTAATTTTAGAATTTGAATTTTCTACAATATTTTCAGATAACTTGATTTTAATTTTTACACCATTTGTAGCCCTGAATCTCAGCTTTCTAATTAGCCATAACACTTAGCTGTATAATTTCAAAAATTACGAGATTCACGCATTTAGATGGACGAACTTGAGCCAAAAACTTATTTTCTTGTAATACGTAAATCTTTATATTTTTGAAATTATACACCCAGGTGTCCCAGCTAATCGAAAAGCTGAGATTTGGAGCCACATGTTGGTGTAAAATATTAAACGTAATCATATTGAAATAAAATATGAAATTCAAAAATAAAAATTAGGCGTCCTTTTTACGATAAAAAGACGCCAGATTTCCGACAAAAGGCGCCAAAACTTCTACCTATTCATAGAGATTTTTTCACCGAGTTGGTTTTAGGTATGCCTACATGATTCCACTAATCACTCTTTCTCATATTGCTATGACTTCCTCTTCTTTTCTTATTTTGGCTGCTAGTTTTGAAAGGTATTGCATCACTTGCTGGACATCTCAAATGAAAAGGGTTAACAAGTTCCGAAAATACATAGCAGCCTCAGCTATTTTACTCGGCTTCGTCACCAAGTTCACAATGGCTGGCGAATTTGTGGTAAATGTTTTGACGAAATCTCCAAAAACGACCTCTAACTCAATTTTTAGATTATTTTCAACGAAGAATGCGTGAACACCATGAATGAATACAGCCTTAAATTGTCGGAAATGTCAATGAACCATTACTACAACCTGTTCTGGAGGTTAGGCTTCAGAAATGTTGGTATGTGCCTTGTTTTTAAATTATTGAGCCCGAAAATTACGATGTTCATTTAGTAACCGTCCTTTTGCCATTTTTCCTTTTGCTGGTTATGAACTTGAAAATAGTGATAGTGCTCAAAGACAATCTCCACATCCAAATGGTCAAAGTTAATGAGGTGCAAATAAAAGTAAGTTTTAGCTCAATCTGAATGGTTTTACCGTATTTACTCTAATAGGTACACCTGTCGGGTTTTTCGGTCTGGCTGTCGGGTTATTTCAATCAACCAGGGGCTAGTGGCAGTTAAGGAAGCGCGAAAGATAGGCTTGCGAAAAAAAAATCAGTCCGAGATGTTAAGGTGACTTCAAAGTAGAGATGGCCATGGGAGGGGAATCCCGTTGCGTCCCGAAGGGTTTTTAGCATATTATTTCATCCCGCAAAAAAGTTCCAGTCCGTCCCGTCCTGGAAAACTATTCATTTTTTAGTCCCGTCCCACTAAAAAATTTAAGCTGAAAACCAGGGACGGGACGTCCCGCCCGACGCAAATTTGGCCATTTTTCCGTCCCGGATCCCCATGCCGAACATTTTTTTGACCTTGTTCCGTCTCGGCGTCCCGTCCCGAAATTTTTTAAAGTTAATTTTTTTTTAATTATGCCCCGTCCCAAAATAGGCCATCACTACTTCAAAGTCTAACGTCGTCGCCCCTAACGTCAAATCGAGGGTTGATTTCAGCTTCGAAATTTGCTTTAAAATGGCAATAAGCAGTGCATAAATGACTTTTCCTATCAAAATACCCTTTTGTATATGTTTGGTGTTTTTTGAAGCCTTACTCTCATGCAAGACGAGTCACATACTCAATGTCTTAACTAAAAACTCAGAGAGGTCTCAAACCTGAATTAAATTAAAATTATTCAGAGAAAAGTAAGAGCAGCTACAAGAACCCTGTTGATGATTGTCTTCACTTACCTTTTGGTGAGTTTTATGACCACTTTTAATTTGTCACCGCTCTTTCAAAATGGTTTTTTGCAGGCTAATATTTTAAATGTTTTGCTAACCTTTTGGGAGTACATCAATATTGATACCTTAATGACCGACTTTGTGGCCTTTTACACCTTTGGAGTGGACACGGTAAACATTCGATAGCAAATCATTGATGCAAAAATATATTTAAGGTTTCTATTTTGACAATTCTGGCCGGAGCATTGAGATTACCGATCTATGTGACTTGCATGCCTCAATTGAGGAAAGAATTTATTGGCTACCTCAAGCAGTTCATAAATGGCAGTAAATACAACGTTAGTTTGTAAAAATTATACAGACAAAATAACTGTAAAGCAAAGCTTAATTTAAAAAGCCTTCGACTAAACCAACATTTTGGCACACTTAAAAAATATCTCTTAGGCAAAAAAATTAAAATTCACATCGGTAGTCTGCTGACTTTTTTTCATCAAAACTTACTGAGGCGGGGTATTCTTCAAACATTTTAATCGATCCTCAGAGGGTTCAATAGATATAGTCATGACTATGTTAAATTATTTAGAAATTAATTAATTAAAAATGAAAAAAAACTCACTTGCTATTGTAGGAAAGTCAAATAATTTTGAACTCAGCCAAAACTACTAATTACCATGTTAAAAGACCATTGCCGTCTTTTTTCAGCTAAACTACCGTATTTCCTCTAATTAACGCGCCGGCGCATTTATTTTTTGGATCCCAAAAATCAGAAAAATCGGAGGTCGATCTCGATATTTTGGGGGGAATTCAAAATCTAAAAAGCAGAATCGGTAGAATTTGTGAAAGTTAAGAAAATGCAAATAAGAACAGATCGAAAATAAATTTCTGCTTCGAGATACAAACCCTCGAAGTCAAGGGGGCGCGTTTATTATAGAGGACGCGTTAATTAGAGGAAGTACGGTACTGCGTGAAAATTTAAATTGTTTATTGTTCGCATCTAAATTTTTTACATAATTTTGACCAATCTCTTGGTCGAGTCCAGCGTTTCGAGCCCTGCCAGATCGGGCAAGAACTAACACAACAACTGCACTACAATATACTTATAACTATGGCAGACCTGCTCCGAGCAATACACGTAAATTCAAATTTACATGAAACTATAAAAAAGTTGTTCAAAAAATATTTTCGCCTTAATTTAAGTGTCCGCCTCTAATTTGAAAATTCGAAATTTGCGTGGCAGTAGACGACAGTGGTCCTTTAATTATGATTTGGGGTAATTACCTCGGTAGTTATTCGTCATCATATTACGTAAAATCTGCTGATTTAAAAAATAATATTTATATTTAGCATCAAACTAACAGTGAGAAATGCACTGAGCAGGAGATTGCTTATGCACCCACTTATGCCCCAACCATCCTGCGTGTCTCAGAAATGCTCATGAGATTGCCAAAGTTCTCGTCCTCCTCCACCAACACAGCCAACACCTCAACCACGGACACAGACTCAGACACAGAAGAAGATGACAAATCAGAATACAGCTCTTATCCACGCAAACAGACCAAAGAAAAATTGCTCAAAACCTACAGTCATGGGTTCAACCACAAAAAGTACACTCCAAAACGTATTGACCAAATCAGCCCGACATTTACTGGCTGCAGAGAAGAAAGCAGCAATAGTATCAGCAGAGCCAGTAATGAGGAAGTTTTCTTGTAGAATTGTAAAGTTAAAAGTACAAAATTTTATTTTCTAGTCAAATAAATTATTAATTTCATAGTCTACACATAAATATGTTCTTAACCCCAGTAAGGGCCCGTTGACCACAATGCAGTGATGTCAATAATGCTGAAAAACCAATAATGCCGAAAAAAACTACGCAATACAGTTGCAAAAACTGTACTACAGTTTAGAATTGTACTACACTTTGAAAAGTGTAGTACAGTTTTTGCAACTGAAGTACAGTTTTTCGGCATTATTTAAATCACTGCCATAATGTGGTCATGTAAAATTTGTGGGCCTCGCTTGACTCTCGAAAGGACATTTAGAAAAACGGTAAGATAACCTAGGTAGATAATAATCTCAAATACAAAATGGCATTTTTAAAAAGCTGATGAGACAATACATGGCAGAAATATAACCTAATTTAAAGTGATGCACGCTCTGGGCCACGTGACCACCCTGTGGTCGTATATGAACGAATGCAGTTGAAAAAATTGATTGTCTTTTCATTTTTGTCTTTTTTGATTGGTTGAATATGGGTTCATACGAATGGCTGTTACCTTTTTACTACTGAACATTCTGGCAAGTTCTTTTTCTTTTTATGCTCCCCTGATTGCGAACTTTCGTTCTATACTATGTTCGGGTAGAAAAAGTTTGTTTTGTCGTTGAAAAGAGTCTTCTAAGACAAACATCGCTTTTTCAGCAAAAGAGGTTTTTTGGGTAGGGTGGTATGCAAGAACCGCATCCAACGTCAATTCTGTCGCCATTTTAATTTGAGAGGTTGTGTTTACAGCATCGTTCCCAATCACACTCAGATCAACAAATGTTATGAATAACCCAATCCTACACTTAAATATGGTATAAAACGAAAGATCCCAATTAGGGGGATCTAACAAAATAAAGATCTCGCCGAAATGTTAAATAATAAATAATTTAGAGTCATTATAAAATCCGCAAAAAATTAGCGCCACCCTGTTTTGAAATGCACTTCTAACTGAATTTTCCGAAAACTAATCAAAAAGAATATGCATATATTTTAAAAATCCTAAAAATATACATCATCGTGCAAATCACCAACTCAATTTTGTCATTCGGTTTGTCTTTTTTTTAAATGTCATCACAAAATTTTTTAAAATTATGGCCATTGCGCATGTGTACCATGCATTCATATTTTTGTCTGTTAGTGTCTTTTTAAAATTATAAAGCTATTTTTAATATTAAAAATATGACCCACAAATTTTATTTTAAATCTTATGGGATTTTTTTTTGAAAAAATCCAACCAAATAACAACTTTGAGTTAGTTATTGGCACTATGATTAATAGTTTTTGAATAATAAATTCGTAGGTCATATTTTCAATAGTAAAAATAGCCTTATAACTTTTAAAAGAACATTAACAACCAAAAAATAAGAAAAGATGATATGCAATGTTGGCAAAATGCATCGCGAACATACGCTATTCCTCTATGTAAAGGTAACCTTTTAGCATAGAGGCTTGATTTGCTGCTGCAAACCACACAAAAAGCGGCTTCGTAGATCATTTTTTATAGCTGACTAATTTTATTATTGCAAACAATCTTTTTTACAGTTTTTCATATTTTTTATCTTCATTATTATGTTTTATAGTCTAAAGATTTCTATAGAGGCAGGGGCAATTTGTTACAGTCAAGTCTCGATATAAGATACACCCTCGGGACCGGGCCAGGTGTATCTTACATCGAGACTAATTTAAAGGGGTTTATATAACTCGGACGAAACCAGGTGTGTCTTATACCGAAATGTATATTGTATCGGGGGTATCTTATGTAGAGACTTGACTGTACACGTAGATGAGCGAATTCTCTGCGATCATAATTAGCTTTTTAAAATTTCTGTATTTCCTCTATTAAGACGGGAACGGCTGCACTGCTACTATTACAGCGCTTAACGATAAATCGAAATAGGTGTCACCTTGGCAAAAATAATCAAAGTTTTTTAAAATGATTTTTGCAGGGAAATTTTTTTCTCTTAAAAACTAAAAAGTGGGTCTTCAATCGTAAGGACATGGCTTTCAAACAAGCAGAAACTTCAAATTCGTCTAGTTAAAAAGCACCCTGTATTCCCTGTATAAATATAAAATGAGTTTTTTGCCGCTTCAATTGATGGATCCGCCTGTGGATCTTATGGCCTGACTTGGATTATGACGAGAGCTATACCCACAGATGAGTTGATCTTGGTGATAATTTCCAATATAGTGGTTTCTACAGTATTATTTTTTATTCATTTTTTTCACCACAAATCAGAGAGTAACTTTTTTTTCTATAGGTTGTTTGTTGAATGGTTTTCAAATCGGAATCTTAATTCTCTGTGATCAAACCGTATTTCTTCTATTAAAGAGGCACGCCCACGCTAATGATACCCAAATTTTTTTTTGTTAATCATTGAACTTCTGTAAGGATTTTTGGCGCTACTATAGAATACCCCCCCCCTCCCCAAAATCCGACCTTTTAAAAATGCTGTAACTACCCTTGCAAACAACAAGTTTAGGCTCAGCCCTTAGGCTTGGGGTAGGCCAGCGTATGGAAGTTGTGACTAATGAAGAGTTTGCGCACATTTTCCGGGGTCTGGGACATAAATTTGGGTACTTTTTACTTAAGTTTTAAAAGGTCGGATTTTTTGGGGGGGGGGGGGGGTATTCTATAGTAGGGTCAGATTTTTCAATTTGGTTTCTAACCAAACCATACCTAAAAAAAGAGTTAGGCCTTGTTTTGTTAGAAACCGCGCTGAAAAATCCTCACAGAAGTTCATTGATTAAGAAAAACTTTTGAATTACCGGGCACCACGTCTTATTAGCGTGGGAATGCCCCTTTAACTCCCCATGGGGAGTTATTTTTCAACCCATGAAAAGCATTGAAATTGTTAATCAAAAATGGCCCTAACTGTGAAATCTTAGTCAAAAAACCAGGGGGGGGGAGTTATTAAAGCATGGGGAGTTAATAGAGGAAATACGGTAATTAATTTTTTTAATTTCGCTGAGCACAAAAATTGCCTAATATTCCGTACAAACATTTTTTTGAATGTTCAAATAGTACTATTTCGTGCTATTTGAAGTTCCCTGCATGCGACTCCTGAAACATCATAAAAGAGCATACTCTAACGCTTTACCTCAGGCTATCCACTGCGCTATGTGAGCACATACAAAAACTTAGCCCGAACATAATTGAGTCTTTTGAAAAGCCGTGAACTCGATACACGATTGGGTACAGTAACCCCTGTTTAATTTTATGGTTTTTACTTAGGCGTTTCACTGGATACTGTCCTGATTTATGCCTAAGTTATGACCCTACATGAAAAGTTAACGACGTGCTTGTAAATAAAAACAGGGAAACAAAAGTTGGGATCTAAAGTGCACCAAATTATTGTACACCTGTCTGAAGTCCATCCTATAAAATTTTATTTCCTTTCTTTGTTTGCATTTTTACAGATGCCTTTTATTATAGTTATGTATACTTTTCACAATGGTTAGGCCTTGTTTTGTTAGAAACCGCGCTGAAAAATCCGCACAGAAGTTCATTGATTAAGTCATCCCTCGCTTTGGCCTTAGGTATCTTCTCTCTTTTGTTCCTTTTTTTTCAGCTCTCGGTTTTAAACCAAGGGCTGAAAAAAGGAACAAAACAGAGAAGATACCTAAGGCCAGAGCAAAGGAAGACAGCATCATTTTATTATATAATTTTTTATTATTTTAATCGTTAATTTCTTAAAGTAATTTCTTGCAAAAACAATTTATTTTTGCTTGGTCAACAATGTTTGGCTGTATCTATAGTTAAATTTGAGAGTGTAATTTTGGACCTCAGCACTTAACCAGCTGCTGATAACGAATTTTCGGTGTGCTGATAAAACCACGGAATTTTAAAGATCCATTTTGTATGTTTGCTTCACAATTCCGAACTCCTGACACCAGATTCGTGTCCAGCATGATTGGATTGCTTTAAAAATGATCTTAAATCTTGAGACTTGCTCATATTTTGAATTCCATTCAAGACATCAAAAATTCAAACCTCTTTTCGGGAAAAATTTTCGGACTTTTCTTTTGAGTCTAAATAGTTGTTTTTTCGAGTGGATATCAAAATATGAGTAATTCCTGAGATTTAAGATCATTTTTCAAGCAAACCGATCATGCTGGACACGTATCTGGTGTCAGAAGTTTGAAATTGCAAAGTATACATATAAAATGGCTTTTTGAAACGAGTTTTCTGCCATCGAATATTCAATTACAATTTCCGCCGTCAAATTTTCCTCCGCCGAATCGTCTCCCCACCAAATTTACAGTAGTTCACAGTAAGACAGAAATAGAGAAATATCGCTGACAATATCGCCAACAATATTATTTTCACGATGCAACAAATGTCTCTTTTTATTCTTTTCCTTTTTTTGTAAGCGTTGTGTTACTAAAAAAGTTTTTTTAGCAAAAAAAATCTGTACAAACAATGAGCTAGGTAAATTTTTTAAATAAATATACTCAGTGCATTAATTAGCTATATATGGGCTTTTCAAACAAAGAAAAAATCATTTGTTTTTATTTTATTGTGAGTTGTTGGTTTTTGGTTCACGTTACCCACAAACACATATCATTCCCTTGAAATCATTCTTTTTTCTGCACAGGTTTTGGCGGAAAACAAGTGTAATGTGACTTTGTTTAGTGATCATCAAAAACCCCTTGCAATGATTTAACTGTAGGTGACTTTTCTAATAAATGCTCACACTTCAAAAAATTTAGTGCCCGCATTTGCACCTATCGTATTTTCGGTATTAAGTCCACCGGGGAAGTTATTGTTCAACTTCGAAATAGTCGGAAAATTTTGAGATCGATTTTGAGATTTTTGGGTGCTCAACCAAAATCTTAAAAGTGCAATAAGGAGAACTCGTGGTAACTAAGAAGACACAAAAACATATTTGCAAAATATTTTCCTAGGCTGAGATTTGAGGTCCATATAGAGAGGAGTTATTAAAAGAGGGGACTTAATACAGAAAATACGGTATTTCTAAATGCGTAGAGGTTTTTTATTTTTGGGAGTCCACTTTTTTAAAACATTTTATAATATGTTATTCATACTATTTTCTGAACGATTCCACACTGAGCCCATCTGAAGATAGAATAAAAAGACTGGCCTATATGATAATGGGGGGGGGGGTGTTGGTGGTTTCACCTTGGCCCCTCTTGTTTAATTTTATTTTGATTATTTAGGCTCAGGCAAGGGCAGGCTAGCGTATGTCAGAACGGACTCAAACATGAGTCGAAAATACGTTTGAGTCTGTGCTAACATACGCTGGCCTACCCTCGCCCAGGCCTTATGACTAAAAAGTTTTAAAAAAGAACAGGGAGCTACCAAGGCCAAAAAAAGTCCATTATTATATATAGCCAAAAGGCTCAATGGTACAAGCCAGGCTATTTGCTCTACTCATATTTTATAAATCTGTTTTTAAGAAAGAACTAGAATAACCTACAAAAATTTCTCTAAAAATTTTCAAACAAAAAAAACCAAAAAAATGTCGCTAGAAGCAAAATTTGTGTTGAGGTTCTGATTATAAATTTGTGATTAGACTTACTGTCGTATTTAAGCCTAAATTTTAAAATAAAAAAACTATTCAAAATAATTGTAAGTTCAAAAAGCATTTTTTGAGCTATCTAGATTTTTTTCCGGGTTTTGACTAAAACAGTTTAAAACATTATAGGCAATTTGCTAGAGTGTGTTTTAATGACTGCCAATAGTCTTTTCACATTTTTAAACAATTCCACATTACAAGGCTTAAATATCTTAAGCGAATTCGATGTTCAATGCACGAAAACTTCGTTTTCTTAATTTCAAATAGAAGTGTAAAAATTATCATATCTCACGTTGAAACCATATTTTTTGTAGATTTTCGTACTATTGAAAATAGAGTGGTGAATTCTCGGAATCAGTCGAGGACTTTTTCGGGGAAATTTCCTGTTTCTCAACCCTAATGTTTACTACACGATACTGTTACCAGTGTTCTAAGTGGCACCGGCACCAGCTCACGGTACCGCACCGGTGCCGCATTTTTTTTAGGTCGGTGCCATTCCGAAGCAAAGAAAATTACATCGGTCTAGCACCAGGCAGCTCCAGGCACCGCACCGGTGCCGAAAATTTTTTGGTCGGTGCCTTGAGCTGGTGCCAGTGCCAAAAAATTTCTGATCGGTGCCCTTAACTGGTGACGGTGCCGTCATTCTGAGATTCACAACACTGACTACCATTAGTCACTTTTTCATAGCTTAGTACTTTTTATTGTATGCGCTGACTAATTTTGGGCTCTTAACAACGTATTGTACCCTGATTTTTGGTTCTTTCACGTTCTTTCTCTCTTGTAACTCAAAACTTAAAGAAAATAGTACAAAATGAGTGATAGATAGGCTGGCCTATTTAGAACAACTTTGCTTTTTAGGGCAATAGGAAGTGGAGTTCTTTGTTTTAGAGAGAATGTGTGTAAATAAGTATCTGAGAACCAGTTCCGTTTATATGCTTTATTTTGTCAAAGTTTGCTGGAAAATTAAGGACCATAACCTTTGACACTTGTTTTTGCACAGTTAAAGACACCACAAACAGAAAGGAATAGTTTTAACGAAAGAAAAAAGTAAGAATGATTGGCTTTACAACTAATGAAATGTTGCCAAAAATAAGTGTACTTTCACTCATAAATTAATATGGTCATTTTGTAAAGTGTTTTAGCTTGTCTTTTATTTTTATTTTTATCCCCTCAAAGTCTCCGCAGGCATAAGAACGTTTTTTTGCTAAGCACAGTGGTTTTAAAAAATGCTAAATGCAGTACGACCAAATTTTGGGCAAACCATTTTTTGCCGTAAAAAAGACTTTTATTGCCGCAAAAAATTTTTCTTTTTCCGCAAATATTTTCTTGGTTTAAAACGATTTTTTGCTGTGAAAAGAAAATAGGAGTGCGACATTTTTGGACCGAATTAGGGCCCAACGAGACTGAGACGCGAGACCGAAACTCGTCTCGTTTCTGTCCCTGTTTATCGAGGCTCAAAGCTCGAAAATTTCAATCTAGCCTCGAGCCGCGCTAGTCGCATCGTGCTTACCCTAATATTGGGTTGTCGGGAAATTATACAGCGTTTTTAAAATATTTTTGTTTTCATATCATTGTTTTCTCCTTCTCCGAAAACACGGTAACTAAGAATTTGATAGAGCTAGGTATTCTCACTGAACTAAAACTTAAGCCTTCCCTGTACGCATCTTACGAACTCATGTTTTGTTTATGAGTAAAAGACGCCATTGGAGCCTGTGTGCCTATTGTTTATATATAGAGTCTATTTAAAAAACTTGTATTGAGTCTTAAACTTGTTTAATTAACCAAAAAAAGTAATCAAAGGTAAACAAACTGCAAGTGTATAAACATTTTTTTACTTCACACCTAATTTAGTGTGGGAAGAAAAAAAAGCGGAACAATTTTCACTCCATAACCGTTTGAATTCTTAGGACATTTTGTTGCACATTTTTACATTTTCAATTAAGGAACAAAATTTTAATAGCAAAATTCAAAAACTATTAAACGTGTTTTTGAAAGGCTTTATTTTAAAAGTGCCTGCTAGGTTTCTTGAAAAGCTATGCATTATTAAGTTGCTTTGAATAAGTCATTCTAAATAAAATAAAATTGTGGGTGTTAGAAACCTGCTACATGGTTTAGTCATGCGTTTAATAAGCTCAATCCATTTTGGGCTCAAAAAATTCAAAATAATAGACTACAAGTGTGTGTTTCTTATGATGTATCACAAATACTCATCCAAGTCTAAATCAGGTGTTTGGGTGTTTGTAAACACACCTGGTTGTACAACTACATTTATTTGTTTTTACTATCATTTGTATTCTTTTCAGACCAAAAACTAATATCACATCACTCATACACATAAACAAATGGACACGAAAAAGTGATTCACAAACTGTGTTTCAGAACAAAGTTGAAGCCAAAAAGCTTTTTGCAAAATTGTCTAGTTGTTTTTATTGTGGAGATAGGAAGTAAAACAGATCTTTTTTCAGCCTTGTTTTTGTATGGTAGTTTATTTACCAGTCAGAAGCACCATCTGTCTTTTCGTTTGATGAAAGCAAATTGGTCCTAATCTATAAAACTATCATCCCCCTGCAGTTTTTTGTGATGTTTGGGCTAATGGAACAGCTGTGCTTACGATTTTTTAGATCTTGGACCAAGAAGGGAACCTCTTGAGTTGGTTATTTCAGACAAGCATGATTTTAAGTGGCGATCGAGAAATAGTTTTTTACAAGATGTAGAGCATTTTATGGCCACTGTGAATGGGCGGAAAAAATTGGCTGAATATGTGTAAAAATTTTCGTACACGGAATGCAAAGTTGTCAGGTCAGCCGCCTTAGTCCCAGCCAAATTTGAACAGTTTTTGGGCATCACATTAAAAAAAAGGTATAATTCTTCTTTATTATAGAGGAGAAAGCAACTAAAAATTTAATTGAATAGACCCCCGCTCGAGTGGTGGAAAAGGTGTAAAACCCCTCCAAACATCCCAGTGCTTTGAGCCATTTTTTTCGCCCATTTGCACTGGTCATAAAGTGCCCTAGAACTTGCTAAAAAACCGTTTCTTGGTCACTAGTCAAAACCATGGCTGTCTAAAAAAACAGCTTGAGATTTTCCCTTGTAAGATTAGCCAGGTCAGACCAGCGTACGTAAGGTAAGGCTCGAAAATTTTTTTTTGGAAAACTTGTCTAGTTAATTTTATTGTTGAGATAGATGCTCCAAGAAAATCCAGATAAATGGGGGTTAACATGTAGTATTACTATAGACTTCATAACGAGTCTAAAGCGTGTTTGGCAAATTCTTGCCTGAGTTATTTCTGAAAATCACAAAAGCAACAAGAACCGAAGCAAAAAAAGCTTACGCCTTCTAATCCCCCAGTCGAGCCTGTGCTTTATAGGCCGTCACAGCTTTTTTCACCGCCAGGTCTATATCTTTAAGTCTAATTATTGACGAACTCGTAAAAAATTCGGGTCAGTTCATAATTATGGCTTGTGCCCATGTCTCTTCCTAAGTACATAGCCAGCAAATACATTTATTCAAATTTATTCTTTGTTCTTATCTAACTCAAATTAATTCTGCAAACCACTTTGAATGTCCATTTAAAATAAATTAGAAGTAACCTTCACCACGTTTTCCTTATTTATTATTCAAATGACCTTGCTTTTTTGTTACACCCGAGCGGCGTTCTATTCAATTTAATCATTTGCTTGTTTTCTCTTCTAGAACAAAGAAAAACCTAGAAAGGACATTCTATTAATATCATTTCATTTTGGACTCAACATACACTAGATTAGTATAGTATTGTTTTTAGTAGTAGCTTTGCAGAAGCTAATATATGGGCAGGTGTGTTTTTAATAAAGGATTCTAAAACGTTTGGAAATATTTTTTATGCTTTCGTCAATTGGTCTTAATATCTTAAGCAATCGGTTTGTAACTTAAAAAGAGAAAACAGCTGCATTTTGCTAAATTTCTGGTTTCTACGCTTTATTAAATAGTTAATTATGATTTTGTGAAAAATTAACTTAAAAACTATTATAAGAAAGGCACACAACAATTTTACCATTCAAAGTTTAAAAAGCTCCAAGAGTCGCGAGACAAAATTTCAAGCATTTCCAGACCAGCTATTTTAATTTTGAATTTTTGCTATCTTATGCTCAAAATGACTGCGAGGATCTAAAAAATATTTTCAGGGTAAGAACTTTCAAATTTTACATAGATATATTTTAGAAGTAAGCAAAAGCAAGTCATAGAACATCGTGTTCCGTAACTTAGCTGCTTTGTTCGTTTCTAAAAGAAAATTATATGAAATTTTGAGTTTGTATTCTCAAGATGTTTGTTAGGTCCGAATGGTCATTTTGAGCATAAGATAGCCTAAATTTAAAATAAAAATAATCAGTCTGGAAATGTTTGGAATCGTGGCTAAGTGGAGCAAGCCAACATTTCACAAACGACTGAAAAGGATTTTTCGGTGCTAGTTGCAAATACCCCCCCCCCCCCCCCTCCAATCTAACCTTCAAAAATTGGTGTGGACCAAAAAGTTGGTGTAACTAGTAGTACATAGTCCAAGTTTTGTATATCAAAGGATGCCGCCTTTGTGCCTCATACCTATGGGGCACTTTCAAAGACAAGCCCATAGGTATAGGAGGGTGTTAAGCTCAGCCCCTTTTTGGCCCATACCTATTGAGCACTATTTCAAAATATAGGTCAACAACAGCTGTTACCTATTTCGAAATATTATTTAGAAACACCAAACAGCAGTTTTAAATTTTGGCGGGAAAACAATAAACCTAACTCAAAGAGACAGGCACAAGCACTTGCATGTTGTGTGTCTCTAAATAATATTTCGAAATAGGTAACAGCTGTTGTTGACCTATATTTTGAATAGTGCTCAATAGGTATGGGCCAAAAAGGGGCGGAGCTTAACACCCTCCTATACCTATGGGCTTGTCTTTGAAAGTGCCCATAGTATGAGGCACAAAGGCGGCATCCTTTGATATACAAAACTTGGACTATGTACTACTGTAACTACTCTTTGGAACAACAAGTTTAGGCTTAGCCCTTAGGATTGGGTAGGCTAGTGTACGGAAATTGTCACTAATAAAGAGTTTCGCATATTTTCCGGGGTCTAGGACATATATTTGGATGCTCTTTACTTAATTTTTAAAAGGAAAAAATTTTTAACGGGGGGGGGGGTTGTTTTGCTACTAAAGTCGATTTTTTCAACTCAATCACAAAATCTTTACTTTGCTATCGAAGACTAAAGACCATTATTGACGTAACCTATTATTCACAAAGTCTTTTTATGGCCTATGTTGGCTATCCTCATCTGTGGCTCGTATTGATTAGGTGCTTGCGCACGCTTTGTATACTTAAAAATAGATTTAAAAAAATGAATACTCTATGCTAAAAATAATAAATTGAAAAGATGCGCCCTACTTTTTAAAAAATTTAAAAATAGCTTTTCAAATTTACTTACAAGCGAAAACCGTTTTGCTCTTTTCTTTTTCCATAAACATTGAATTTAGAAAAGTGGGTGATTTTGTCAATCCTCACTGTCACCTAGCTAAAATGTGTTCTTTACAAAGTGACTTTTCAGCAGTGGTGTAACGGCACAGGCCGGTGCAGGCGCCGGTGCGGATGTTCCGAGATTTACATCACTGATTTTCAGTCATGCAAAGTTTTATTTATTTCATTAAGTATGAATTTTTTTTAATCATAGTTTGGCTAATCTAAATAGGTGCTTTGTGTCTTTTTCTATCATTAGCCAGCTGAAAATATAGTTATAAAAACATTTTGTGCTTTGTGATTCGCATTTTTAATGAAACTAACTGTTTTTTGAACAAGCCTTCAAACTACTTTTAATTTCGAAAAATACAATACTCTTTTGCAGATAACTTTTTTTATTTCATTTGTAGTCAAACAAAATTTCGATTAAGTTTTTGCTTCAGTTTTTCAAATTCATATTCAATCCATACTTATTTTATCACTTTGCTCTTTACATATTTTTCTTATTGTGTTCTTGTTTGTTGCTCTTATTTGATTGCTTAAAAAATGCGGGTAAGCTGTTATTATCTGCAACCATTTTTATTTGGAATACTCTTGGGTAGTAAATTGATCCTGCCCGGATGGATTTAGCTCTATTGGCTCTATTGACCTATCCGGGGCCATTTTTCCCTTTGGTCCCCCCTTTGGTTTTTTTGAAAATTTTTATGTGAAATTTTTCCAAAATGTCTCCAGGGTTAGGCCTAGGCTCAATTTGTGTTCACAATATTTTATTTTAAGCACAGACATCTCACATTACCACAAACTTTGCATGAATTATTATATATTAAGGACAACTGTTGTAGGAATTTCTCAAAGACATTCCAGCTTCTTGCTCGACAATTCTGGCCGAACACTGCTTCTTGGATATGAGAGCTTATCATAGTATCGCTGGTTCCATACAAACGCTTCACCTTTTGCTTCATATGCGCCCACTGGCCTTCGCATTTATTGGTATGCACACGTAGCGGAACTCTATTCTCGATAATAGTCCTATAATGAAAAGCATCTACTGGAAATCACTTGCAAACAATAACCTTGCAAAATGCATTTTGTGGCAAATAGTGAAGTGCTTATACCCCACATATCGACCAAGCTTTTTCCGAGACTTCGATAAGCAGGCCACTCGTCACTTATGATCGTTGTTCCCGGCTTGATGTGCTTCTTGATAAGCCGAAGGAGTGTCTTTTTCTTACGATCCTTTACCCGGATAGCGAATGCAAGTCCCCCTATATGTACATTTGATGTTATACTATTTCCATGGTTTACATTGTTATTTGTAATATTACCTTCACCGCGCTCCACACCTCCAAAGACCCACTGCGTTGATCCCTGACGAAAACGACCGCGATTGTATTTCCGTTTGCAAATAGACGCTTCATCGATTTCAATGTATCGGTCTTGCCCACCAAGCTTCGGCTGATTATGGCAGTAACTAAAGTCATAGAAATACTATCACATTTTTACAAATCATTACACTTTTGATTACTAAAATTAACTTTTGACAGATTTCCCGGCACAAGTTTAGACAGTCAGATACGTGTTTCGCACTGATTCCAGACTCTTTGGCGATTTGCTGATTGGAGTAGTCGTTTGCCCACATGTAGAATACAAGAAGCCAAGTTTCCAAGTGGAGATTTGAATTGTAGAAGAACGAACTGCAACAAATTGATTTTCTCGAGCAAAGCTTCCCATCGTGTCGACAAAAAAAATAAAGGTCATAGTATAAATCTTCATGTTATAATTATTCGCAACCTGAATCCCATCACTCACGTCCTTACGTTTTTCGATTAGCATTCGCTGTCCACAATTATCACATGACGCTTTGTTGGAGATAACAGAGACGGCAACAAAAAAGCACAAAACCTGAATAAGTATGATTCAGCAAAATGAGCAAATTGGCATGCGGTAAAACCTGTTCAGTTGAATATCGAAATAAGTCTTTAAGGCGGAGAGACGAAACGGCTGAAACGACTATTGCTTCACAAATTATAGCCCGAACCATTTCGAAGCACTAGAAAGAGAGAAAAAAATTGAGCGTGATGTTCTTATATCAGACAAAGCACTAAATTGCAGGAAGAACTAAAATATGCAAAATTAACAACTTCAAACTGTGCGAAACAATGTAATAATTTAAAGAATCACAGAAATATTGTTTTAACTGTTTCGAAAATTTCACATCAAAATTTTCAAAAAAACCACAGGGGGGACCAAAGGGAAAAATGACCCCGGATAGGTCAATAGAGCCACTTTTCTTCCAAAAATCTTGTCCCGGAACTCCACCTAATCGTTTTCCAGCCCTAAAATTTGTAACATTTCCCGAATGCCTAATTTATCAGGTCAATTATTTATTCAACGCATTTTTCGCAAAAATAGATTTGGATTCGGGTCCATCTACTTTTTTTTTTTCAAAATGGATGATCTTTGCTGTTATCTATCCAAAAAAAATGCCTAGTTTCTACGAATCGATGGTCATCCAAGGCAACTAAAAATTATATGGTCGATCCTGATAGTAGTTGTCTAGCTAACTTTTAGACAATTGATCTAGATTGGCCCGAGATTCAACTGGTGTTGTCTGCATAATATTTAATGAGCGATATCTGACATTCACGTGTGCGACTTAAATAACATCGAGTACTGGGGGAAACTCAAGTACCGGTACCACCACCTGAGTACTCAAGTATTACTAATTTTCTGCCTGGGCGATATGACTACCATTGATGAACGTGTAGCTACTGCCGTCAAGCAAAAATAATTGTTTTGGATGCCTTTATGTTTTGGATGTTTTGGATTTATGTTTTATTTATGTTTTGGATGCCTTGCATGTTTTGATAAGCTGGTTTTTGTTGGATTCCAGAATGAGCTTGAAGAACCAAAGCATCCGAAAAAGAAAATTTTGTGATTGAAACTAGAGGTAACTATACGCATGGCGGTTTCATTGTTAGTCTCTAGGGTAAGTTGACTGTAGTTTATCATGCAAAATAAATATCTGATACGTTTAAAAGATCTTTTTTTAATTCTAGGGCTATTTATCCTATTTATTTTATCAAACTACCTAATCCTCGGCACTGAACATTGCAAGTGTTTTAATCTAGCTTAATTCAATCATCCTATAGAAATTATTAACAAGCTGAAAAGATCAAAAATTTAAAGAAATTCTTGAATAAAGCTTCATAAGTAGCTTCTATTTTTTAATAATATTTTTTGTATAAAAAACAAACTGTCATTAGCAATTTTGTAGGCTTAATCCTGCGAGAATTTCTTTTCACTATTTATCCATTTTCATTTTTGTGAAGTGATCTTTTTTGCATTTTATTACCAGAAGGCTTAAATAATAGAAACTTCTATTTTACCTAAGTCCAGAGATCCTGTCCTCAAATAGAGTTTTTTTTAAATTTAAAAGGCTTTTATGGTTGAATAATGCATAATATTGTGGCATAAAAGACAAAAATAGCTTTTAAATAATGACTTGCATAAATTAGACATTTTAATGATTATACAGAGCGTTTATATATCTGGAAAAAATGGTTAGAAAAATTCGACAAGCCTTATTTGTAAGAATGTTTTTCTCTACCAGACGAGTCTCCTACTAGAGGCTTATTGCAGTCAACTCTATAATGCGGCATATGATCTGACAATTCACTATCTACAAGTCATGAGACAATCAAAAAATCATGGAAAGTTTTTTAGGATTTCGATAAAAAGCTATCGACGTGTCGATTGATGAATTTTAAAACATATATGCTTCATGGGGTTGAAAATACTATCGATATGTCGAAAAACCACCTGAATTCCTTGCATTTGTGACACAAATTTAGAATTTTGTGGAAAACCTGCTTCCTGTACTTAAATCTAGTGTCGCTTAACGAGTCGGGACGGCCAAAATGCTACTCTCAAATCGAGAGTGGACTTAATTTGGAATCTAACAAAAAAAGTACCCAAGGAATAATTGCATCCATCGGTAGCTATGCACCTATTTTTCGTAAATCAAAATATAGTGGTTTTATAGCTACAGTTCAAAAGTTTCCCTGGTTGATCCCTAGGGGTACTTTAATAGCGAGAGTTAACTGTAGCTTATCCTGCCGAAAAATATATGATGCGTATTATGCATCTTTTTCTTAGTATTAATGTTTATTAAAACCCTACTTATAAAATTAAACCACCTAAGTTATTGCAGTGATCACTAATCCAGCTTCACCTAATCATCCTATCAAAATAATTAATACGCTGAAAATGTGGTCGCATTTAGGATCGAAAAGTTTGTTAAATTATGGAATACATGTTTATAAGTAGCTTGCATTACTCATCTAAAAAATTATGGTACTCGTTCGGTTTACACCCCCGCTCCAACATTTTTGAAAAGTGAACTAAAAACACGGCATGAACTACTTTTTTATGCTTACTACGATGCAAGAAACATTTCTAAACAGTTTCTGATCAACGAATTCAAACTTTTCTGAAAAAAAATTGACTTCAAGAGATGGTCTTTTTCGGGTGTTGTAGGGTTGATTTTCGGTTATTTATTACATTTTAGGCTAGAACTTTGGCAAAAATAGGCCAGTATATGTTAGTACGAACTCGAACATGTTTTCTTATCTAAAAAAACTAACGAAAACACGTTTAACTACGTCCTTATCGGGTTCGGGGACGGGTTTTTTTTACCCATTTAAGAATAATGTTTGAACGTCTTCTAAGTAATTTTAATGATTAAAAAAAAAGTTGTGTTGTGATACTTTTCTATATAAAAAGCTGACTTTTCCAAAAAAAGTTTGTGCTCAAAATTTGACTTTTTGCCTGAGGTTGGGCGGCAAGGTGAGACACCTTATATTAAGGTATTCTACCCCTTTTGGTCACTGGAGCTAGGCAAAAAAGCAACTTTATGCATTTTTCATCATGAGAGCATCTTTTATATTGTCTTTAGCATATAAAAAATTACTTATAAGACGTTTAAACACTATTTTTAAATGGGTAAAACACCCGAACCATCACCCCCCCCCCTCTCGAACCCAATAAGTAACATACAATAACATACGCTGACCTACCCTCGCCCAAAGCCCAAGGCTAAATATGGTGAATACCTAAAAATGACTCTAAAATACACTGAAAAAGCTCAGGTCGTGTTTTTAGTTCACTTTCCAAATTTTCGGGTGGGGTGGGGGTGTAAACCAAACCAGAACCAAAATCCTTTCTTTTATTAGAAACAAGCTCCCATCACTTCTCCCATCAGTTTTTTCCTGCAGTCACTTTTTGTTGTTTTTCATTGTTTATTTTTATTTTATTTTAAGTATAATAAGATTTTTTAATCAGAAGACTTACCAATGAATAATCACTTCAATAGCCAGATCTATAACAAGATTTGGTTTGGACTTCCACGTTGTCTAATCCACACTTTTCTAATTTTTTTACTGTATATAAATAGTACACACAAAAACCCACTGTCGTCACCGTTGTACACTTCCATTTTCTGTTTTTTTTCTAGACTCCGGTTGTTCTTCGCGTGGTCACACTTTCTATTACACCTGTAGTTATTTTGTTCATAGCAGGAATGTAGTCTGTGGGAATTACTTGTTTCAAATCATGAGGGAATGCGGTCATTTGGTTTATGTAATGATAGAAGAGTCTTTTGCTGAACTCTTTTTTCAGACTGCTACGTCAATTTGATTAAAAAATGCCATGCTTTTTTGGCTAGACTTTTCACCTTTTTGTACAGTTTTCTTATGGTAAATGCGGGTCTACATGTTTTGGTGGTCGCATGCCCATCTTTTTATGAAAATTTTTTCTTGTGTCTTTATAGGTTTTAATTTTTTTTCTTGTGTTTTTCATATCTTAAAAATTTCACGATGAAATTTACTGACAAAAATAGACTGAAAGTCTATTTTAATGCTTACAAGGCCATTGATTCCTTGTGACAGACAATGTCTATTGTGTATAAAATGAAAAAATAAATCGTATTTCGTAACATTTATTGCACAAGAAACATTATTCGACCTTAGTAGCGAAGAGCCCTCCTTACCCCCCCCCCCCCCCCAACGATTTTCACTTTTTTTACTTTAGTAAAAAGTACCCAAATTTATGTCCCAGACCCCGGAAAATGTGCGCAAACTCTTCAATAGTCACAACTCCCGTACGCTGGTCTACCCCCAAGCCTAAGGGCTAAGCCTAAACTTGTTGTTTGCAAGGGTAGTTACAGCATTTTTTAAAGGTCGGATTTTGGGGAGGGGAGAGGCTGGTTTTTCATTCGTGGTTTTGGTTTATTTGCATAAAAAATCGATTTTCGGTTGACCAGCCATGCTTAGTTGTAGTACAGGGTCCTCCAAACGAACGCTCCTCCAAACGCAGAAACGAAGGTCCTTTAAAAAGGTGTTCAATAAGAACACGTCACCTGTGCACTTACTGCTCACTCCCTAAACTGAGTCAGTGCATTGCTCTTTTCTAACACGGCTTTCTGTTTATTCCACACCAGCTCTTTTTTGCTGCCTTCAAGTCAACCACGTTGCTCGTCATTTTTATTTCATGAGTGTTTGTTATCCCTTGTTTTTTGCATTTAGTTCAGTTTAAAGTTGGTAGAGCGTGAACATGTGTATCTTATTCTTGCTTTATCTGGAATTCACTTTTGTTTTCGTGGTTTCCTACACCTTTTCTCTTTTCCTTTTCAGCTTTTGCACCTACAGTTAAGCTGTCAGTTAATAACTTTTATTTTTATGAATCTTCTAAAAATAGCACGTTTGTACTAAGTAAAGATTTTTAGAACAGAACTTTATCTTAAAAGGCTAAATTTTATTAAATACATTATTTTACCTTCTATTTTTCAAGCTCCAAAAGTCAAAAAAATTATCAATAAATAATGGTCTTAACTCTGAAAATCATTGTTAAACAAATAAGAAAATGCCCTTCTATTACAAAAATTGGTAATTTGAAAAGTGGGCACAAAGAAATAATAAAATTTTCTAATTTTAAGACCTTGAAACCCAATGAGTTAGACATTTTTCGCGTTTTCTTGATGGTTTTCAGTGTCATTATGTAGATAAGCCATAAGCCATGCTCTAAGCTTTTTGCCAGCCCTATACAGTCGATATAGTGACACCCCTGAAAGTTCGTTCCCGCCTAGGGTCCGACACCATTTTTACCTATATTTTTGAAATTTTTTGAAATCTGATTCGTCAGTCTAATCAGAAACCTCGCAAAGATTCCCATTCTGCCGACCGTTTTTGTAAATTGCAATAGTTTTGCTGAAAAGTCTTGATATAGTGTAGCCTATTTTTTAAAAATAAGGTTACACTATATTGAGAGGTACGGGTCTTTTTCGGCAAAATTTTTGCCAGCTACAAAAACGACCGGCAAAATCAGAACCTTTTCCATATTTCGGACCAGACTAGCCAAAGACGACTGACAGAAACCTTCGAAAATCGAGGTGAAAAAAGTGTCGGGCCATAGGCGGGAACGAACTTTTGGCACCTACGCTATATCGAGAGTAGACTGTATTGAAAAAGCAGTCAGTTTAAAGTAAAAGACATGAAAAATCTATCACATGTAAGGTTAGAGGCTTTAAGAAGTTCAAAACTTCAACATCGAATTTCAGTTTCTAAATTTGATATTAATACTTTACTGGCTCTAGTCAGGGTGACCAACTCAAATTACAAAAAAGGTGGCAATTTTTTTCCAAAAGGTGGCATTTAAGACAAAAATTTTCTAAAAAGGTGGCATTTCAACAAGATTACAAGCAAAAATGCCACCTTTCCCTTTTTAAAAAGGTGGCGAAATGTTCAAAAAGGTGGCGCTTTGGTCACCCTGGTTCTAGTGGACAATGGGTACCAAAATTTGCCTTGACCAAGGCTAATATGTGTAAATATTATCTAATAGAGCCGGTTCGAGGGTTTACAACTTCAAAGTTTCAGCTTCTTTATTTTTTTCCAGTCTCATATTAAGTATTTCACCACAAATAATTTTTGCAAACTCTAAAATTAAAAATGCATAAAAATTTGAAGACCTGTTTGAGAGCAAAGTTAAGGTTATTAGTTCATTAAAAAAACATAATATGCAATTTCATATTCATGCTGCAAAATTTATGTTCAGTAAAGACCATTTTAAATTATTTATTTAATAACAACTTAAAAACAGATGTTATTTATGGTAGAAAATTTGTAAAAAGTATTTGACACTTCTACTTCCCACTTTTTTATAATTCAATTTTTTAACTTTTAAAAGTCAAACTATTTTTACACCACTTTTTGTGTGTCCACACATTTTGTGGCGCTGTTTAAGTGTTTTAACTGCGTGCATAAAACACAGCTTTATGGAGATTTAATGAAATTGGCCCTGCGACCTTTCTCTTTTTTTATTACTGCATCCTCCTACACTTTCTTTCATTTTAGTTAGTCTGCCAAATGGCAGTTCAATAAAAAAATCCCAGCCAGTTGGTGTCTTTTTTTCTTTTTATTTATATCTGACGAAAAAAATTACGTCACACAACTTTTTGGCCGCGCTTTCGACAGCAATAATTTTAAAGAAGCTCGTGGGAAAAAAACATGGTCTATAAATTACGTTAACACAAAAAAGAGTGGGCCGAAGGGGAATGTGAAAAGGTGGGATTTTTCCAAAGACTTAAAATTTCACAATCTTGAGTGAAGAATGATTACTAATAGGTTGAATAAAACATATAGACACACATTTTCCAAATTATTTACTCATTGTTTGCATAGGTAGGGAATATTTGCTTGCTTTTGCAAACCTGCAAAATTTATTTACTCAGTTTTATGTCGTTTAAGAAATAGTTGAAGATAGAAAAACATAAATTATTAAAAATATTTTTTGTAAAAATTTCTAAAATTGATGATTCATAAAAAAATACAAACACATTTTTTGATTATAATTGTGATGGATTTTTTTAAATCGACGCATTTTATATTGTAGACTGTGCAAATTGTGAACATTGTTTTTTTTATTTGGTTGCCCAAAAAAGCGTTTGTGTTTTTTTTTGGAAAAAGTGGCAAAAAGAACAACGTGTTGATCTGTTTTAATGCTTGTGTATTTTTGTATTTTCAAATTTTATATTTCAATGCAGTCAAACCTCGATACAACGAACCTCTGGGGGCTAACAAAAATTTTCGTTATATCAAGGGTTTCGTAATATCGACAGTAAACTGTAAGCCATTTTCTTTAGCCGCTGCCCAAATAGGCATCGAAAAAAGGTTCGTTATATCGAGGGTTTCGTTGTATCGAGGTTTGACTGTATAGTACATATTTGAAGAAAAATTTGCTAGTACTTATATTTAATGCAGTACTTTAATTAATAAAATAATTTTACGAATCATTTTCAAGTGTCGTTAAATCGAGCAACAACTGTATACTACCGTATTTTCTCTAATTAGCCGACACTCTCTAATAAACCGACACCCCTTACTTTGAGGGTCCGTATCTCAGACCAGAGAAAAAAAATTACATCGCTGTTTATTGCGTTTTCTTAGCTCCCACGAGCTCTATTGATTCCACTTTTCGATTTTGGATCTTCACCCGAAAATGTCGAGATCGACCCAAATTTTCACGATTTTTGAAGGGTTGAAAAATAAACCGAAATGTCGGCTAATTAGAGAAAATACGGTAAATATGCTCGAAAATGCTACAAGAATGTTAAGTGGTGCTCTGCAGGTGCATTGACACTTTGCACAAAAACTCTTAAAAATGTAAAAGTTTTATATTAAATATTATTTAAAATATTATTTTGAAAACCAGATTCGTAAATATCTGAAGTAAAAACTATTTCCAGGAATTTTTTCCGAAACAAATATCAGTTTGGATTATAACAAGGAATCTCCCGGGGGCTTACTGTTTAGCATTTGCTCACTCAAATAATATTTATATGTCTATTGTTGCTTATAACAACATTAAGAAATTAAATGGTGAATAATTCTTGCATTTGTATTCTGTTCAGTTTTGTAGCACTTAAATAATTAAAATGTATTGTTTTTGGATATTAACTATGCAAAAACAAGATTTTTGTAATATAAAGTGTTTTTGCATAATCATTTTTCTTTTGCATGTGGGTGTGTTTTTTTCAACGAATCTCTGGATTTCTCTTTTACTCAGCACCAATTATATTTGTGTAGTTTGGCTGGATACGTTCAAAAATCACGGTATCGGCATTTTTATATTATTTGTTTGACTATGTTTTTCTTCATCATTAGTAATATTTACTATTTACTTGTTTTTGTTTTTTTATTTTGTAGCTTGCCAATATCTTAAAAGCATGCATTACACTTTTACCATAAATCTCTTTAATCGCAAGATATTCTCCTCCTTTTTTTCTGCTTAACAAAGGGTGTGGCAAAAGCTCTTTGTTTTTGCTCTTATCCCAAATTACCTGAAGCAACAAAGGTATATAAGCTTCTTAAAAGGTATTACAAGTCAGCTAAGCGGTCAGCAAAGGCTGGAGGCGAGACGCCGCCCATTTATATTGTTATATATAAGGAAGGGGGAAATTTCTCTGCTGCTGCTATTGCTAACCAAAGAGGCGGGCTGCTACAATAAAGATAGTAGTAACTGGCTTGCTACTGCTCCAGCATTTATTCAGTTCTTTACAGAAGCTCTTCCTAGCTGGGTTAACCATAGTTTGAATTTTCGATATTTAGATTTTTCACAGTTTTCGACTACGCGTTAAATATGCGTTTAAGACTTGTTAGTTTATTTAAAACAAAAAAGTTTTGCAAATATTTGAACATGATGTAAAAAAAATTGGATTGCATGCCCAACTTTTCATAAAAAATACTTTGCTTTTCCTAGTTAAAATGCACTTTTTCATTTCATTTTTGTGGAATTGAAGAAGGTGTGAATTAGCATAGGTGACTCTCAGAATGCTTTTGCTAAGCTCGGCACGTCAAAAAAACTGCTAGTTGGTCTGGTAAAAGGCCTTTTACATCACTCACTTTTTGATCTGGTTTGCTTTTTATGTAATCATTTTAGTGTGGAATCATTTGCATTTATGCTTTTCATCAGTAAAAAAGTATTTATAAAAATATCACTATTTACAAAGATTTTTTCAATATCCAAACTTTTAAGTTTCAAAACCCATGCTTATGATTTCCAACTATACAAGTCCACCTTCCTTGCAAACCACGCTATAACATTTGCAAAAACTTGGCTCAGCATTTCAGTTTCTCATACCCACGCTCATTTTCACCTAAAAAATGGCTGCCCTTCTATTGTCTTGTGCCAGACACTATACTATATCGTCACATTTATACAAATAAATGGTGTTGAGGATTATATATAGCTGTTTGAAAAGAAGTGCATATTTCTGTGCTTCAAACAATTTGTATTTGTCATTTTTGTGTGAAATAATTTACTCAAATTGTAATCATTTTCAGCCAATCTTCTGAACTTTCTTGCCCTTTTTATTGCTTCAATTTGCTTGTGGTCGCATCTATTGCCACCAATTTGATATTTCTTCAAGCCAAAAAGAATTTGCTATGAGATTTTGTTCTCTGCTCCAGCTCTGGCTTTTAGCTCTTTTGTCCACCACATGGATGGTTGCAGCGATGCCTACTGAGACAAGGCAAATGTACGAAAATGTGCTATTGTAAGTTAATTTAGCAATATTTTTTAAAATAACACACCATAAAAATATAGTTAAAAAAAGTTTTCCATAAAAAATCAAAAAATTGCGTTCTCATTTTTTTTTCTAAGGATCTATTTGTTCAAAAACATGTTTTTTGTCAAAAACCTATCTTTTTAAATGACTGAGTTCTAGAATTAATTGGCTGGATTTGTTATTTTCTCAGAGTCTGGGCATCATATGTATCTTGATGGTTTATCTCTGTGCAAACTAGTAGTTTTTTAAATTGCTTTTTTTTTGCTTAATTAGATTTGAGCCTAAATTATGCCTTGTAATATTATACTGCTGACGTTTGTCAGCAAGGCACTGAACAGCACAGATTTTATTCGACTATAGCAAAAAAAATTAATTTTATCTAACTAAAGAATTTTATGAGTAGGAGGCTACATAAATCTAGCAAAGAAAAAATTGCCTGATCAATTTCCACGCACTCTTATCATGAATTGCATCTTTTATCATGTTTTTTTCTTTAATCAAAGACGCAAGTATTAAAGTGATCGTGTTTGCTTTTATCACACAAAAAGCAGCTTGAAATCCTGCGTTGTATATAAAAGTTTGCCGTTGATTTACGTCTTTCCAACAAAAAATAAATAAAGATGATACATATCCTACGTCTTTAAAGAAGCAAATTCGATAAAAAAATAAAAAAAACAATTATTGTTTTTATTTTCAAAAACATACATCTGGGAAAAAAACGAAATCTAATGTTTGGCAGGGTAATTTTTCAAAAAATTTCGTTTTTAACTGAAAAATACTATTTTTATTCAATGATTTTTTATCTTTAATTTATTTTTTCCACCGTTTTTTTTGGTGCACAATGCACCTGAAAAAAGGTGCGCCAAACAAAATAGATAATAACAAAATGTAACAGGTTGATCGCACCATAATTTACAAATGTAAACAATTTTTTTCGTTTCACTATGCTTTACAATTTTACACATTTTCTGCTCAAAAAAAATGTCTTGAATGGTAGGCCATGTGTTAAACACCTGAATTTTGTCCAAGTCCAAAAAATTATCACCAATTTTTTGTTAGATAGATAAAAAATAATAATGGAAAATAAATGTTTTAGTATTTTTTTATTTCCGAAAATGCTAGAAAAACGAAAAAACTCTTTGTTTAAAGTTATACAAACTTTTCACTTAAAAATTTGGAAAAGGAAAATTTTTTGTGTGACAGAATTAAAAGTGATTTTTCGCCAAATCACTATTTTTACCATTATTACGTTTTGTAATGCGGAAGTTTTGCAAAAAAATTAATTTGATTCCTTTTTTCTTCTGATTCACAGTATCAAAATTAGAAAGGACCTGAGTACATAAATAACTGATAGTATTTTCAATGACCTTCAAAAGGACATTTGAAAAAAACTTCACTAGTAAAGTCTTTTCTGCAATTTTTTAGTCATGATCTATCTTTGACTTTTTTTTCAAAAGAAACACCTGCTATTTTTTCCGGGTGGAATTCTTAGTAAAAGCAAATTCATCTGCTCGAATTCTCTACATTCTAGTAGAAAACGGGTCAAGCAAAGGATTTACAAGCAAGCTTTGGACTTTGCGCAATTCTTTGACTTTTAATCCTAGCGCTTTTATTTTTATAAATATACCTAAGCAAACAAAAACTTAAGATCGCACAGCTCTAATTGAGCTCTAATTGATAGTTAGATATATTTAAAATTCAAAAAAGGGTCGGATTGAAAATTAAACTGTTATTAAATATTGTTTGGCACTTCTTACTTTAATATAGACTAAAGGATCTATGATTTGAAAAACATTAATTGATCTTTACTGGATTAATGAGGCATTATTATTTTTCAATTCGATTTTCTTGAATTGTTGCTAAAAATGATTTCGGAAATTACTTTCTGCAGCCAAAATGGCATTAATTTTTTTGTTTATTAAAACTTATT
Organism: Ditylenchus dipsaci; assembly: GCA_004194705.1. Lineage (NCBI taxonomy): Eukaryota > Metazoa > Nematoda > Chromadorea > Rhabditida > Anguinidae > Ditylenchus > Ditylenchus dipsaci. The sequence goes on along the minus strand of SADC01001256.1, from coordinate 800,454 downwards.
TTTGAACTGATTATTTCTGCAAAATGCAATCAGCAAAAAATATTAAAGAACAGTTTTCTTTAAAATATATTCTTGCGATAAAAAATTTTTATATAATAAGGAAATATCGATATGGCCTTCCAGACAAAATTCGCTCAACTTTAAATTTTACAGTTGAATTCCTATGAAATTACTAATGCAACTTTGATGACTGTCTTTTTTCGAGTGTGTGTGTGTTTGTCTTTGGTGTTAGGCAAAACCAGCCAAATGACTCAATGGATCGAGTGAATTGGGTTTCCGCCATTTTTAGTCCCACTCAAGTTTTTATGGAGTGTTCTTTGAGCAAGTCAAAAAACTAGTAAAAAGCAAAATAAATTAGCAAAATTGCAGTCGAAAAAATTGTCTATGCGATTGTTCTTTTAGCTATACAATTTGGCAAAAGTAATTTCCTGTTACACTACACCCTCAATTAATTTGATAGTTAATTGCAGGGGAATGTACCCATCAATTAGTATAAAAACTTAAAATTGCAAACAGATCTTTAATTTGATACTTAAAAAGGTTAAAAATGTTTTAGCTAAAATTTTGAAAAATGGCAAAACAGTAAAAAGTAGTTTCAAATTATAAGCAAATATTTAACAAAAATCATTTTTACTAAAAAAGACAAAAATACACAGCAAATAATTTTTTTCCTTTGTGCTAATTCAGCCTGCAGCTATTTGCTTCTTTATTTTTATTTGGGTGTGTTCGCTTTGGTGTGCTTGTCTAGTGAAGCAATGCATTCGTGCAAAAAACCTGGAACTCAGTAGAAAGAGTGATTGATCCATCAGAAACTTTCTTATAATTGGCGGCGTTCTCTTTTTTTGGTATAATTTAATCAAATTAGGTTTTCTTTGTGTTCTTTTTTTCTTTCTCCTTTTCCAACTTATAATCGCTACACATTCGAAAAAAGTAAGCTAATTTGATCAGACATTTATTTAGCTTACCGTGTTTTCTGTATTAAACGCCCTGAGGCTTTCGTATTTCAATCAGAAAAAATTCTAAATTTGTAAATTGAAAATGGCCTTAACTCTGAAAATGGAGTAAAAAGGGCGTTTTTAAAGAAAATACGGTAACGTCAAAAATATATCAAAATATTTTTGAGTACTTTTCTAAGTTATTTATTTTTCAGCTGTTTTTTAGCTTAACTATATTTTCCATCACAAAAATTTGAGTCAAGATTTTGGTAAAGCCGAATCCAACAGAAAAAAAACGCAGAAAAACATCAAAACATGGGAATTTCGGCGAAAAGTTAGTCAGATAACCTGATAAGTACAAATACTTGGGGGATATCCCAGCACAAGACTTAAGATTAGTCATTGTTTCAGAAGGTGCTTTCAGCTTCTAAATTTGTCTTTTGTAGATGATAATTTCTTAGAACAAGTGTTCTAAGCGAAAACATGAGGGATGTTATTAGTATAAAATAGAGATGTATTTTGGATAATATGTTTTATCTGCTAATTCATTAGACATGCATGCATGCCTTCTGTTTTTTGAAAAAACAATCACACAATAAGGCTGAAAATGCAAAGCAATCCAAAGATGATTGTTTATACACATTCTTGAGCAGTATGAAAATCAGCTTTTTTTAAGTTTGTTCTTTTATGTTTCTTTGCTAATCTTAAAAAATTTGTTCGATTGAAATTCCGCAAAGATAATCCGCAGATCTTATTTGTGAGTAAAATAAAAGAAGTTTTTTTACTGGCTTTTAATGTCCAAATATTTGCTTCCTTTTGTTTAGTTTCTGATCTTTTCATTTTCGATAAAAAAATTAATGAATAGAACGACTGGATCGGTTCCCATTTTTGCCTTGGTCTCCTCTGCTGATTTTTTATAAGAAAAGTTCTCTGATTCTCTACTAGAGCCAATAGAAATTACTTTTTTTACTCATAATTTATATGCAATTTAAATTTGGTTAAGCAATGGAATTGTTTAAGACACTAGTCAAAGCAAATACGTCAATCAAACAGCTTATCATGGTCTAAAAAGACCAATCTTATCAGAAACTGATATTGCGTATTGCCTTTTTTTTAATTCTCAAATTATCATATTGTAAAGACTTTTAAAACACTTAAACAACTCACACAGCATTGTAAAGCAAAAAAATTTGAATTGCAAAATTAACTTCCAAATTTTTGTGTTTTATATTTGAAGCCATTCAAAATGACCTTTTAAATAGAGTTTTTTTAAGATACTGACATTTTAAAAGTTTTGAAAAAATGGTGTTTTGCTCGGGCTTCGCCTATTTTTTTTTCAAAAAAGATAATATAAGCACTATAATTAAAAGTGCTACAAAAAATGGCTACAATTGTTTCTTACGCAATTAAAAACAGCTACAGTAGAACAAAAGTCTTAAGTATAACCTTTTGCAAAGATTAAAAGTGGATTTTCAGCAAAAAGAAAGGGCTCCAAACTAATTTACTAACCAGCATTGACTCATTTATAGCTTCAAAAATCATCCATCTGCCTAATTTTCTTTTAGCTTCTTTGTGTTTTTCTATTTTTTCTTCTCGGAAAAAAACTTCTGCGTTTGGCCATTGGCCTATTTCAAGAGGCAATTACGTGCTCCAAGAACTATCTTAGAGCAGCCACATCAGTGGGAGTAATATGATCCGCTGTTCTTGGCACCCATATAACCATATGGCGTAGACTTGCTGAATTTCCGGCAATTTCCTAAATTAACTGTGACAAAAACAAACAAGAGTAAATCCTCATAATCTCTATTCTCAGCGAAAAAAAGCTAACCCACGTTTTCCAGAGCCCTTTTTTTTGTTTATTAATTAAGTAATAGTATAGCTTCATGATCCTTATTCACAACAAAAGACTAATCCACGTGTTTAAGGGCTATTTTTGCTCTAACAATAAACAGTAGGAAAAACATTTGTGGCCTTTCATTTTTTTTAAACAACAAAATTTGTCATTCAATTGTGTGTTTTGTAGACTTTGGTGGGTGGTTGGGTGGTAATAAAAAAAAGTTACTAACTCAATATATTTTGCTGATATTGCTTTTGGAGCAATCAAATTAGCCTTTAAAATGGTGCTGAACAATAAAATAAATTCATTGAGTCTTTGCTTTTAGCAATTTGCTTAATTAATTGGAAAGGTCAAGCAAGAGGTTCTAGCAAATTGTTATTGCAGTTGTTTGTCTTTTTTCTGCTTTTTCACTCAAGGGATTTGTCTGTGAAAAGTCTCCATATGCATTTTAAAAACAAGTTGATAATAGAATTGAGAAAAAAATCAGATTTCAGCTCTTTATTTTTATGAGCCAAAAAATTAAATTTATTGTTTTTAGTGTGCTTTGGTATAGATACAAATTCTAAATAATTCGAAATTCCTCGAACAAAGCATTAATTGAACAACTTTTTTCTACATTTAGCACTGGGCAAATAAAATTAGTTCAGTTCAAAAAGTCCTTTCGTAGTTTCTAAGCATCAAAAATGGTTTTGGGTCGTTTGGCCAAAATATAAACTAATTATACATGGTGTGTTATACCAGGGTACATGTAACCCATTTATTTGCTGAATTATTTACTTAAGAAGTTATTTTGGATAAAAAAAATAACACAAAATAATAATAAAAAAGAAATAATTGCTTCCTTTTATTTTTGTTATAATTATTAGCTGATTTGCAAATATGCAAAAAAGGATTATTATGACAATTAAGCAGTATTATCATGGCCACAAATAGAAAAAGAATAATTATGTAAAAAATAAATACCGAAAGTATGAAAATAAGTTAAAAAAATCACAAATTTATTTATTTATTTTCAGAAATATACAAGAAGAAATGGCACAACGTCGATTTGCCTATGAACTTCAACAGCAGCGCCAGAGGCGATCTTCTGAAAAGAAAAGTTATCCCAGAATCTGCTACTTTAGCCCCATCCAGTGTCTGTTCACAAGGTCTAGAAAGTAGATGGTGGTCCAAAGCACCAACGCCTCCAAAGCAATGACTCCTTTCTTTCAATCAGCTTTATGTCCTACTCCTGGTGGCAAATTTTTACAAAAACCCGGCCAAACCAACTTCTCCATCACAACAAAAGTCTACAATGTACTGGATGATCTCTCTGCGATTTGACTGCCTTTTTGTTGTCTATTTGACTTTCTTTTATACAAAAACGGCATTTTTCAACAAAAAGAACACAAATTTAAAAAAATAGTTCGAAGCAAAAGAAGTGCCTTATAAATGCCTCTATGTCACATAATACTAAAAACTTTTCTGTTAATTTTTATTGTACAGTCGAACTTTAATAAACGGGCACCCCAAAAGTTCATTCCCCCATTGGGTCCGACACGTTTTTTTAGCTGGATTTTGAAAGCTTTTTTTAAATTCTGTCTTGACAGTCCGATCCCAAATATCGCAAGGATTCCGATTTTACCGATCGTTTTTCAGAATCCAAAAAGTTTTTTTCTCTAAAAAAGCAAAACCTCTAAAACGGCAACCCTATTTCTGAAATGGGTGCCCGTTTATCGAAGTTTGACTTTTTTAAAGAAAAAAGTTTTTGGATTCTGACGATCGGTAAAATAGGAATCTTTGTGATACTTGGGACCAGACTGTCCAAACAGAATTTAAAAAAGCTTTGAAAATCGAGCTGAAAAAAGAGTCGGACCCAGCGGGGGGAACTTTTGGGGTGCCCGTTCATCAAGATTCGACTGTAGTAACAACTGTGAAAATTATTTTTAGTTATTTTTTTTCTGAATAATAATGATCTCAAACAACTTTTTTCCATAATGTCTCCATGTGAATTTATTTGTTGCTCAGCAGTTGTTGAAGTATTTGCTTGACAAGTATTTTTCTTTCTTTATTACTGAAACCAGTGATAGCTAGCTCTATTCCGATGTAAATTGTTGTAATTTAGAGCGCATATGAATCTCTTTTGTCTATATGATTCCTTTTTTACAAGATTCTGGTCGTCTCTTCTTCACTGTTTCTTTCAGCCCACTTTCACAGACAAAAAGCAAGCTATTTTTTCTGTCTAAATAATTTTCTGAGATTTTCTCACCGCTTTTTTCCACAGCATACCTGAGTGCATACTTCTTTGTAATTGTCAAAAAAATTATTACTGTATGAAAGTATTAAAATTATTGTTATTATTTTTTGGAGTACTTTGATGTTTGAATTGAAAAGTAATAAACAATTTAAAAATATATTTACTCACTTGCTTTTTTTCTTATACCCTAGACACTTAAAAAGCTAAAAGCTTTTGGCAATCAAGAGCGATTAGAAAAATAAAAAGCGCAAGCAGCTACAAGTAGCAATCCTGAGATCTGTTAATCGTCCTTAGCCAGCTTATCCAGATGGAAGTCCGAACATCAGTGTTTCTAATCTTAAAGTTAGATTTAGATCGGTTGGTCTTTTAGTTAATCTAGATAGTGCTTACCGTATTTTTTCTAAAATAACTTTGAGGCCATTCGTTTTGATATTGTTCCAGAGAGTAGATTTAGAGAAGGATTCTTTTTTCTAAGAGAGTTTTTTCAACGTCCTTGCTCAACCTCCTTTGCAGTTTTTACATTCAACATGCACCGAAAAGCAAATTATCGAGGCAAAAGAGGTGACCTATCTAGCAATTCTAGATGCGGATGGAAGCATACAATAAACAATGAAAAATTCATTCATAATCAGGATTATTTCAAGCCGGCTAAACCAGAAGATCTCAAAAAGATCGTTTTGCAACGGTTGACATTTCTTAAAACACCCTGTACTATAGTAATTTATTACCTTATTATATTTTTTCGTCAAACACGAAAATTTTCGCAGCCTCTTTCGTGATTAATGTGAATAATTCTGCATACACTTGGCTCATTAACATCAAACCAAAAGCCTTTATTCCATAATATAAAAACGAGGGCAGGAAAAAATAAGAATGAAAAAAAGAACCAAGAGAAATGTAAGGATCTTTAACCGAGATCTGAAAAAAGGAACAAAAAAAGTTACCGAGGGCCAGAGCAAAACGCGGTGCTAAAGTGCTAAAAGGCGGTGCTAACAGGTGCTGAGCGAAAAAACCGAGGCTAAAAAAACTTTTAATGCAAAGCTTTTAAAGAATCAGAATTACTGCATTCTATCTAATAACTGGTGGACAAAAAGTTTAATTCAAATGTTTCAAATGACAACATATTTTCATCATTTTGTAGCGCAGCTCAATAGCTACGAAACCCATGCTACTGAATTTTTTTCGAGAATCTGAGAGTTGAGATTTTCCTTTCTGGGAAAAATAAATTTCTTGAAAAAATGATCGAAATCCAAGTTTTTCAAATTTTCCGGATTTTGGTCATTTTTCAAGAAATTGATTTTGCCCAGAAAGTCATATCTCAACCCTCGGATTTTCCGAAAAAAATTCTGTAACATGAGTTTTGTAGCTCTTGAGCTGCGCTACAACATGATGATAAGATTTTGTCTCGGCGCTCGACGTTCAATAAAACATTTTATCACTTAGAGTCATGAAATGCGCGTTAACTACTCAAAATGACCTTACTAGTTTAGAGTTAAATGATGGCTTATCTAAAACTATCAAGCTAAGTTTAATATGCCACTTGAAAGGAGAAATCCAGAGCTATAAAATGATTTTAAGAAAAAAGAGACACGATGAAAACATTGGTTAAAAATAAGGCTTTGAGAATCCATTGCGAACTTTTTGTCCACCAGTTAAAGAGTGGCCTTCTATTTTTCGACCCATCTACCCACCCCAGAAAAAATTCAAGCAACAATTTTCGGCCAATTTTTCCTCCACATGCGCTAGCTGAAGTTTTGCCTGGTCGATCGAAGCTGGCCCATGCTTCTTGAAGCCGTGAATTGGTCTCTATCATCCTTGCTTTCATTATCATCTTTGCTACCATCTGTGGCATTAGTCCGCAGCCCTTTTATAAGTAAACATAAGCTCATTCGAAAGGCTTTCCCATGCTTCCAAGATCCACTTGCCTTCTTTCTCATCCTACAGCTGACATCATACAGTACATCATAAAAAAGATTTGTAGCAAACATTCCCTTTGCATAAGCAGCCTATTTAACCAATTTTTTTTCAAATTTTTGTTGACAGTGAAAACGGTGTTGGTAAAATGCCCAGGGGTGAGGGGTCTAACAGGTGTACCAAAACTATTGGTACTTTTTGTACCCCAGGAATGGGCTTACAAAATGAAACATCCCGAAACTATTGAAATTTGGTTTTTAAATACCGTATTTCTTGTGATTGCCGCCCCGGAACTTATTTTTTGATCGACCTGTAGAGGAGGCGCTTATAATAGTCATTCTTGAATTTTCAAGTGTTCAACCAAAATCCAAAACGTGGAATCGGAAGAGCTCGTGAGAACTAAGAAAACGCAAAAAAACTGATCGAAAAAATTCTGCTGTGAGATACAAATCTTTAAAGTCGAGGAGGGACGCTTTTTCGAGGAGGGTGCGACAACTAGAGGAAGTACGGTAACTTTATTATGGTTTTTATCTTATTTCGGTATAACCAAAATCTGAAAATGAGAGTGAAAAGAGCAAATAAGTTCGGCCAGAAGAGCATGATTGTATGATGAAAATAAGCATATTTGAACTTATGCTTGTAGATACTCACTTGCTTTATTGCAAATCTTAAGATTTTTGGCGCTACCGGAGTATACCCCCCCCCCAATGGAATTTTTTTTAGACATAATTCCGATCAAGACTCTTGATCAAAAATGCATTTAGAGACTATTTTTGCCCAGCTCCAGTGACTAAAACATGGTAAAACAAGTAAAAAGTCGAAATTTCAAAATGCCGAAAACTCAATTTTTTACTGACCAGAACTGAAAAATAATGTCGTTTTTTGAATTCCTGAGTCGATTTTGAGTCGATATAGGGTGTTTAGAAACACTTTTGAAAAAATTATATTGGGGGGGGGGGTGGTTTATACTCCGGTAGGGTCAGATTTTTTATATAGTTTTTAAATATTAATTAAAATTTTATGTTTTAAAAATTCTTTTTAATAAAAATTCTTTTTTATCACGGGGTTTCAGAATTTTAAAAATGAATGGTAATTTCAATTCTGATTTTATATGAGATTAGCTGAATTTTTTATTTTTGATGACATCCGATACCCCAAAGCTCAGTGTCTCTTTTTCAAAAAGTACGAACAAAAGCAACAATAACATTTTTAGCCAAAAGAAAAATTGGGCGTAATTAATATTAAATAAATAAATAAATTTGTAAGTTATATAGAAGGTCATTTCATCTCTCGAGACTGGCCAAGGGGTACGCTGTGTCGAGTGTACGTTATAGCGAGGGTCATTTTATTTATCGGGACTGACTAAGGCGTACTTTATAACGAGTGTACGTATATCGAAGGTCACTTTGCCTACATATCAATTTGACCGACCAAGTACAGGTCAGATGTACGTTATATTAGGGTTGTACGTTATATGGGGTGTACGTTATATCGAAGTTCGACTCTATAGGCATAAAATTTTTATCCACCACTTTTACTCAAAAATTAGGCCGAAAAATACGTTTTAAGCAAACCCTGAAACCTCGATTTCTGTCTCTAGTTTGGGGTATTGTCATCAAAAAATAATAGCTAGCCTCATACAAAATTAAAATTGAAAACAAAACTCACTTTCCAAATTCTGAAACCCCGTGTATATGCCTACAATGTAGCTGCTCAAAAAAACTAGTTAAAGTGTATCATTGTCTTGTCACGGTCAATCTGCATGGCAAATAAAAAATAATAAACATTTAAAAGCTATTTTTCGCATAAGCAACAAAAAGACCATGTTTTTTTCACATCATAAACTACATATATTTAAGTATCCCTAATCACCTCTTATCAATTAGATAGCTGAACTACAATATTTTGTTTTAAAAAAGTGATGTTGGATGAAGGACCTGACGAAATGCTCATATTAGACGTAGTTAAGAAGATAGTTGACCAATTGGATGAACTTTCACCTGATTATGCCGCTCTTTCGCCCCCTTTCAAAACTCATTCTACCTCTACTCCACAACGAAGCAGGCATACATCTGGCAGTCCAGTAAACCCTTCTGATGTTTTTTATCTTGATGAATGTCGAGCTTTCCTTCAACAAGTAAATCTTAGAAAAGGCCTTGTGAGATAGGCTTGAAGATGTAATGTTTAGGTTCCCGAAAAATTTGACTTGGGCACAACTCCTGTTAATCTAAATTGTCTAGATGTTTCTCCTAGCTATGTTGTGCTGGGCAGTGACTGTGGAGCTTTATTCCTGTACAATCGCAAGATTAACAGCAGTGTTAGACCGTATGTTGTTTAATTTTGTGGGAAGAGGGAAAAATTGGGTGTTTAGCTGGCAAATTTTATGAGTTGTTACTATAGCCAGCGGGCAACTTGTTAGTTTGATGCATGGCGCAGTGGATAGGCGTCGGTGTTTTATGTCTCAAAATGGTGCGCAGGTTCGATCCCACCACCATGGTGGTACGATAATTATTTTAAAGTTTTTTAACTAATTTCTAGAGGTAATTTTGGTCACTGGTTCCAAATCTGGCGCTAAAACATCGAATTGCCCCTAAACATGGGTGCTACCTGGCAGCGTGCCACCTAGCGAGATTTTGGGACCGACAAACATAAAGGCTTATCTACTGAGCCATGCATCAAAGAAATTTACAGTCACATAATTTGGCAGCTCTGACTTATAAATATTTTAGACTAAGGACAAATTATGACGAAGTAGTGTCCTGTGTACAGCTCTACTGTTCTACTGACAAAGACTACCTGGCAGTGGGACACAAATCTGGCACTTTAATCTTGCTGTCTTTTCCTTCCAGTGACTCCACTGAAAACAATAGAAAGGTACTTGGACATTGAGCTAAACCAAACTATTCATTTCTTTAGTTGAAACAATCGATCCAAGAAGACACCCATAGAGGTCAATCTATCAGCTGTGTATGCTGGGCTGAAGATGGAAACAAGTTGTTTTCGGCAGACCGCACAGGTCTAGTCATGATGTGCCATGTAGATTTCTTGAATGTAAGCCTGAAATTTTTGCAATTAAAATTTTTTTAAGAATCGAAAATATTGCAGGACCAATTTATCAACGTGTTTGTGTGCTCCATCGAAGACCCTATCCAAGCCTCGCCTCGTCGTTTTGCTATCTTGCTTTAGCAACTTCTACTTCATACAGAGTTTTTGACATTGAGAAGAACTGCACCCTAATTTTGGATAGTTGTTTAAAACAGCAAACGAAGTAGGATGTTTTTGCTTTCAAATCATTTCATGAAATATTTTTAGTACTATTAACGGAATTTCATTCATGTATATTAGTCCTCAACTATTACTTATCATTTGTTCTAACAATGGCCAGATTTTTGCGCATTCACTGGAAGACATCAAAGAGTATAGTAACCAAGTGGATCTTCTGAATTTACAATTTTTGGTAGGATTTCAGAAATCTTGTCCCTATAGTAGGAGAGCACGCACTTTTTGCCTTAGTCTCCCCTGTATTTTCTTGTGATTTTTAAAGTTTTAGGCTTACAATTATAACGTTTTAGACTTGTTAAGCAAGGATAGACCGAACGGACAGATGTTAGGACAGACTCATACATGAGTCTTAGATATTTTTAAGTCTGTTCTAACATACACCAACCTTTGCCTGAGCCTAAAGCCTGAAATATCACAAAAAACGACAGGGGGATCAATGCAAAAAGAGTCCTCTAATAGTATAGGACCGAAATATTACAGGAAAATATTACAGGTAAGCATTAGTTCAAATAGCTACGTTAGTCACAACGGATCTCCATCAAAGAAAGGGTATGAAATTATTACACCGCTTTTTTCTGTTGTAGCTTACAAGATATAATAACCAGCTCTAGCTCACCCTGCTGGACAGAGGAAGACTTTCTAATCTCCAAAACACTGCTGCCCAAAAGACCCAGTGAAAACAATTTGGTATATTACTCTTCCGACAAAATCATGTTCTGTAGTCTGTTAACGAAAAATGAAGAAAAGTTCAATGCCAAACTAGAAGTGTTTGACTTCGAGCAGCTGTTGGAAGATATCGAGCAATTTGAAGTATTTTTTTTAATTTATAAATAACACCTGTAAAAATTTAGTTTAATCTAGGTAGTGGATGCAGCTAGCACAGAATGGAAAAGTAACGAAGAAATATTTCTATTGACTAGCTCACAGAAGGTGCTAAGGCTGGCCAGAACACCTGCTTCTGAAAATTTGACCTGTCTATCTACAACTAGTATGTTTTAAAAATCTTTTCAAAAATCGAATATGACCAAAAAGTTATGTGGAATTTTACTCATGTGGAACAGCTGAAAAATGCGGTGACATAAAAAATCTTTCGAATATTTTGTTTTTTGTGCATAGATATCTTAATTAACTTATTTTGCCAAAAAAATCTTGATTTTCAGGTGAACGACCAAGCGTCGGCGTCCTGCTCAACTCTTTTTCTATGGCTGCTCAGAAGTCTAGTCGCACATTGATAGAGAGGATTGAAAAGTTTCAGAACAGTCAGGTGGCCAGTGCTGGCATGCAAATGGTTGACAACTTTTTGATTGGAAGCTCACCCGATAGAGCCTTTAAAAGAGCAGCTCCAAAAGAAGATACTCCAATTGAGTCTACGAGCGAAGAGTCCTCATCTTCTTCTTCACAATCGACCAATGAAGCCAAAACTGATGGAAAATTAAATTTGCCTTTCGCACTGCCAAAAACTTTTGCATTGCCAGAAGAGTATAGGTAGTGTTACTTCCGTCGACATTTTTTTATTAATCAACTGCTGTTTAGTGCCAAAATTGCGTCTAATTTACAAAACATCTTTGGTCACTTGAAAACTTCTAACTTAATGTCGGGTAAGATTTTCTGAATTTTTAAAATCGTTATAACAATTATTCTTTTGTAATTTTTTGAATTCGCTCTTTTTTGTAATTTTTTCGGAGTTTTAGAAATACATTTGAGCACGACTGTTACACTTGGGGCAAAAGGCGCCTCCATCGTGTTTGTATACCTATTAGTAGTTGGCATACCTACATACTCACCTGAGGCACCTACCGACTCTGCTGGCATACCTACCTATCCTGCCTATTACATTGCACCTATTAACGTACTAAGATGCCGTCAAGAAATGTTTTTATGTTACCACTAGGATTCGAACCTTCAAAATTTGAAATAACCTACCTTGGTCTTTCAAGGCAATTCAAAATGGCTGTATGAGAAATGTACCACCAAAAGTGAGAATTTGGCCGCCTTTTTAATTTTTTTGGCCGCCTTTTTTAAATTCATAATAAAAAAATAGAATTTGGCCGCCTTTTTTAAAAAATTGGCCGTCTTTTTTTCTTGTCAATTCCTGTTTTTCAAATTTTAGCTCTAATTTGATGGTAACTTTGCTCTTTATGATAGCAAAAATGAAAGCCCAGAATCTGGGCTGCGTATTGGTATGAAAAAATCGTGAACTTATAGGAAAAAATTAGAAAATGTAATCAAAAACACCTAGATGGTTATTTCGGCCTCTACCTGCTAAATGGTTTTTGTGTAATTTTTTGAATTTTACCTTACAAGTTGACACTTTTTTCAAATTAGTGAGTAGCCAAAGTTCTGGGCTTTCGTATTTGCTATTATAGAAAAAGATAGTACCAACTTGTAAAAGCTGTAATTCAAAAAACGTTCAAATTACACAAAAACCATTTAGCAGATAGAGGCCGAAATATCCCTCTGGGTGTTTTTGATTATATTTTCTAACTTTTTCCTATAAGTTCACCCTTTTTTTATACCAGTACGTAGCCCAGATTCTGCGCTTTCATTTTTGCTATCATAAAGAGCAAAATTACCATCAAATTAAAGCTAAAATTTGAAAAACAGGAATTGACAAGAAAAAAAGGCGGCCAATTTTTTAAAAAAGGCGGCCAAATTCTATTTTTTAATTTGAAATTCAAAAAAGGCGGTCAAAAAATAAAAAAGGCGGCCAAATTCTCACATTTGGTGGTACATTTCTATTTGAGCCATTCAAAATTCACCAAAAATGCCTAAATGACTGTTTTTACACCAAAAATCGAAAAAAAAGCGCTCTGTTTCGCTCCTTGTCTCAGCCATAGCTATCAATTAAAAAAAAGATCTTTAAAAAATAATAATCCTGTGAAGAGTTGTGAAAAATTAAACAATGTGACATCACCCAAACACTATATAAAGACATAAAGATACGACTATTTCTACGACAACCTACTAGTACAGCGCCTATCCTTTTGTTAAGGCGAAAAATCAAAAAATACGTGCACCAAACAACCAAAATGCAGTCGAGTCTCTCCATACTGACTCCCCCCATAGTGGTCAGACCTGTTGGTTCTATGTGAGCTTTCGTGATTTTTCCACTCTGCATAGTGGTCGCCTCTTCCATAATGGTCGGTTTGCTCGGTCCCTAGGGTGACCACTATGGATAGATTTTGACTGTAAATGAAATTCAAAAGACGCAAATTCAAACATCGTGGCACAAAAAGAACCAAACTCTGCCATCTCGTTATGACCACTGCTCTCATATGACTTTCAAAATCCTCCTACCCAAGAAAAAATCAGACTTTTTTGTGTTTTAGATTATGACAAACCTTCTCCGAGCACATCGCTAAAGAACGCTGCCCTTAGAAAAAAGGTTTTATATCTCATCAATAAAGCTTCTACAATTAAAGTTTTTCAGGACTTTCAAAAAAACAACCAGACCTATTCCTCTACTACAGGCGGTGATAGTGGTGCACTTCATGGTTGGTGAATTCCTTTTCAGGCACCGTGACATTTTTCGGTTATAGATTTTGATCCACTGGGCGAGGAACGCCCTTTTGAGTACAACGGACGGGCTGAACCCACTGACCAAGAAATTAATGTAAATGTAGCACGGAAAACAAGGATGAAAAGGGCTAAGGTGGTGCCTGTTACAAAGCAAGCTGCAACAGAAGAAGAGGGAAGTGCCGCCTCAAGTATTGCTAGTGATCTTAGTGCTCTGCCTACTTATTCTACTCCACCTGACGTCGTAGTCAGTATTCCGACAGCAGATACGGATTCATCAACTAATTTGGTGGTGACAGATACAAACTTAGAAAAAATACTCGGAGGTAAGTATAACAGTAAATGAGTTATCCTATGATTTCGAAATGTGCAACCATCCCTTGTTGAATAGAAACTGAGACCTTATTATAGAATACCCCCCCCTAAAAGTGTTTCCTTTTAAAACTTGAGTACCGTATTCACTCTATTAATTCCCCATGGGGAGTTAATTTTCAACCCCTGAAAAATAGGAAAATTTTGTGGTCGATTTTGAGATTTTGGGTGCTCAACAACAGTTTGAAAACTGGAATCAGATAATCCAGTAATAACTAAGAAAACGCAAAAACAGATTTGCAAAATGTTTGCTTTAGGCTGAGATATGGGGTCCGTAGGGTGAGGACTTATTAGAGGGTGGGGAGTTTATAGAGTTAATACGGTAAATAGTACCCAAATATATGCCCCAGAACCAAGAAAAGATGCGTAAACTATTTATTAGGCACAACTTCGTACGCTGGCCTATCCCAAGCCTAAGGGCTAAGCCTAAAGTTGTTGTTCCAAAGGGTAGTTACAGCGATTTTGGGAGGATAAGATTTTAGGGCGGAGGTATTCTATACTAGCGCCGAAATTGACTTTGATTTTTGTCAACCCTGCAAGCCGGTTAAAATAAGACCAATTTTAAATCACTGTTGTAATAAAAAAACACTTTAGTGATCGGTTTGGCAACACCCTCAAATTTCGCTACTGAAATAGAATCGAATTTGGCAGATACTTATATGTTTGAAGCACAGCCATCTACATCCATTTTAAATGAATCCAGCAATAATGAAACCCGGAATCAGACATCTTCTCTTCTCCTAGCTTTACTATTCCTCCGTCACAAATTAAAGAACCAAGCGCCGAAGAGCTTGATTTAGGTATAATCTCATTGTAAAAATAGTTTGGCTCTAACAAAATCGGTTCAGATGCAATAAAACTAGCAACAGACTTGTTTTCTGACACAGCTTCGTCTTCTTCTAACGATGTTCCACCAGATGAAAGCCAAAACAAAGAACTCGGAATCCAGCCATTTGGAGGAGAAACAAGTTTTAGGTCTGAAGTCGGTGATAACAGTAATTCTTCTTTTTACCGAACTGAACTAGAAGAGAATGAAGAGCAAAAGCCTGTTGACATAAGCAATTCACTGGTATTTTTCTTAATTTTAAAAGTTATGATTTTGAATTGACTACGTTTAAAGAAGGGGGAAAAGCTAGCTATGTTAAAAAAGCAGTCGATAAGCGTTTGCGTTTTATGGCCCAAAATGGTGCGCAGGTTCGATCCCACCTGGTAGCGCTGTTTTTTTAATTTTGGCTTGTTTGACCAGGGTCTAAGGGATAATTGAGGTACAGTCAACCCTCGATTTAACGGCACCCTCGATTTAACGGCACCCAAAAATAGACCGATTTGGTCAGCATTGACTAAGATTTAGTCAAAGTGAACCCTCGATTTAACGGCACCCGGACCCGGTCCCTAGGGGTGCCGTTAAATCGAGGGTCGACTGTAGCTGATTCGCAAATTGGCGCTAAAAAGGTCGAATTACCCCGAAAAAATTGGCCAATCAAGCTAAAATAAATAGGGCACCACCAGGTGGTGACGAACCTGTGCAGCATTTTGCGCCAGAAAACAGAGACGCTTATCCACTGCACCACCGAAGCCGAATTTTCAGACCTAAACAGCTTTTCTCCTAACTTTAAAAGACCATGCTCACGGTGGTCTGGTGCTCCCCGCCAATTGCAGTTTTTTTCCTAATCGTTGGATTCACTTACGACTTTTTTATTGAGTTTCTAACCAACTAAACCTAAAATAAAATTCTAGGCCTTGTTTTGTTAGAAAAACCAAGTTAAAAAATCCGAACAGAAGATCAATGATTAGGAAAAAATTTGAATTGGCGGGACCACCAGACCACCGTGAGCATGGCCCTTTAAATTCACAGGGACCATTGGTTTAGGCAAAAATACATATTTAACGCATTCCTCACCATGACTAGGATGTGTTTTTGGTTTTGGTAACAAAAAATTGTTTTTTTTGTCGGGTCAAATTGGGAACATGTCCTTCTTAAAACAAAAACATATTGAACGAAATTTAGTCATCCGACATTGATTTTGATTTGGCATGCAGCCCCTCTGTTTCCAACAACAGTCTATTTGATCAGAGCATCGCTAGCAAGGTCCAACCATCACCCAGCACAACCTCTACCCACACCTCATCTGCTTCAACAACAAATCCTCAAGTGCTTCGTCAGCTGAATGCAGACTACTCACTCATTTCAAGATTAATAAACCACCTAACAGATATTTGGACTCAGTTGATTGCCCCTTATGCTATTGGTCAGATGGATGTCAGCCAGAACTACATTGTCATTTGTCCAGATGATAGTGCTAGAGGGACTTTTAAGCGAAGACAGAGACCGCATTACAGGTTGCTCAATGCGGTCGATAACGGTGTTATGGGCGGCAGTTGGACAATGGTCAAAACAAGTACAATAATCTCGTCTATTGCAGTTAATGGTGAGTTAAATGTTAGATGTGTTTTTTCATGATAATACAGTCGACTTTCGATAAATCATCACCCCCAAAAGTTCGTTCCCTTCGACAACTTTTTAGCGCAATTTTGAATTTCTTTGCCAAAACTGATTCGTCAGTCTAGTCCGAACTATCGCAAGGATTCCGATTTTGCCGATCGTTTCTCAAAGAGTTAAACTTTTGACTATTAAGACCCGTACCTCTCGATAATCCGTCTATTTTGAAAATATAGAGGTATTTTGAAAATAGGATGACGGATTATCGACATGCGCGGGTCTTAATGGTCAAAGTTTAACTTTTTGAGAAACGATCGTCAAATCGGAATCCTTGCGATAGTTCGGACTAGGCTGACGAATCAGTTTTGGCAAAAAATTCAAAAATTTAGCTCAAAAAGTGTCAGACGCTAGGCGGGAACGAACTTTTGGGGGTGATGGTGTATCGAGAGTCGACTGTATGCGGTATGCTACAATTGAGAAAACTTTTTGATATTTCGATACCCAGAAAAATTATTATCAGAAACTTAATTTTTAAACGTGGAAATTATTTGCAGATGAAAGCAACTTAGTGTGGCGTATTGGTCAAGAAGGCATAGCTAACACTCCTGTTGAAGTTGATCCTTTTTCCCCAATGTCCTCAAATAGCAATTGGGTGGAGCAAACTGGCGGGAAGGTGCTATCTTGTCCGTAGCTTTAACATCAAAGAATGCATGGTATTTGACAAACAAAGGGGTAACAGCTTTTGGAGTTCTTACAATCTTTGTACAATTCATGTTAGGTATTTGTCCAAATGAACTTGCCAGAAATGGGTATACTCTTTAGAGCTGAATGCCCATTTAAACTAACTCAATTGGCTGCTTCTGATTGTGCAGTTTGGGCATTGAGAGCGGAAACAGGCAATTTGGTGGTCAGGGTGGGCATCAAGCATTGCCGATGGGAGTGGATTGGGTGGAGGATAGGTATTTATTTGAATTAACATTTAAACAAATTACACCAAAATCAATTTTTCAGTTTATCCGGACCTCGCAAATTTGTGAGCATAGCCTTGCATGAAAACTCCGGCTTTGGACTGGACTCTGCTGGCTGTCTGTGGCTTAACAATGGAGTAACAGAGGCGAACCCATTCGGAGTGGGCTGTTGGTATCAGGTGGCTATATGAAACCGAAATTGATTTTTTCATAATGGTCATTAGCATCTCAGATTTGCTCATTCAACCTTCAAAACATGCCACTAGACTCAAGTCTTTCAAGAAGCAGCGCAAAGTTGTGGGATCAAGCTTGCTGGCTCCTATAAGTAAATGGCAACTTAAAGTGGGAAAAGCTGGTGTATTTATCAATGTTGGGAGGGTAATTTTGGCAGCTAGACAGCCATTGACTGGCCACTTGCTTTCAAAAGTGGTGCCTTACAGGTTGTCCATTCATGACAACTTTTCTGTCATATCAGCTGGATCATTTTGCGGGGATTCTAACGGTAAATAAATATGAAAACTCAAAAACGGAAAAATACATTTCAATTTAGATAGCATTTTTGTATCTCAACAACTAAACTCAGAAATATTTTCCTTCTCAGTCAAAAAACGGAATTTCACTTCATTGCCGCCTTTTAGTGAAAGCGGAACAGTAAGCGACATTTTCACAGTAACGTTTATTATAATTATAAAATAAACTATTTTGTTCAGGTGATGGCACTGTCAGCCTGCCGAGAACGCCTATATTTGTTAGATAGTTGTGGAAGAATACACTTCAGAGAAAATGTATCCAATAATCGATTATCAGCAGATCTTACAAATTCTACAGCACTACAACCTAAACGAGGCTGGACTAATTTTTGTGAAGATGAAATACGTGAGTGGTTTTTTCACGCGTACTCTTGCGAGATGAAAACTTTCATTGTTAAATTTTCATTGTTTCATTGTTACAAAAGACTTATTGAGACCTTAAAGTAATCAATAACGTGGGTTTCAGAAAGTTAAGGCGGAGACCAGCAATTTTTTTTTGAATCATTCCATCTTTCACTTGTTTCGCGTCAAATCAGATATCGAGGACCCTATACTACTTTCAAAACTAGGCAGAAAACTAAGAAATTAGGATAAAAACTCATATAAAAAATGTTCGAGAAAAAAACTGCGGCCCCTACTTTTTCTACTTGTAACGCACCGGCATGCTCCTTTAAGTTTTTAAAATATTGATATGCAATTTTTAGGCACTTCAGTGATATCATTAGCTGCTTCAAATACATGCATATGGGCAATAGACTCATTCTACAGAATTTTCTATGTCTCATTGTCTACACCAAGCAAATGGACAGAGGTGGACAGGCCCAAGGAGCTACCTAACGAAAAAATTGATCAGGTGCGTGTTATTGAATGCCGAAAACTTAACAATTTTGCTTAGATTCGAGCTTCATCCAGTGGGAAGTACGTTTGGCTTTTTGCAAGTAAAAGTGGCTATAGTTGGGCAAGGACTGAAGTTACTGAAACAAAACCTAAAGGCAAATCATGGGTCCAGGTAATCCGCTTCTTTTCTTATGTTAGAAAAGAGTAGTTGAAAGTTGCAGGCCTGTTCGGATGTTAGAGTGGAAGAATTAGCAGTGGCGGAAAACGCTGTTTGGTGTTTGGCAAGAGAAACGAGACAGCTACACAGACTGCGAAGCTTAAATATTAACAATCCTGCCGGTCATTACTGGAAACCAATGAGCTTTTCTCTCAAGTGACACCTTTTTCACTTGAAGAACAAAAGTTTGAAAAAGAAAAATTTAGAGCAGTATCAGTGGATGCCATAGAAAATCGTTGTGTGGGACTAGACATGGACAATCGATTGTAAGGCATGAAGTAGGCCTTTTTCTACGAGTTAACATAGGAAAAGTCTCATTAAATTTAATTTTTCAGATGCAAATATATCCACCATTCTGTTTGGGTAAGAAATCAACAGCGCCTCCAGAAGAAGCTATTTACAATGCCTGGAGTGAAAGCCCGAAAGTTCATGAGTTGTGCAAAGAAGAAGACTTACAAAGATTATCTCCTGATCCTCTACATTCCTGGTGCGTGATAGAACAGGGAGATGTGACTGACAGTATTAATAATGGTAACAATGAATTGCGGGATTTGTCTTATACTCCGCCAGTAAGTGTGATTGCAGAAAAAATCATTTAATTTTGGGTATATTCTTAATTCTTTCGTTGAATATTTTGTGACTCGGGTCATATTTTGTGATAGATCATTTTGATACATTCTGGTATTTTCAAGCAGAGCTTTTGTTTTTAAAGGAACAGAAAGTATCTGAAAACTTTTCTAAGTGGATAAGCATAGCTCGAAAAAGTAAGTTGCCCAAAATGGAAAAGTAAATAGTAGTCATTAATACAGTCGAACCTGCATATAAGTCCACTCCCAAAAGTTCGTCCCCGCCTAGGGTCCGACACTTTTTTACTTGGATTTTCGAAAGATTTCGCCAGTTCTTTTTTTACAGTCTAGTTTCAAATATTGCAAGAATTCCGATTTTACCGATCGTTTTTGAAAAGCTAAAAAGTTTCGCCATTTAAAAACAAACTCTCGATATAAGGCCACCCCTTTTCGAAAAAAGGTGGCCTTATATCGAGGTTTTGGTTTTTAGAGCAAAAATATTAGGTTTTTGAAAAACGATCAGCAAAATCGGAATCTCTGCGATATTTGCGACCAGACTGTTAACACAGAACTCTCAAAAAATTTTAATATTTGAGTTAAAAAAGAGTGTCGGACTCTAGGCGGGAACGAACTTTTGCGGTGGCCTTATATCCAGATTTGACTAAATCAGAATAATTTTTTTAAATACGTATAACGCATACCGTATTCACTCTATTAACTCTCCAGCCTCTGATAACTCCCCACCCTCTGATAACTCCCCACCCTGTAATAATCTTCCATACTTAATTCCTTGATGTTAGCATTTTTATGCATAAGTATTTTAACAAACTAATCAACAAACTTGAACAAATCATCATCTTTTGAATCTCCCAAGTTTTGTTCTGTGATTTTTCCATCTTCTTCTTGCAACTCGCTATCTTCGAGAAGTCCATCTTCTTCATAGTCGTTGCGCCATCACTCAATAAGTTCTGTGCCCTTATGTTACGGAGGATGTGCAGTCCCTTCGTGCCAATGGATTTCGTTGGTTTTAAGCAGGTTATTTGGTCATCGTGAGATCCGTCGGTTGCTGTTGTGATTACACAGGCTGGAAAGCAAACAAAATCCACAATTTGGATACAAAACAAACACAAAACCAACCTTTGAACGACTTCAAGATGATTTCTTCGCTGATTTCTTGCCATGCCTATCCACCCAGTCCAAGACGAGCTCCAGTGCAGGCGCTTTTGGTTGCCTCCTTTAGTGAATTTTTTTTGAACGTCATTCGTCATCCAAGTGGTGTATTACTGCCGTATCCTCTCTTTCAGCGGCTTGTTCCAACTCACGCGCGGTGCCTGAACCGCAAAACACAACCAAGATATATATCGTGACTTGCGAAGGCGTCCTACACTAGTAATCGTTTGTTTTTGAAGACACCGCTACCTTTGATCACCTGCCTTAGATAGTCGGTTGTTGTGAGATCATTCATCCAGAAACCAGAAGAAATTGGAGAAACAAATAAATAAAAAATGGTGCGACAAGTAATGGCGCAACAAAAATGACCCAGCAAAAAAGTTTTTTTTTCATTTTTGGTACTAAAAAATTTCAAACGACAATTTTGTTAAAAAATAACTCCCCACCCTCCAATAACTCCCCACCCTCTAATAACTCCCCACCCCTAGAGAAGGGTTGAAAAATAACTCCCCATGGGGAGTTAATAGAGTGAATACGGTATGCGCTTTGCGCTTTTTCAATACAAATTCTGTTACTTGTCTTTTACACAGAAATTGCTCCACACTAATAGACTAATATATTTTAAATTTGATGTTTGCCATAAGTGTTTCTTGTGACACGGATTGTGGATGAATAAAACATATTAATTTAAATGTTCTATTTGCAAGAAAGTTAGATATAAATAGTCAAGTTTTACCAGATTTTTTAATAAATCTTTATTTCTCATTACTTTCAACCGGATGCTTTACACCAGTTACAAGATTTCTGGCAGTTGGAGACCATATATCCATGGGGTTTGTTTTCAGCGGTGTTACATAGGTTTCGGCTTGCCCATGCACCACAGTAAACATTTTTGTCTTCACAGCCTAAAACATAACACAATATTTTATAACCTTAAAATTAAACAAGCTATTCACCTGGCATACAGTACAGCTTATTCACCAACTCCACGTCACTGGCTGCCATGCCGTATCGCTGGCCTTAAAAAATATTAAACTGTAATTACCGTATTTCCTCTAATAGAGCCACCCCTCCTAATAAAGGCACTCCCTCGATTTGAGGGTCTGTATCTCAGGGCAGAGTAAACATTTTGCAAAGCTGCTCAATGCATTTTTAACTCCCGCGAGCTCTACTGATTCCTCTTTCTAGATTTTGGATTTTAACCCGAAAATTTCGAGATTGACCCGAAAATTTTCAGATTTCAGGGCATCCAAAAAATAAAGCCACCGATGGCTCTATTAGAGAAAATACAGTGAATTAGTGTAATGTACCCATTAGTGCATTGTTCTTGGCGGTGTCAACCTTGGCGGTCATGGTCGGCTTGTTGGGGTACTGGCTGGCAATTGTTGAAGCATAGTGCATTATACTTCCGAATGCGTATTTCGTGCCATAGCTGAAATAATTTTTCAGCGTTAAAGTGTTGTATAAATTTGTTTTTTATTTTATTTAGACTTTTAAAAAATTTACCTAGTGAATAGTTTAGCATCTGCAACTGCAAAGAAATCATAATTTTTGTGGTTGACATTCTCCCAGTTAATAGTGATAAACTCGTCTCTGTCCCCTCTCAATTGCTCGTGATTTAGCCCTATAGCATGCAGAGTTTCATGAATAGCAACACCGGTGGGGTTGCCACACAAAAAACTTAAATAAATTGGGTTGGCTGGATTTACTTTGCCGATGTAGGAGAGACCACAACTGAAAAAGTCGATTTTAAACTTCAAGTAGTTATAGTAGTCTAGACCTACAAAGTTGGATTTGCGATTTTGATATAATAGAGATAGTTTGCAGCTGGCTTAGTTTGAGATCTTTGGAATTTGACGCAAGTTTTAGATTGGATTTCCTGGATGGCTGCTTCTATGGCTGATTTTTCTTGTTCAGCTTAACTTGTTTAAATGCTATTATTTTAAAAGCATTATAGAAAATATGACACACCCAAGGCAGTGTCCATAAAATAAGGAATAGGTTGGCCTTGAGGCCACCTTTGAGTAGGGCTTTGCTCCAGATACAATGCACTTCTTTTTTTCCTTCTGCCTCCAGGGGCTGGAATAGCATTATTGTTGTTGTTGATCTCATTGATCATTGAATTGGACTGCTGTTCAGTTAGCAATATGTCTTTTTGGAAGACCCCATCATTTGCAGGCACCACCTACAATTTCAAACAACGTAAAATGTTGTAAGAAAAATGTCGAAGGGACATGCTCGCCGCCGATGAGAATCTACCAGGTCAATTCAAAAAACAATTATTTTAACATAAAAATTTGTTGAGTACTCTTCCGGCTACATATAATGAAAAATGCTTCGACCACTTAAAAGCATAGGTGACCAAGTGGTGAAGCGGCGGCGGAACGCGATAGTCGGTTGTCGGTTTGATTCCGATTATTTTTTTTATTTTTCATTGACGTTTACTAAAGTACAACATTTTAATTCTCGTTTGAATTTCACTTGTACCAGCCTTTCAAAATATTCTCATCGGCGACGAGCATGCCCTTTAACTTTATTTAAAAAAACCTACTTTGCCTTCCAGTCCAGCTTTTTTGATGAGAGCTTGTTTAACTTGATGAGTCCTAGCCATTCTCAACTCAATATCATTATCCACTTGTTCACCGGGCTTGCCTGGATTTAATAATCGATGGACCACAGATTCTTGTTCGGCCAGTGTGGCTCTTTGGTTCAAGGACTCTGGCTTCTGATTCTTGCATTGGCCAATACTCGCGCAAGTTCTCTAAAAATTCTTTCGGCGATAAAATTCATGAAAGTGAAAGTTTACCTCAATGGCTTTTCTGTTAATTTCATTCAGCTGGCCTAAGATAGCTGGAGGTATGAAGTTTTTCAGTTGTTCAGGAACACCAGCTAAGAAGTCATTAAGTGAGCCAGTTCTTGGAATTGGAGGAATTTTGAAAGGAATCCAGTTGGGAAACTGAAAATAAGTTTATAGTAGGGAATGTGTTGACAGATACTACCATTCCATTCAGGTCGACTGAGTCTGCACGCTGACCGCCCACTTGAGGACCTTGCGGAATCTGGTTAGCTTGAATGTTGGTCAATTCAGGATGTTCCCTGAAAATGTCAAAGGTGTTTAAAAAAATTGATTTTTTGATGTTCGAATTGAAACACGTTTTTAACCTTTATAGATACATTTATTTGTGAAGAAATTGACTACAGTTGACCTTTTTGAACTGCCATCACGAAAAGTTGGTTCCTGGTCCCGAAAATTACAAGGGTTCTAATTTTGTTGATCGATATCTAGAAAAATAAGATTTTCTCTCTAAAAAATCACAGCCTTCCAGGGTGACAAATTCAAATTAAAAAAAAGGTGGCAAATGTGGCACTGTAAGGAATTTTTTTTAAAAGGTGTCATAGTGATAAAAGGTGAAAAAAGCCTTCTTTCATTTTTTTAAAGATGGTAAGTGTGTCCCCTGCCGTTACCCCATTTTAAAAAAAGGTAGCAAATCAAAGAGTTTTTAATTTTTCAGAGAAAAATTCTGAGATTTTTGAAAACTGATCTCAAAATCGTATTCATAAAATACTGCTGGTGTATCAAAATCGAAAAAGTGCAAACCTGCTGTGGCATACGAAATTTTAAAAGTTACCTTTTTAAATTATCGAATTATTATGAGTTATTTATTAGATCAATTTTGGAGTAGCTCAAATTAGACCATATTTAAATAATCCTTTGAAATCGACGCTCAAATTTGGTCATTTGGCTTCCAAGGGTCGGTACGTGGTTTCAAACCCGAAATTTTGTCAAAAACAACATAAAACCCTGATACAACCTTTTCAGTTACTTTGGATGTGGGACCAAAGGAAAAAAGTACATTATAATCATTCAGGTAGAAATCAAATCCTCTAATAACTATTTTGGGAAAATGCCATATAGGAAAAAATTAGATATATCTCACTGGCATTTAGGATGATCTGGATGTCGACTGCAAAACCGCATAATCCTCCTCTGCACATGAGGTGGGATCGGTGAATCGGGTGAAGGAGCAAAGAAGCGAGAAGCTACTCCATCTATAGTTTTGCCGAGTTGTTGGGTGAACTGTGGATCGAAACCCATCCTATTCAAAAATTGACCAACATTCTGGCCGAGGTTTTCAACAGGGAGGTTTCCTCTGCCTGCTCCAAATCTATTAGGTGGTGGAGGTGGACCATTGCCATCAAAGTTCTAACAAATTCACAACTTTATTACCAAAAAGGTATAGAAAAAATACAGACTCCTTGTTGCTGTTGGTTATTATTTCCATTTTGGCCTCCAATACCACCCAGATCAAAGCCGAATTGCTGACCTAGACCTTGCAGAAAACCTTGTGCATTGATAAATTCAACAAAAATTAGAAGTAGCAAGGTACTTTTGATCAACATTTTAGAAATAAAGAATTGAATTGAACCACAAGTTCCGCTTAGAAAAATAACTAAATTTTTAAAGAATCCAATTAGAAAAATAACATTGCGTAGGAAGTTGATTTAAGAAAAGATGAGTAGGACACTGTTTGTTGTTCAAATTGAAGAACGGGTTTGTTTTGATTGTCCATCAGCAGCCCTTAGTGTTACAACAAGGTGTTTCTCGAGGTTTGACGCCATTCGTCAAATCGAAAAAGGGGGCAGACAAAAGATATGTTTTTGAAGGTTATTTATATTAATGAGAAGATGAATAAATACATTCAAGATCCTTGTGGGATTGCACAAGTGTCGTCAGAGAGAATTTGCAAAGACAGCGAAAAAATTTTTGTAATAAAATTGCACAGAAAAATAAAAAAATATGTAAAGAAGATTTTAAAAAGTCGACCCTAGTAGCGCATACACCCCCCCCCCCCCAAATTTCCTTCAAAAACTTAAGTAAAGACTACCCAAATATATGTTCCAGACGCTGGAAAATATGCGCAAACTCTTTATAAGTTACAACTTCCGTACGCTGGCCTACCCTCAAGCCTAAGGGCTAAGCCTAAACTTGTTGTTTGAAAGGGTAGTTACAGCGATTTTTATAAGGTGAGGTTTGGGGGGGGGGGGTATTCGCTACTAGCGCCAAAAAGTCTAATAGGAGACTATGAGTGCTTTAACCCTAGAAGGGGCACTTTGACCACAACGTGGTCATGTCACATTTGTGTGACTCGGTTTGACTCTGAAAAAGCACTTTTAGAAAAACGGTAAGATAACCTAGGTAGATAATAATCTCAGCTACAAAATGGCGTTTTTAAAAAGCTGATGAGACAATACACGCCACCCTGTATGACGTAATTTAAAGTGATGCACATTCTGAGTCACGTGACCCATTTTGGCCATATATGAAGCAATTGAAATTAGGAAAATGATGTGTTTCAGAACTTAGACAGCTTTATACTTTTTATTTTGATTTTTTTGCAATGGGTTCCACTATGATTTTTATACAATTCATTGAATTAAAAAACTAAATTGCTAAATACTGATACCAGTATGATCAAAATGGCCAGGGTAACTATGTAGCCCATCACATTTTTAATTTGTATTTTTGTATTTTGACCACAATGTGGTAAGTGTAGTGTGAGGTGGTAAAACCACACGTGGTAAGAAATGGGCATGCTCCCGTGTTTAAAATGGTTGCCCGGAAATGCCAAAAGGTTTTCTAATCATTTAACTTCTGCACGGACTTTTCAACTTGGTTTCTAACAAAACTATATTTAAAATTAAATTTCAGGCCTTGTTTTGTTAGAAATCAAGTTGAAAAATTCGTGCCGAAGTTGAATAATAAGATTTTTGGCGGGGACCGATTTTGAGCGCGCAGGCATGCCCTTCAGACTCAAGAAACAGTCTCGGAGTGGAATCCCCGAATTTTAGTCAATTTCATGTTTTAAAGTTAGGCTCGGTCTTTTATCACCACTTTGAAAAGAAACGCTTACATTTTAATTTAGGCAGTGTTGAAAGGGGCACTGGTGTGGTGCCGGCAGCTGACGACACCGCAACAGCGTATCGTAGCACTAGTGCCGTCAGCTGCCGGGAAATCCCAAAGACTTGAACGTAAGCCTCTGAAGAGGACTCATCTTCAAATGGCTATAACTTTTTGCACACTAGACAGACGGAATGCAGGAAGGATATTGTTTCGCGAAAATTTCATGACTATTAGGAATTTGCAAAAAGTGTTCTCATCTGAAAACTTGTCACCGCTTTTCGTGCTTTCGCACGAGCCAAGACAAAAATAAAAAACTTCATTGTTCAGGGGAAAATTTTTTAGATTAAAAATCCAAATAATACTATTTTGTTGAGCTCAGAATTCTGAGTCAGGAGTCTCAAAAATTACGTACAGCAATCGGAATGTTAACGCAAACTGTCAGTAGCGCATCGCGACCTGGTGAATGACAGTAGAATGGATTTGAACCTTGAAGATGAATTTACTGTTTACCGTTTCTGGCTACTTTCGAAATTTAGATGTCATTTCCGAGGTCTGTATATCTCGAATGAAACACAAAAAAGCAAAGAGCACTATTGTGTTCAGCGTATCGTAAATAGGAATGTATTCAATAATCCGACATACCCAAAGTCATATATCGGCAACCTAATTTTTGCTTTTGTTTTTTTTGCGAAAGATAATGAGGACAAATAAATTAGATTACTGTTTCGACCCAAAATCACCTCAGGAGTTCAAAAAAGACATTATTTTTGGTTCTGGTCTATGAAAAATTAAGGGGTATAGACGTTTGGCGAATATGAAACTTTTTTCAAATTCGCGAAACGTTTGGCGAATTTGAAACTCAAAAGAGTAAAATATCTCTAAGGGTATATATGGAGATACTTATTTAGACATATCAAGGGTATTTGGCTGAATGTGATGGCCAAAGTCCAGCATATTCCACATTGCAAGGGTCAGGGGTTAACACATGTATGTACCCCTATCCCTTGCAATGTGGAGTGTGCTGGTCTTTGGCCGCGAAGCGGCCAAATACCCTTAATATGTCTAAATAAGTATCTCCATATATACCCTTAGAGATATTTTACTCTTTTGAGTTTCAAATTCGCCAAACGTTTCGCGAATTTGAAAAAAGTTTCATATTCGCCAAACGTCTATGCACCAAAATTAAGATTTGGGTACCGCTTTTTGACCAATTTTAAAGAAATTAAGGCCTGCATTGGAGCGAAAATGGACCAATTTTGAACAAAAAGGAAGATGTTGAACATAGTTTTGAACACGGGGGCCTACCGCATAAATAAACTCTGGTATGCATACTTTTTCATGCATCCAGAGTCCCTTTCGAGTGATTTGCGTCTAAGGTATGTGGGTGTGCGCATCTCAACTCCAAGCCCCAAGCCTCTCAATACCCCAACCCACTCACTTACCTTATAAATGGTTCCGAGCAAAACTCTTGATGAAAAATGCATTTAGAGGCTGTTTTTGCCAAGCCCCATGTAGAAAAACACGGTAAAAGAGGCAAATAGTCAAAATTTCAAACTGCCCAAAACTCAATTTTTTATTGACCAGAACCTAATAATAATATCTTTATTGAACTTCTGAGGTGATTTTAGGTCGATGTGTGGTGTCTGGGAACATTTTGAAAAAAAATTTGATTACAGCGGAGGATATATATGCAAGTAGCGTCGAGATTTTTTATCAGGTCAGTTTGTACTCATTGGAAAGCTCTTTTTATGGCGGAATACAATATGCATGAAGATCTGGGGTTTGCTGAAACTTTCTTTGAGATTTTGCCTTTATAAGTTAAAAATTTATTTTGGTATAGTTTTAACTCGAGACGATGGCGACGATAGGCGCCAGAGTCAAGACCAGCAATGAGCGTCTTAATTTCGTCAAATGAATTAGTGTCTAAGAATGGCCCTTTTCAACAAAGAGCCATTTAACCGAAGGCTGAAAAGGAGAACGAAAAGAGTATACATCTGAGGCTGAACCACTAAATGATCCGACCGTTCCCACCGAGCGCAGAAGACCTTGACAAGTCTAAGAAATGTTTGAGTTCGTCCTAACGAATGCTTGCCAGCCATTGTCCAAGTCTAAGCTTGAAATTCAATCACAACAAGCCGATCAAGGCAAAACCAGCCAATGTTGGTACTTATTTAGAACAGACCACACCTTTCATTGTTTATGAAAAGTGACCTTAAATCACTTCCTTAACTACTTTTTATCAGTTGATACGATGAAAGAGACATACCTGAATGCTTTTTGTGCAAAAAATTTCAGTTTTATTGAACGAAATAACCTACCATCCCTTCTAAAATAGATGGTCTTTAAAAGGTATTTTAGCATGAATTTAAGCGTTTTTTAGTCAAATAAAGATAAAAGTAATATATTCAGGGTTGCCATTTTACCAGGAAAACCGGGCATTTGCCAGGTTTTTTGATCTTCAGCCAGGTTTTTGCCAGGTTTTTAAAGTTTGCCAGGTTTTGCCAGGTTTTTGAAATTTGCCCGGTTTTGCCGTGATTTCTTCATTTTTCTATCTTCTTCAGTGTTGCATCTTTTCAACAATTTTTTAAAAAATTTTTAGATGTCTACAGACAAATCGGGTACTGACTCTCCTCAAAAGAAGCGCAGAAAAATGTCGCACAAAAAACCAATCGGAGGTCTTTCCAAATTTCTGACGCAATACGCGGAGAAATACAAGGGGCAATGCATCGAAGCAAGCAAAAAGGGCAACGACCAATTCTATTGCAGAGCCTGTGACCAGTATGTGGGCCTTCATAAGAGCGGTGAAAAAGCAATCAAAGATCATATCAATGGCAAGAAGCACAAGGAGATGGTTACTGTCGTGAACAAGAATCATCCAATTTCATCCTTTGTGAAGCGTAAAACGGTGATTTTTCCAATAATTTTTGTGTAATAAAGATTTTTTATGGTTTATTCTAGGTCAGTGAAGAAAATCGTGCGTTAGCTGCCGAGTTGGTCATGGCGTTTCACAGTGGACGACACAATTTCTCAATGAGTTCAGCGGATTGTTCTTCTGCTATAATTCCAGTGGTTTTTGAAGCATGTTCTTCTGCTGAAAATTTCGCCTCTGCTCGGACTAAAACTACTGCGATTATTAATGGTAATTATTTTTTATTCTTTTATAGTTTCTTTGTCCTTTTGACTCAAAATTCTTTACAGGAGTTCTTGAGCCCTTCCTTAAGAAGAGAATTCTAAGCGAGTTGAATTTGTCTGGTGGATATTTCTCAATTGGCTTTGATTCTACGTCGATGAATAAGCAGAGATACTACGCATTAGTCATCCGGTAGTTTTATGCAATCCATTTCTAAAAGATCCTTCTGGAATATAATGCTTTAGATATTTCTGTGGTGGTATAAAAACAAGGATTCTTCGCCTATTGGAACAAGCAAGCGAGAAGTCCATCGACATGACTGAACTAATCAGCGAAGCTCTCAAGATAAATGGACTTGATCTGAAAAAGATGGTTGCTTTGACTGCTGACAACACGAATGCCAACTTTGGTGGAATCAATCGTGGTGGCTCGAACAACTTATTCTACTTGCTTAAGCAGGGTTTGTTTACATTCATTGTTTCCTAAGTTGTCATGTATACATTTAAGAAAATCCGAAGCTTGTGGGTATCGGCTGTCCGTCTCATATATCGAGCAATGCTGTTCAATTCGCAGTGGAGCAAATGGAGTACGACCTGTTGGGCTTTGCTAATGGATTAACGGCTCACTTTTCCAATCACGCTTTGCGCTGGGAGAGGTTTCATGAATGTGCACAAGTTCTTGGGTAAAATTTTTACATCAACACCATTGGTGATAAACATGATTTCATAGATCGAGGCACACGTCTTTCCGGAGAAGAGCAAAACACGCTGGTTATCGCTGGGGCGCCTTTGTGAGGAAATCGTGCGAATGTGGACTGTCATCGAGAGCTACTTCAGATCTATTACCGACTGCCCAATGTTTATGAGAAGAATCTTCAACGGGAATCTAGCAAATGCAAATGAGTTCAAAGTTTTGTTCTACTTTGCCTCTTTCACACTGGATCATTTTAATCGTTTCAATGCTACTAGCCAGGTATTTTTAGCTTTTTTATTAGTTTAATTATCAACATACAGACACCAAATATGCCGTTCCCAAAACTAATCAGCATTCTGCAGACACTGAAGCGACGCCTTGCTTTCTCCAGAGACGATGGATACTATGGTGATCAAACAATGCGATTGCTAGCTGAGATGGAGAAAGATGGAGAATTTGATATGTGCTTGAAACTGAAGTCTGCTTTTAAGGTCAGAACCGTACTCTATTATAACTATGACATCATTAGAAAAACAGCATTACTTTAGAAGTTCTACGATGACTCTTTGAGCTATATGAATAAGTGGTGTGTGCACCTAGAAGATATTGCTACTTTTTTTGGGAATTGGTTAACTTTTGAAAGCTCTCCTTCATCTGAAAATATCCTGAGCTCGTACAAACGATTGTGCAGTGCCGAATCACGGGTACAGAACTAATATTTCTGCAATTGTCTTCAAAAGATTTTTACAGGAATTGGACAATCTCTTTGGTGAAATTGCTGAGATGAATGAAACTCTTGAGCAACTTCAAGGAACTGAATTTGATTCCAAGTCTGTCGAAGAGAAGTGGTCAATTCTGTTCAAGAATCCAAATTTCATACTGCTAAAGAAACTGGTCTCAATTCTACTCTCCGTGTTCTCATCAAATGCTTTCTGCGAGTCCATTTTTTCTGTCGTCAAGAATCTGAAGTCGGATGAAAGAAATCGAATGCAACTTAAATTGTTGAACTCTCTGCTATCGATCAAATTTAATGCTGATTTTGATTGTGTTAAGGCTTATGAATTGTTTTTATCTCGAACTGATTTGTTGGAAGAAGTGAAGCGCGGTGAAAAATATGTACAATAAAGTTTTATTATCGATTTCGCTTGAAAATTTGCGATATATTATGTGCCAGGTTTTTTGCCAGGATTTCGGTCCCAAAATGCCAGGTTTTTGCCAGGTTTTTTGGACTCAGTGCCAGGTTTTTACATTTGCCGATGGCAACCCTGAATATATTTTAGACATGTTTTTTATCTGTGTAGCCTAATGCATGAACAAAATCTGGTGTACATAGTTTTTTCATGCTGTTGTGCAGTGATTTATACATTCATACAAAACAAAGCTTTTTTGTGGAAAGTCTTTGTGACCTAGCTACTTTTTACCCCCAAAAAAATCTTTTTGTCCACAAAGAAGCTTCGTCCATTCATACGTACGTCACTTTTCAGTGATTTTATTCAAAAGTATGTATGCATGCGCATCTTCAAGCCCTTAGCCTAAAGAGTCAGAGTACGCGTACGAACTTGAATACAAGCAAGAATGTTGATCATAAATGCACAAAGAGACATTTTTCGCTCCATTGTAAAAAGAAAAAATTGAAAAAATCACCAAAATATGAACTTTAGTACTTCGAAAAGATAATCATACTTAAGAGAGTCAAAGAATTCTTTTTGTGAAACTTTGAAATTTTTTGCACAAAAAGCATTCAGGTATGTCTCTTTCATCGTATCAACTGAAAAAAAGTAGTTAAGGAAGTGATATAAGGTCACTTTTCATAAAAAATGAAAGGTGTGGTCTGTTCTAAATAAGTACCATGTAATTCTAAAGATCTTTTATTTTGATTAAAAAATGGGGCACGGCGACAATTCCGCGGGAGACAATTCCGCGACGGATAATTCCGCGACAGATAATTCCGCGGAATTTCAATTTTTGATGTTTTTGTTGAGAAAAACCAAATCCGGACACCAGATTCGTGTTCAGCATGGTCGATCGCATACGCAGGTGCCGGTGCGTATCCGGTGTAAGAATTTGGTTTTTCTCAACAGGAACGTCAAAAATTAAAATTCCGCGGAATTATCTGTCGCGGAATTATCTGTCGCGGAATTATCCGTCGCGGAATTGTCTCCCGCGGAATTGTCGCCGTGCCAAAAATGGACATGCTTTTAGATTATCATCGATGAGTCTATTACGCCCATTTCATCTTAACTACTTTTATTTTACGTAGAATTTTCTGAAGCGTTTGTCCAAAGTCACTTTTCGCACACTTTTTCTTCAGCCCTATCCATGCTCCACGGGACACTTGTCAAAAGCTCGGAAAGCAACGGGACACACACATTTTTCAATCCTGTCGACAGATTTCAGCGTAAAACAACCCTGCTCTACACGATAAGACTAATATATATGCTGTTCAGAAATTTAGAAATGATTTTTGGCTGCCCCGCAGGTCCTGTCCCGCGGACATTGACCTGCGGGACCGCCTAAAAACCATTTTTGATAGTAAATATGGCAAATCTGTTTTTTCTATGTTGTAGAGCAGAGTCAATTTTCTTATGGATTTGATATAAGCGGTCAAAAATGATGGCTTGGAGCCGAGATA
Organism: Ditylenchus dipsaci; assembly: GCA_004194705.1. Taxonomy (NCBI): domain Eukaryota; kingdom Metazoa; phylum Nematoda; class Chromadorea; order Rhabditida; family Anguinidae; genus Ditylenchus; species Ditylenchus dipsaci. Next base: position 767,277 of record SADC01001256.1, on the reverse strand, counting down.
GAGACTAAAAGGTGTTTCAAAAATTGTCCTGTGTCCATTTCGGTCCGCACCGGCAACCTAAAATTTATACGTGATTCTTCATTAAGCAAGTAAAGGCCACAATTTTTTCACTTCAAATCATTTTGCCATTTATACAACCGCTAAGTAATTTCTCCGCTTTTTGATCTCTTGTAGCAGTTTATGTCTTCAAATTTGAGTATATCAAAGCCTTCTTGGCAGTAGTCAGTAAACAAGCCTTCAAGGGGATAAAGTTTTGGCACGGCGGCAGTGCAGAGCCGTGCCTAATCCTGAAGATACTGGCACCAAACATCTTAGCCATTCCTGCCAACTAGATGGTGTTGAAAGGCTGTTCTCTCGGTTAAATCTTGCAACAAGCAGCCACAAAAAGAGTTCTGTGCCAAAAACTGGTCACACGTAAAGTTTTGCTAAACTTTCACCAACGATACATTTTTTGATTACATTTGTGTTTTTGATCCGTGCTGCATATTGTTAACGAATTAAAATGCACTGAAAGTTTGCGGTTTTCATGAGAATGATAAAAATTAGGTGCGGCACCAGCCGGTGCGGAACCGGCACCGGTGCGGCATTGATCCGCACCAGCACCGGCCGATGCCGGTGCTCGTGCCGGTGCAGAAGTTTTCGGAAGCCGGTGTTGATCCCTAAACCCCTTGATCCCCAAGCTGTTTTTTTCCGACTAGTCTGAGATTTCATAGATTCTTATCTCGTCCAGGGAGTCGGCCGCTGTTCGACCAAAAGCAACACACTTTTCACTGCATAATATTGGTCTAGTGCTATGTTTACATACTAGATCATAAAATTCAAGCACCATGACCCGATTCCCTGATAATTAATGGTTTTTGAGGTCATTAAAAGAAGATAACAAAATTTAAAAAAAGAGCGGGATCCAAGGCATTTTTTTTTCGGTGCCCGCGCGAGCACAGATAGAGCCATATATTTTTGGTTCTTAGAACTAGTCCGTTCTTCTTACAATTGCTTTTTTTGGCTTGCCTAATAGCCTCAGTATTTTCACATTGTTAAAAGAACTTTTTAACTCAAACAAAACTGCAAAAAAATATCAATCAATTAAACTGTCACTTTAGTGTTAAACAAACAAGCAAGCAAGAGAACATGCAGTCCACTAAAGCATTAGATTACTATCTTCCTCTTGTTTTCTTTAAAAAATGATGTGCGCACAAATAAAGGCAAGAGGGTGCCCCGACATTTGAGGACAATCACTTGCTGTTCACTTTTATGTTCGTCTATTCGACTTTTTCAAAAAAATGGTTGTGTCTGTAGCAGGAAGTCTGTCCATATCATTGTTCGGAAAAAAACGTTATTGAACTTTTAATTTGTTTCTTACAGTAATTTTGACCAGAAAATGATATTTTTCTATTAAAAACCATTGGAATTTTTTTTGTGAGTACCGTATAACCTGGAGTTGTCGAAATAGCCGGCTATTTATTTTTCGGCTATTTAGCCGGCTATATATCCGGCTAAATAGCCAAAAAAAATAGCAAACTAAATACAGTCGAGTCTCTATATAGCATCCACCCCAAAAGTTCGTTCCCACCTCGGGTCCGACACTTTTTTTAGCTCAATTTCTAAATTATTTTGCCAAAACTGATTCGTCAGTCTAGTCGGAAATATCGCAGGGATTCCGATTTTGCCGATCGTTTCTCAGAAACATGGTAATTTTGCTATTTATAGCATCGCCTTAAATCTCAAAAAGGCGATGCTATATAGAGGTTTGCGGGTCTAAATGGCAAAATTACCATGTTTCTGAGAAACGATCGGCAAAATCGGAATCCCTGCGATATTTCCGACTAGACTGACGAATCAGTTTTGGCAAAATAATTTAGAAATTGACCTAAAAAAAGTGTCGGACCCGAGGTGGGAACGAACTTTTGGGGTGGATGCTATATAGAGACTCGACTGTAGCCGAAAATCGGTTATTTATAAAAAAAAATTGCTTTACATATGGAAAATTCGTAGTGCGAATTAGGCGCAATGTTTCCGGTAGAAAATGCTTATTGAACAACTTGAGAATGATCCAGGGTTCGGTAATTCTCAGGAGAAATAGAGCTCCGAGAAGTTTCCAGAACATTCTCCGAGTTCTTAAAATTAAAAATCGCGTTTTTATCGCATTGGCAATGGGCAGTTTTTTAAATTTTTAGAGAATTTTCTACAACCCCACTCTAGAGTGATCGATCATTGTCAACTTTTTGGCAACCTTAGCGAGAAAAGCAAAAAGGGCGCCAACTCAAATTTTAAATTTTGAAAGTAGCGGCTTTTATATTGGTCTGCTATTTTCAGCTTTTTAGCAGCTATTAATCTCCCAGCCTCTATATAACGGGCAGCCTCGACTTTGAAAGCGTATATCTCAGCCTAGAGTAAATATTTTGCAAATCTGTTTTCTGCGATTTCTTAACTTCCACGGAAAACTTCCATGGATTTTGGGTTCTCACAAAAATCTTGAGATTGAACCTAAATTTTTCAGATGTTCCAAGGGTTGAAAAATTATTTGCTTGGGGGTTAACAAGAGTTTATACGGTGTATAAAGTAGCGTTCAAACTGGAAAATTTTTGATAATTTTTGTATTGAAATATTTTAATCTACAAATTCTTTAAAATTTCGCAGGCACCGCATGGTTTCCTACACTATTTTTAATTTTTCTGTTACTTAATTGAAATCACAACCAACTAAAAAAACTAAACCTCAACTATTTTATTATTCGGATATTTTATTTGTTTTTTTAACTCAGCAAAAAAGTATCTTGTTGTGATAGAATATCTGTTCTGCACTAAACAGGTAGATTTAATCCCAGCCAGGTAGATTTATTTTAACGATATACACATGCACACTGTTGGGGCTGGATTTTTCATTGCTGATTCATTCGGATGGGATTTACAAAACTGTGAAATTATTTCAATCGAAATTAATGGCTGTAACAGCAAATAGATTAAATACTATTTTGCTAGTTAGCATTGAACTTACCACTTATTTGATTGTTTGCAAAGAATTGAGGAAGCAGCAATATCTATCATTAGCCACTTGACATTTGACTAACCCCTTTTTTGCTATAATCAAATAATCCATCTTATTATAACAAAAAATCGTGGTTTCCTTGTTTTTATGTGTGTTTTTAAGTGTTCAAATTATTTATGTAATTTATTTTATTAACAGTTCAACACTTTTGCTGGCTCTTCTACTCTGTAGGAGTCTTCGGCGAAAAAAGTGCTTGGTCCACCTGTTGTTTTTTGCTCAAATTTTCGAAACAATACTCAGTCCACTTTGCCTTTTCGCCGTTTTTTATTTTTTCAATAGAAAGATGGAATAAAGAAAGCAAGTAAAAAACAAAATAACCACAGATTCAAAACATCTCAAAAAATTTAAAAATTTGAAAAAACGGCAAAAAACTGCAGGGACACGATGCGTTTTTTTCCCGGGCACCCTTACGGAGTGGTAAAGCCTTTTTACTTGAAGGGGCATACCAGCGCGTTACACTGCAATTAAGACGGGGACCACCACTTTATTCTCTCTTGGCTATTTTATATAAGCGTTCTACCTGATTCAATGAAAGTTTTCTGCCTACTTTTTAATAGTAGGATAAGGTCATAAATATCATATTTGAGTTGAAGCGAGTGAAAACAAAGACGATTATTCAAAAATTACTGGTCCCCATAATTCGCAGCGTAACGCGCTGGTATGCGTCTTTAAGAGAGAAAGCAGATTTGTCTGCTCGACTTGTTTAAACTGTAAAAAAATCGAAATGCCTGAATATTTCTTAGCGGTTTGATGACCGACCTCTAATTTAACCCTTTTGTGCCCAAAATTTTCTTTGATTTTTTTTTCAAATTCAAGGTCGAGGGGTGAAAATGGTTAGCTTAATTATCGCGTATACTTTGCAAAAATAAAAACTTTCATTGAGCAAAGGAGAAACAAACTAAATTTACGTCGACTTCGCAAATCACGTGGTCACACATGGGCTAATTAAGTCGACCCTAGTGTAGTATAAACCACCCCCCCCCCCCACCTCCCATTCCCCTTCTGAAACCATACTAAAAAGTACCCAAATCATAGTCCCACACCTCGAAAAAAAGTTTTCATTTTTTCGTTGAAATTTTCACATGTTCATCTTTGTATTTTAATCACTTGCACACTTTTGTATATTGTCTTAAATGTTTTTAGTTTGATAAGTTCGACAAATTGAAGCCATACCAAGATCTAGCACTATTAAAAAAGATTGATTTTTGTCTTTTCTTACTTCTCTAGTTTAACTTATTCGCTGCATTAAAATAATTTTTTGCGCGTCTTAGATTAATCATTTTTGAGGGGAACAGCACTAAATCTATTTTGATAAATGACCCTTGTTCCACACTTTGAAACTATCCCTCAAAAACAGCAGTTTTTCTGTGTGCTTCAAACACCACTTATAGATCATCATTTGCTAGGTGTCATTAAACAAAAAATTTAAATTGATGTACACCATTTAAGTTTTGATGATATCATAGTAATGTTTTAAAAAAATAACGCGAAAGTAAAATTTTTAGCTTTCACCTAAAAATTTATTTACTGAAACATAGTGAACAAACATGCTAACATGTCTGTCTTTACAATAATTTTAATCACTGTCATGTTTGTAACCAGAAATTAAGTAACCTAACCCAAAAGTCAACACCAACTTAATATAGACTTGTTAGGAGAAGAAAAAGTGTAATTCGCTTCGTGAAGCGTAGTTCGACACCAATTCAGATTTTATCCGATACTGAAGTAGTAGATATCCGATACTGAATTGGTCTGAACGAAAGTTATGCCATTAATGCAAAAAATTTTTGGACAAATACATGAAAGTTTTTTTTATTGTTTGAAACCTTGAAATTTCAGGATGGAGCAGAAAAAAGATTGTTTTATATTTGTTTCCCTGACAAAATGAGAAATATTTTTACAAGCTACTGAACATATTTAAAACTTTCTTAGTATTGATTTATTTAATGACCACTGTATTTATTGAACTTAACTCTACTGCGGTCCCTGTTGTACCAGAAGAAGAAACACCAGAAATATGGCAAAGTAGGAGTTTTTCAGTCTTTGTAAATTATTTAAAGATAAAAAAATTAGAGCTTTTTGATGCCCGAAAATCGCAACAATTTGAGGCCGATCTATAGCTTTTTGGGGAAATGGAAAATTCGGAATCAGTAGAGCTTATGGGAATTAAGAAAATGCACTGAATAGCTGTGTGAATATATTTACTTTGGGCTAAGATACAGGTTCTCATATATAGGTCTGCGGCATATTAGAGGCGGCGGGCGGAAGGGTTACGTTAATGGAAGTTTTGACTATAATATGAATTTACTTTTGAATTGACAATTATTTGAACAATTTATCTTCGCAACTTCAGCATGGTTCTTTGGTATCTTGATCGTTACTGCAGCCAGTTTCCTGTCCCCTCTAGGCATGCTGATGGTGCCCTTGTTGAGCAAGTCCCTATACAACAGATGTATGATTTTTCTTGTGGCACTGGGAATCGGAGCAATGTCTGGCTCTTGTATTTTCATACTACTTCCTCAGGTGTAATTCATAAATTTTCATCAAATCCTTATATTCAAGGTCAACATTTAGGCATTTAATATAACAGAACTGTCTAAATTTAACTACATTACCAAATGTTGGCTCATCCTATTTGCTTTGTATGGCTTTTTTGTTGTTGACCGCATTTTGTCTGTCGTTTTAGAACTCAAAAGGGTAATTTATATACAACAAAGGTGCAGTCAACTCTCGTTAAACTGGCACCCCCTCAAGTTCGTTCCCGCCTAGGGTCCGACACTTTTCACCTCAATTTGTAAAGCCTTTTGTCAGTTGTTTTTGGCCAGTCTAGTCCAAAATATCGTAAGGATTGTAATTTTACCGATCATTTTTGTAAATGACAAAACTTTTACCGAAAAGACCCGCGAGTACTCGATAAACAGGCACTCCCATTTTTTCGGTAAAACTAATGAAATTTTGAAAAACGATCGGCAAAATTAGAATCCTTACGATATTTCGGACTAGACTGGCCGAAGACAACTGGCGAAAAGCTTCAAAAATTGAGGTAAAAAAAGTGTCGGACCCTAGGCGGTAACGAACTTGAGAGCGTGCCAGTTTAACGAGAGTTGACTGTACCTTTTTTTAATTTTTTCTATTCTAGCGTAGAAACTGTAGAAGAAAAGTGCACATGTCGACCATCAGCGCGATCTTAGGCAGGGACAAGAAAAAGTCTGCTGAACCTCAAAACCGAAATTCTCAAATCAACCAATACACTGATTATACGGCCAGAAGACCATCTGGCGACAATGTGAAAAACAGTGCTCTACAGTCCAATAATAGTAATGTGGATGCAGTAGAAGAAATGGAAATGCAGAGGATGCATGACAAGGAGTCTCAAGAGCTTGAGGTTAATCATACTGTCAAAGCAGAAAGAAATACTTAAAAATAAATCTAGGATGAGTTAGAGGTGGCTATGATCAGCAATGCTCTAACTAGAACGGTAGTTTTAAAACATATTTTATAAATTAATCAGCAAAATGATTATAGTTTTCCACAAGAAAAAGCTATGCAGTTGTCAGAGAAGAGCACGAAAATGCTCCAACACCCGATAAAATTCAATTTCAAAGTGAGGATGGCACTATGTACGATATAGACGCTAAAAGTCTGAGTCCAAAGGTGTTTTCCGGACTTTGAATGTAATTTTTACAATAGTTTTCAGGAGGTTGAATTGAATACAGAAAATGGAGAAATCGGCGCTGATTCAAGTAGAAAGGTGAAAATTGCTGTGATATAACATGCCTCAAATTAAACTATTTATGAATGACTTTTTGAGGGGTCGGCATGTCTTTGTTCTGGTGACTATATTTGGTCATTATGACTCAGAATAAGCTTCCCCATAATTAACTGTGGAATTTACCGTTTATTACACGAGAAATTTTACAGTTATTTCATTAGGTCTTATTCTGAGTCAACACCCAAGGGAACGGCCTCAGGTACACTAATAGGAAGGTACTTTACAAAAATTCTTCTATGAAAAAAACCTAAATGCTTGGTCTTAAGTGTACACTAATGAAAGTGTACACTTGTTTTTGCTGAAAAGTGCCTTGTTTTGTTAAAAAGTGCATTGTTTTTGGCTGAACAATGCCTTATTTTCGCTTAAACGTGCCCTCTTTGTAGGACTGTGCTTTTTCGGCTAAACTTAGCTCAATTTTTACATAAATTCGCACTAAACTTGGGTAAAAACAACGATTATCTAAAAAAACTAAATAAAGAAACACGTCTAAGCCGAACAGTCACAATTCTACAAAAAGGCACAATCCTACAAAAGATAACAAGTTAAGCCGAAAAAAACACATTCAAGCCAAAAGAAGGCACCTTTAAGCCAAAACAAGGCATTTTTCAGCAAAAACAATGCACTTTTTAACAGCTCTGTAAAAAATCTTTAGAAAAATGGTTCAAAACTTTTTTGGTTTTATTCCTGTGAAAGAGGTCAAAGATGGTCAGACATTTAGAATTAAGGGGTTAAATAAACAACGCTATAAGAATTTTAAATAGCACGACAAAGATATAAGAAAGTTTTGCAATGTAATGCGCCTTCACAAACAAACTTTATTTAACTTTATCTACAAATTACAGACTTTTAAAGGGGTAGCTCTGTTTTTGGGACTTGAAAAATATGACAGATTTATCCTTAACATATGACAGATTTATCCTTCAATATGCAGCATTTCAGCAGTTTTCACACCGAGACACTCAAACGGAGCTGGCAAGCAATGGCTTTAACAATCATTACGTTAAAAATAGCACAGCCAAGAAAATATCTACTGTAGCTTCCAATTGGAACACTAATACTGGCGCGAAGACCTCCGTTGCCGGGTTAAATGACCACAGCAGAAAACAGTCAAAGTCTAGCAACAGAGGTGCTGAAGATAGAGAAATCGGCGTATCAATACAGGTTATTTGCCAAATCATTCAGAATCAAAAAATAAAAAGAAGTTAAGATTCACGACAAGCTAGTGATCGACAAAGCCAGACTTGAAGTGGCTAGTGTGGCCTACATGATCATTTTTGGTAGCTCAGCCAATAATTTTGTAGATGGCATGTCTACCGGTAAATTTATTTATGATAAAGAAAATTTTTTTTCCACAACCTATTTATCACTAAATCATGGCCCACTCACAAAGAAAGGACCATGCTTTTATAATTCAAATTTTTAGGAGCTGCGTTTTCTGACAGTATTGTTCGAGGAGTGACCATTGGTCTAGCTGTTTTGTCGCAACAGTTTCCTCAAGAATTGGGTTAGTAAATTAAACTTTTAAATCAGTCGAGTTACAGTCGAGGGCACCCCCCATCTCAAGTTCATTCCCGCCAAGGGTCCGACATTTTTTAGCTTAACTTTTAAAAGCTTTTGTCGAGTTTGATTTGTCAGACTAATCAGAAAACTAATCAGAAAAAGCAAAAATACTGGCCATAGGGAGGAACAAACTTGCGGGGGTGCCGCCATAGATGTTACAATGGTTCTTTTCGAGGGGAAAAGGCTCTCGTAATCGAAAACTCATAAACTCATCGAAAACTCAGCTTTTTGCATTGATCCGTACGTTTTTTATGTAAAAAGGAGATTCAAATTTTATTGTAAAAAAAGTTTTTGAGTGTTGTTTACTTTGCAGGTACCCTTGCAATCCTTGTGAACTCAGGTTTAGGCGTCAAAAGAGCAATCATGTTCAACATGATCCCAATAACGCTCAGCTATCTCGGCTTTGCCGCTGGAGTAATGCTCGACACCATGGACGACAGTTTGGACGATTTCATATTTCTATCTCTGTGGGAATGTACTTGTACATATTTCTGGGAACCCTTGTTAGTCATTTAGACATTTATAAAACTATTTTGACCTTAAAAATAACTTATTTAGTTGCCCGAAATACGGGATTGCTTCAATGAATTGTTGAAAACAGACTTGGGAGAGGCGGCCTTGTGCACAGTCTTGCAATTTTCAGGAATAAGCTTCGGGGTCTGTTTCCTATATTTGATGAACAAAAATGGAGGCGAGGAGATGCTTTAACTTTATCTACAAAAATTACAGTGTGTTCATATGTGACATTATATGTTAAATAATATAAGTAGCTCAATTAGAGCAATTTCCGGGTGTAATTATAAATTTTAATAAAAAAAATTCTGTAGAAAAATGATTCAAAACTTTTTTTGATTTTATTCCTGTGAAAGAGGTCAAAGATGGTCAGACATATAGAATTAAGGGTTAAATAAACAACGCTATAAGAATTTTAAATAGCACGACAAAGATATAAGAAAGTTTTGCAATGTAATGCGCCTTCACAAACAAACTTTATTTAACTTTATCTACAAATTACAGACTTTTAAGGGGTAGCTCTGTTTTTGGGACTTGAAAAATGGGACTTGAAGATACTGAAGATGACCACCTACTAACGACCACCGTCTTTAACTGTACAATTTTTCGTGTAATATACTAAAAATTCTACAGTTATTCGTTTTCGGCGAACAGACAAATTCAGATTTTTTCTGAAAATTTCGCGCGACAAATTCAGATTTTTTTTATTTGTCGCAATTAAATTTTTCAAAATTTTTTCAGGCTTAAACTTAGGCGAAAATAGGACAGCGTATGTTAGGATGGACTTAAACATGAGTCTAAAATATGTTTAAGTCAGTTCTTGTATCCCGAAAATTGAAAAATCAACAAAAAATCACAAGGGGGAACCAAAGCAAAAAATCTGAACTTTCGTAAGACAAAATCAAATTTTTTCTGAACTCGTCGTGCGACATTTTCTAAAAAAAATTTTTATAAAAATTTATTTTTGTGTGGTCGCCTTAGTTTTCGACTGCAGTTATTATCGGGTCAAAAACTGTAGATTGCGGGTTTTTTGCCTGTCGGAACAAAAACATCGCCGACACTTCCAAAACTAAAAAAAAACAAGTTTGTTTCGAGGCACTATATATAGCAATTATGCTTTCTTGAGTTGCAAGCATAAATAAATTTAATATTATCATAAAAGGTGGTTTTTCCGCAAAAAACACACAATACCAGCAAAGAGTATTACAGTTGTCTGTTTCTCTAGCGCTAGAAAGCACAGCTCTACACACAAACCAGAAAAGAGTGATTTGCTCCATATTTCGCAAAAATCCAAGTGAAATGGTTTGGTTTGGGGGGTGGTGAGGAGGGTGAGTAGCGCGTGTATTTCTTTGCTTCTTTGCATACTCTGCTGTTCTGCTTTCTTTCCTCGCTGCTACTATTGACTGTCCGAAGATTTGGTGTAGTTGTACAAATGTCTCATTCACCTCTTTTGACTCAATGAGCAGTTTTGCTCTCTTGACTGCCCCACCCATCGATTTGCGGTGTGAGTGAAGAGATTTTGGATATTTAGAACTTGCTTGCTCTGACTTTCCATATGGCTTTTAAATTATAACTCATCTTCAAGTTTAAATGTGTTTGTTTAGATGTGACTTTTGGTTTAGAAGTGCTTTTAGTTTGACTTTTACTTGCAATTTGTCCCCCATCTTAGTTGGATTTTGTGGATTATTATTTTTGCGAATAAACTTTTTCTACAAATATACGAACTTTTTTAAATTAAGACGCTAATAAAATTTTATATAATTCTCCCGGAATGTGACGAAACGTACCTCATATGTATTTTTAGAGCCATGTTTTGTTGGAAACCCCATGTTGCAAAAAGCCTTTTGCACTATTTTCATGAGACCTGTTTTCTTGAACTTTGGAACGATTAAAAAAATCAAAAAATCCTCTAGAAAATATGATAAATTGTAAAGTCGGCATTTTTAAAAGTTTTTGACAAAAAAGTGTTTTTACCGTTTATAAGCTAGATTCGGCATATTTTGCGCAGACCACTGGGCCCTATCCAACAAAGGGGGAGGGTTGCCGGTCTCCCTGTTGCTTTTTGTTTTTCTTTAAATTTTAGGCAAGGTTATCTTGAGATCAGCCAAAAAATTTTCTCAATTTTAGGTCATTATCTTAATATATCGTGAAGCTTCTAATAGAACGACATGTCGTTCTATTTTCCAACCCCAAAATTTTATAATCGTCGCATTTTATAATCGTCGAAAACTCATGTTTAAACGTCTCCTAAGTAATTTTTATGTGCTAAAAACGATAAAAAGGTTGTTTTTTACACTTTCCTACGTGAAAATTGATTTTTTGGAGAAATTTTTTTGACCGAAATGTGACTTTTTTCCTTGGGGACCAAGGCAAAGCATCAAAAAAGTCACATTTCGGTCAAAAAAAATTTTCTCCCAATAATCAATTTTTACGTAGGAAAGTGTAAAAAAACATCCTTTTTATCATTTTTAGCATATAAAAATTACTTAGGAGACGTTTAAACATCAGTTTTCGACGATTATAAAATGCTCCCCCCCCCCAAGTGAACAAGTGCCCCATCCCAAACCACCCAAAATACTCCAAACTACATAAAGTCGTCATAGATCACCCTAAAATCCCTAAAAGCTAGCCAAACTACTCAAGATATATCAAGTCACTTTGAAAAGCTCTAAAGACGCCTAATTATTCCAAACCACATTTGAATATTTTAAACTACCCTAAACCAACCTAAACAGTCAAAACCACCTGAATCACCTTTGACTATTCCTAATCACCCTGAACCACCTTAAACGGTCCTGAAGCCCTTCAACCTCTTGAAACTAGCTATAACATAACTTATACCATCGTCAAAATTGAGATAGCTAAATAAAGTAATGCTGAAGGGTGATAGTTGCCGGGGAAAAATCTGTAACAAACTAAAATGTGAGTGTCCAATCCATTTTTTATAAAAAAAACTAAACGCAGAGCTTTATTGTTTCATCTCGATTTTTAATCAAACTCAGTTCTTGATTGATCTATTTTTGATGAGACATGTTATAAGTAAACCTCGATATAGTGACACCACAAAAAGTTTGTTCCCGCCTAAGGTCTGACACTTTTTTAAACCTAATTTTTGAAGTCTCTTATAAATTGTGTTATGACAGTCTGGACTCAATATTGTAAGGATTTCGATTTTAGCGGTCATTTCTCAAAATGGAAAGAAATTTTGGGCTAAAAAGTAAAAAGTCGATAAATTGACATTTCTTTTAGAAAATAGGTGTCACTATACCGAGTTTTTACTTTTTTTTAACTCAAAATTTGTTTTCTTTAAAAACAACGATCTGCGAAATCGAAATCCCTACAATATTTGAGACCAGACTGTCCTAACACAATTTATAAGAGACTTCAAAAATAAGGTTGAAAAAGTGTCGGACCCTAGGCGGAACGAACTTTTATGGGTGTCACTATATCGAGGTGTGACTATATATGAAATATATTTGTCGCACCGGGTAAGACGTTATTTTTACAGAATAAAGACATATTTAAAGACAAAAATGTACTATTGAAATAACGCGAAAAGAAGATGCTCTCGGCGCCTGTAGGCAGCCTATCCACCCTTGTAATTTTATGTATTTTATCCAACAAATCCAACCATCCTTATTTACGATTTGAGTTACGTGAAAAAGCAAACCAGAGTTTATTTACGTCAGCATTCCTTTTGCTCTTCTTTGTCCTTACATGCATATTAGTTTTGGCAATGCTACTTATTTTTTCCCTTTACCGTGGATCTATTTAAAAATATGTGAGTGAATGCAAACCAATATAAAAACATTGCCCCCTAGTTTGTTGTGATCAATCGATTCCCTCTTACACGCATCTTTTTTTCACCTCCCTGTCTATTGTTCTCTTTTGTAGTAGCATGTAAGTGTAATTGACACAGACACACACACTCCCAGCAAAAAAAACATTTTCAAACTTCAGGACCAACTTTTGTCACTGTATTTTTACTAAAATTAAAATATTTAGTTGAGTCTTATGGTTTGCAAAAGTTAATAACAGTCAGATTTTTCATTTTGTTTTTGATTCACAGGCTTGCAATGAGTCAATGGTTCTAAAAAACGAGCTTTTGTTACATTGTATTTTTATGAGCCAATAATGAAACAAATTTAGCAACCGACCCTTAAATATTATCCACCTTCCTGGACTACAATCCTACATTTCGAGTACCGTATTACCTAATTCGAAATCGTGTTTTTGGTACCGTCTTCATCTACTTTTTTGTAATTGCTATTAGGCAAGTTACTAGTCGAAAATGTTCACATCTTACTGGCTAAAAAATATGTGGTAACTTGCCTGACAGCAGTCTGCAAAAAGTGAGTCACAAACGCCATGCCAAGAACATCATTTGAACGAGGGGTGCCGCCATAGTTGCGCGGGCGCCGGCGCCTGCTTTTTTTTGTTTCATAAAAATACTTTTAGCTTTTGCTGTAATAGCAAATATGACCAATAACTTTTTTTTTCAATCTCGAAGTAACTCATTGACAGCCTCGAAAAAAATTTATCGGCAACGTTAGCACCCAAAAATTGTCAGGTCGGCGCCCGGCGACAGTGCAACTATAGGTGCCGCTCTATTTGTTTTGGCAGTTTTTTGCTAATTTTTCGTGGCTCTTTTGTGGCTCATTACAATGTAGGAAAAAAGTGTGCTATCTTTTCCTATATTTTAATAAAGTCTTAAGCATCATTGCACAAAATTTTTTTGTGGCTTGCTGTAAAACATAGTATTCGCAGAAAAATGATGATAAGTTAGTTTGTTTTTATGCAAATTTTATAATCTTCACTAATTTGTAGACTCAAAAACAGACGAAAATAAAAAAGCATAAATATCATTTAAAAACTTTGAATTCTAGTCTTGGTTTGTATAAGAAAGCTCTTCCACCCACCTGTTTCGTGGTGACTCTTTCGAGCAATATTCTTATTGGTTATTATAGTCAATGTTTGAATAATAAATTTTTGCTGTTATTGTGGTTGTTCCATGGCTATGAATGGAATTGGAGAAAAAATTTTTATAGCCATTTATTTCAAATAGTTTTCAGATGAAATAGCAAACTAGCGAAAAAAGCATGGTTGACAAGCGAATTAAGCTGGTAGTTGTAGGCGATTCCTATGTGGGCAAGACCAGGTAATTAAATTTTTGCAAAAGGCGTAGTCTTTTGGCAAATTTTCCTCAAATTCGTTGTTTTGAAAGTTTCACTGGTTTAATTTTGGCCTAAATTTTGCGCTCAAATACGGTGTACAAGCAGTTTGCCTTGATCCCCCAAACTGTTTTTTTAAAAAATTTAAACTTTTTTGTTTTGTTTTCGACCGCTTCAAAAAAGGGAAAAAGAGACAAAAAAAACTGAATTCAAAAGAGATTCAGCCGCCCTACAGGGTGAATCATAAAAAGTGGTGCAAAATAGGAAATTCGGCCAAAATTTTGCCTCCCCGCCGGGATTGGGCTTTTCGTGTTTTAACGTCTCTTGGACGATGTTGAAAAACAAGAAAATGGACAGCACACATTTATAAAGCAAGAACAGAACAAAATTTGACAGAACAATATTCAAAAGTATATTCAAAGTGTTTTCCTTATGCATAAATTGCACCAGTTTTTGTGACTCACTTGAATATGATAACGGGGGCTTTTCGCCTTGGGTTCCCTGCTGTTTTTGTTGTGATTTTTCAGGCTTAAAGGGGCATTGCCGTATCCGACAACGGTTGTCCCCCGATAATTCAAAAAAAATTCCTAATCATTAAACTTTTTTACGGATTTTTCAGCTTGGTTTCTAACAAAACAAGGCCTAGAATCTAATTTTAGGTGAAGTTTTGTTAGAAACCAAGCTGAAAAATCTGAAGAGTAGTTCAATGATCATTGAAAAAGTTTTGAATTGGCGGGGGACAATTCAAAACAGGTGGCCATGGCCCTTTAAGCTTAGGCAAGGGTAGTCCAGCGTATGTTAGGACGGACTCAAACAGGAGTCTAAAATAGGTTTAAGTCTGTCCTAACATACGCTAGCCTACCCTTGCCTAAGCCTAATGACTAAAAAGCCTTAAAAACAGCAGAGGGGACCAAGACTAACCCCCCCCCCTCATTATCATATAGGGCAGATTCAGCTTGAGGGACAGAGTTGAACTTGAAAGAGAAGAAGGTGGTTAGGTCAGCGGCTTTATTTGGTGCACACTGAAGTTAAACTGCATTTTTAGGCTTTTTATGGCTCATTGCCGTAAAGGAAACCGAAAAAAATTCAGAAAATGTGAAAAACTTTTAAAACGATTGCAAGCTAATATTGAACTCCTACTTTTTTAACAAAAATCTTTTTAGCATGTTATTTGCCTACACTGAGAAACAGTTTTTGGGCAACTACCAGACCACAATTTTTGATAACTATGCCGTTTCTGTGAATATGGAACAGAAGAGATATACTGTAAATTTGTTCGACACTGCTGGACAGGTCATTTACAAAATTTTCAGTTTTTGGATGAATGATTATTTCTCATTAATTTATCCAATTTTAAACAAATGCCCACTTTTTATTATTTTATTAACAAAATAGTTTTCAGGAAGACTATGCGCACCTAAGAGTCCTCAGTTACCCCAAACAGATGTATTCCTGTTGTGCTTCTCACTGGTTGACCCTCAATCACTGCTGAACTGTCAGAATGTGTGGATGCCAGAGATCAGAAAATACACCAGCGCAAGCACCCCTGTCATCTTAGTTGGCACCAAAGAGGACCTACTGGAGTCGTCAGAAACAAAAGTAGACTTCAAGACTGCTTTAAGGGCGGCTACTGAGGTTATAATTCCAAAAAAACATTCATCAAGCAAAAATTCAAATATGGTTTCATTTTAGATGGGATGTAGCAAATTTTTGCCCTGTTCCTCCCTGACGCACTGGGCCTTAAGCGAGTCTTTGATGAAGCCATTTTAATATCTCTTGGCCAATCTGATGCCTCATTTCGACTCGGAAAGGACAGTGAAAATAACCATGATGGCAAGAATCCATGGTTAGCAAGCTTTGCGTCGTGTTGTCATCCCTTGTGATATATTGATATTATTTTTGGATACAAGAGATTTGAATCGTTCCAATGTCATAATTTTAATTTTGTTTTAAAAAGAGTAACTATTGATTTTAACAGTATTGTTTTTCGGTGATGTAATTGTTGTGTTTCTGGTCTGAGCCAAATGTACAAAATAAAAGAGCTTTATGGGGTCTTTATTTTTTTCCTTTTGCCGCTTTTTTCAGGTACAGTCAAACCTCTATATAACGGCCCCCCCCCTAAAAGTTCGTTCCCACCTTGGGTCCGACACTTTTTTAGCTCGATTTTCAAAGCTTTTTTTAAATTCTGTTTTGACAGTCTGGTCGCAAATATCGCAAGGATTCCGATTTTGCCGATCGTTTTTCAATATTTGAATAATTTTACTATTAAAAAATACAAAACCTCTATATAACGGCCTCTAATTTTTTTTAGGGGGCCGTTATATATTTAATAGTAAAATTATTCAAATATTGAAAAACGATCGGCAAAATCGGAATCCTTGCGATATTTACGACCAGACTGTCAAAACAGAATTTAAAAAAAGCTTTGAAAATTGAGCTAAAAAGTGTCGGACCCAAGGTGGGAACGAACTTTTAGGGGGGGGGCGTTATATAGAGGTTTGACTGTAATATGATAAAGCGGAATACAAGCGCGTTAAGCTCGTCGGCAGGCTTATTTTTCAAACCCCCGAAAATCTGAAAAATTTCGGGTGCTCAACCAAAATCTAAAAAGTGGAATCGGTAGAGCTCGTGGAAGTTAGAAAAATGCATTAAACAGCTTTGCAGATAAATTTCTTTTAGCTGAGATATAGGTCCTCAAAGTAAGGGGTGCGCGCTTATTAAAAAAAATACGGTAATTATCTTTATGTGGTATTTGGACTATGTCCGTCACGTTTTTGACTGCAATTTTTGTTCGCAGCATAAATGGCTTAGAGCTCATGTTTTGTTATCAATTATATACACCATTCGACGCGGAATTGTCTGAAGATGTGCTTTTTTCGTAAGTGCAACACAATATTCAATACCCTCAGCGAGCTATGGGCCTTGCAAATTTTTAAAAAATCTGAACATTTTACCACCAAAACTGCCACCGGTGTGTTCTGCCACCCACCGCCACCGATGTGTTTGCCACCCACCGCCACCGGTGGCTACCCGAAAGACCCCACCACCACCGGTGGTACCACCGGTGGATTTACTACACTGGTGCACAGTAATAACCCTAACCACCTGGAGGGTACCTAAACTATTGGGTTGGTCAAAGATTATTCGGGATATTTTATTAAGACTTATATTTAATCAATGCGGCGATCATATCTTTCTCTTTTCATACCATTTTGTAGCTCTGCATCTCCTCTTTCAAATGGCATATTAATCTTAGCTTGATGATTTGGTTAAGTCGCCATTTGGCTCCAAACACTTGTCAGGTCATTTTGAGAAATTGACCAGCGTTTTCATCACTTTAACTGGTCAAAATTTTAATTCTGGATTTTACGATCTAGCAACATCTTACAACTAAGTTGTAGCGCAGCTCAAGAGCTACAAAATCCACTTTACAGAATAATTTTTGGAAATCTAAGTGTTGAGATATGGCTTTTTGGAAAAAATAGACTTTTTGAAAAATGCAAGAAATCTGAAAAATTGGAATAACTTGGATTTTGGCCATTTTTCAGAAAGTCTATTTTTTTCCAAAAAGCCATATCTCAACACTTGAATTTCTAAAAATTATTCTGTAAAGTGGAATTTGTAGCTCTTTAGCTGCGCTACAACTCAGTTGTAAGATGTTGCTAGATCGTAAAATCCAGAATTAAAATTTTGACCAGTTAAAGTGATGAAAACGCTGGTCAATTTCTCAAATGACCTGACAAGTGTTTGGAGCCAAATGGCGACTTAACCAAAATCATCAAGCTAAGATTAATATGCCATTTGAAAGAGGAGATGCAGAGCTACAAAATGGTATGAAAAAGAATAGATATGATTGCAACATTGATAAAATATAAGTCTTAATAAAATATCCCGGATAATTTTTGACCAATACAATACTTGGAAATGACTGCACACTAGCTCCGGACATACTAAAATTTTTGCGCCGGATGTGGTCATGATGACGACGTCAGTGGCAAAAAAGAAAAATCTTGGCGCCGGTGGTGCGATTTCAGTACCAGATGACCCTTGAGCGACATTGACTTCAATGCTTTTCCATCGAGGTGCCTGAAAGTCGCTAATGAACCTTGTTTTTCAATATTTGAAACGAACAGGAAAGTTTAGTGAAATCAGAAAAATGTGTTTATTTGTCAGTTAAGTTTTTTTTCTTTCGTTTTACTTTCGAACACAAAATGCATTGAGCGGTGAATTATATGAAGAGTATGTCGAGGGACAAAAGTTTAAAATTTGCTTTGAACAACATTGCAATGGCTCACTTGTTGTTGTTGTATGCAGCCATCTCTTTTTCGTAACGCTTCTTGTCTCTAGAGCAGCCTTGTCCACTTCGCCTTGTCCTAAATGATTAATACGTAAGTTGAGACATTGCGCAATAATGTATTTCAACAAAAAACCGACTTTCAAATTGTTCCATTCCACTCCTGCGGCCTTTGCAATTTCGGGGCACTCATGCCGGCTTAGACAAGCAAGCTCGGTTTTCTTTCAGCCAAAGCATGTAGCTGGACAGGCTGCGTTTTGGGGCATTTGGGTCCTAAAGATTTTTTCATTACGTTTTACAGCAGGATCGAAAGTGCTATTCTAACATATAACTATGAAAGCAACTAATTTGGGACTAATTTCTGCCCGGTTAACCCCTTTATGGCACAGGTGATTAAATCAGCCACTTTCTTGGGATGAACAAAACATAAATCAGTTAAGTGACAGACTGCACCCCAGTCATTTCGGCTTCTTTCACCAATGTATAGACGTAATTAGGGTCGCTTATTTCGAATCCAGCGTCAAAAAGTCGATAAATTAGTTAAAGGGGGATTCTTTTGAATTCTTTCAAAACTAACATGTTCTTGGTCCCCTTTTTTATAAATTTTTTAACTTTGCAGATCAGAATTTGTTTTTCTCTCTTTAGCTTGGATTTTTAAAAAAAAGAAGAGAAAATAAAAAAAAAATAAAACGGAATCAAAAAATCGCTGTTTTTAGCATTTTAGAGGTTCAGACTTAATAATTCAAAAAAAATTAACTGTTCTATATTTTGCAAAAAAAAAATCAACTAACAATAGGCAACTGAAAAAACTACTGAAATTTTCATGTCCCTCATAAAAACCTGTGAAAATGAAATAAAAAAAAATTAATCTGTTCAAATGAAGATTCGAACCCTACAGTCAAAATATTCAGTCAACAAAAAAAATCCCCACCCCCTTTAAAAAGCTAAAATAACTAAAGTGCACGCATGCAGGGTCGAACCTGCGCACCGATTTGAACTATGTTCAAACTATGGCCACAAATGCCTTCAAATCTATGATAAGAAAATGTCGTACCTGATGCGGGAACGAATTTTTTCAGGGTATTCTAAATCTGTTAACTAATAATACGCAAACATACGTATTGATTTGGTGCAGCTTTCTTTTTTGGTTGCCAAATTTTGAGATTTGCCTATCTTCGCCTTTAGTTGCTCTTAAGCTTGCTGATTTCTTGAGTTCTGAGCGGTGATAATAGCACCTAGGTCTTGCTATTTCCTCTCTTTCTATTTTAGTGGTCTCTGTATCTTCCATGGTGAAGAATATCTTGCGAATGTCACCCACATCAGCTCTTTTTCTGCACATGGGCACTCATTTTTAGCTAAAAATTGACAGGGTCACTCAAGTGTTTCATCACATTTAAACATTCCGGTGACGAAGCTTGATATGGCCCTATCGCAGAATTTCATGATGGCAAAAAAAGTTCCGAAAATTGCTCTTATCAATCACACAACCCTCAGCCCCCCCCCCACCCAATGAACCAGCCAAATGCGATGATTGAAAAGATAATAACTATTTTTGAACTTTTTTGAGAGCTTTTGCGATAGGGGGTGGTGGTCTGTAATTTTTTGGATAGATATGTGACCTTTTATCGGTGATAGCCTTGTATAGAAGATGATAATGTTAACATTGCTCATCGTTTTGCAAATCTATTGATACTTTGTTGCTTAAGTCATTTAAATACAGTCAAACTTCGATAAACGGGCACCCCAAAAGTATGTTCCCCTACTGGGTCCGACACTTTTTTAGCTCGGTTTTCAAAGCTTTTTTTAAATACTGTTTTTGACGGTCCAGTCTTAAATATCGCAAGGATTTCGATTTCACCGATTGTATTCCTAATCCAAAAACTTTTTTGTTCAAAAAAAGCCAAACCTCGATAAACGGGCACCGATTTCAGAAATAGGGTGCCCGTTTATAGAGGTTTTGCTTTTTTAAACAAAAAAGTTGTTGGATTCTGAAAAATGATCGATAAAATCGGAATCCTTGCGATATTTGGGACCGGACTGTCAGAACAGAATTCAAAAAAAGCTTTGAAAATCGAGCTAAAAAAAGTCGGACCCAGCGGAGGAACGAACTATTGGGGTGCCCGTTTATCGGTTTGACTGTAATTGATTATTTGAAAATTTAAAAAAACTAGAAATGACTTAAATTTACCTTTAACCAATCGCTAACACATATTTGGTGAAACGTGTGTCCGCAAGTAACAACGCAGAATGTGTTATGTTCTTTAGAACTTCGGCACAAAAAGTACAAACTGGTTTCATTCTATTTCACAATAAGTTGTCTTCAACTACAAACTAAACTTTTCCAAAAAACCATTTGCTGATACGACTAACACTTGTACAAATCAATAAGTGACAATCAAAGTTTTATATATTCGAATACAAAGCAACTTTATAGTATTTCAAAATTTATTTTATAAGTTTTATAATGCCACATAGACAGGGCTCCCAGATGTCTTTTATCTAAATATTTTTGCTCCATTCATTAACTATATACTATGCAAATGAAATTTGCACGAAACTTGTATCCTATTTTTATACGGTGGAAAAAGTATATTGGAAAGGTAGATGATTAAATACAGTTGAAGCTCTATATAATGTGCACTCTATACAGTGCACACTCTACATAGTGAATGTATACTAGAGTTGGCTCGGAATCAATATTTGGGCCGGAACCGGAATTTTAAATTTGTGAAAACCGGAACCGGAATTTGATTTTTGTAGAAACCGGAACCGGGATCGGAGCCGGAATTTCACTTTTACCGAAAGCAAAACCGGAGTCGAAAAAGAGAAGTATTCGAAAAAAAAATCGCTGAAAATTCGTTAAAAAGTTGAAAATGCGCGTTAAAAATCAGCCGTGCAAGAGCAAAATTATGATACACTTGGGCTCGGAATTGATATTTGGACCCGAACCGGAATTTTAGTTTTGTGAAAACCAGAACCGGAATTACATATTTTTTCGCGACCGGAACCGGAATCCAAAAAAGACCGGAATTCCGGGAAACCGGAACCGGAATTCCGGGCCAACTCTAGTGTACACCTTTATGTAGTGTGCACCTGAGGAAGATATGGTTGGCCTTTACTAAAGTAAGGCAAAATGACCCTCTATACAGTGTACACTCTATAATGTACACCTCAATATAGTGTACACCTGAGGCCAGTCCCGGTCGGAAATTAGCAATCTATTTAGTGTACAGTCAAAAAAATAAACAAAATTCAATTCAAATTTTTTGTATTTTCACATAAAAGTGACCAAATTTGATCGAAATTTTTCGTTCTTGCATTTTTTCAACACTAGTGAGTTTTGTAACTTCTGTATGATTGCAATATACTTGTTGCATGCCGTGCGTTAAGCGTGTAAGACGCTGTATAAGCTAAACAACTCTATATATAGTGTACACCCAGTATAAAATTCTGGCTCCTTTCTTTGTATTCGCTGTTCTCTCTGTTGCTCTGGCCTTCGGTATCTTCTAGGGTTGTTGAAATAGCCGGCTATTTATTTTTCGGCTATTTAGCCGGCTATATGGCCGGCTAAATAGCCGAAAATAGCCGAAAATCGGCTATTTATAAAAAAATTAATGCTAAATTTCTTTCAAATTTTCTTATTTTTTTAAATTTTTTTCTAGTTTCTTTTAAAAGTAGCTCATTATTTAAATAGCGGCTATTTACCGGCTATTTTGCCGGCTATTTTCGGCTATTCAGCGGCTAAATAGCCGGCTATTTAGCCGTTGAACAACTCTAGTATCTTCTCTTTTTGTTTCTTATTTTTTTAAATTTCGAAGTTTTTTCTCAAAAAAATTATCTTTATTCTAAATTTAGTGAAAATGTCCGAAATACGATAACCGATATCCGGCACTTTTCGACATGCGATATCCGATATTTGTCAATTTTCGACATGCGATATCCGTTCCACTATTTTTCATATCCAGTATCCGATCAGATATTTTTTTATATGCCATGCGACCTATTAGAACAGCTTTGAGCTGAAGGCTCGCATGCTCATAAATTCTCTACACTCTTTTTGAAAAAGCACTCTACTTCGTAACTTGATTGGTTTTCATAATACTGATTTCGGAACTAAAAATTATGATACTGTCCAAGCAGAAGTGTAAGTCTGGCACCGATCGGAAGTCTACAAGTCACCAAAAAATAATGTGAAGCCAATTGAAAACAACATAAAACCGTAAATGCCTAAGTGACCACCCCCTCCAAAGACTATTTTTCTCTAACAAGGACATCCACGAACTGTAAACTTCGACACGCAAATTCTGATAACGCCATCTTGTAGAGCATAGTCGATTTACTATATAAATTTTAATATTTTTTCCCCGTGGAAACAAAATCGAAAATTGGAGGCCTGAGAAAGTTAAAAAAATGACCAAAAATTGCCTTGGTCCCCCCTGTTGTTTTTGCAAAAAGTTAATTTTTTAAGAATAAATTTTCGTTATGCTTTTGTATATTGCTTTTTTTATTAAACTACGGCTGTCAATACATGCATTTAGCAGCTGTGAACATTTAACATAATGTGATCAAAGCATAAGAACTTCTCACAATAAGCACATCTGATAAAACATTGCTTTGAACAAGCACATTTTGAACTGACTGGATAATCTTGAAGGCAAAACTGTGGGGCGTGCGGAATTCCTGTGGCCTATTTTAACTTCTCGAACAGAACCGTGTTTATCATATCTAAAAAGCAATATACAAAAGCATAACGAAAATTTATTCTTAAAAAATTAACTTTTTTGCA
Source organism: Ditylenchus dipsaci (assembly GCA_004194705.1). NCBI lineage: Eukaryota > Metazoa > Nematoda > Chromadorea > Rhabditida > Anguinidae > Ditylenchus > Ditylenchus dipsaci. The sequence continues at coordinate 744,136 of SADC01001256.1, read as the reverse complement.
AAAAACAACAGGGGGGACCAAGGCAATTTTTGGTCATTTTTTTAACTTTCTCAGGCCTCCAATTTTCGATTTTTGTTTCCACGGGGAAAAAATATTAAAATTTTATGTAGTAAATCGACTATGCTCTACAAGATGGCGTTATCAGAATTTGCGTGTCGAAGTTTACAGTTCGTGGATGTCCCTTGTAAGTCTACCATTTCTGGGTCCCTTGATTTTTTTTTTCACCCCAATCTATTGCAATGTGGAGTATGCTGGTCTTTGGCCGCGAAGCGTCCAAATACTCTTGGTATTGTCGGCACACAAGGCGTGAAATAGGTGAAAAGTGAAAAGCATTAGAAAAATGCTCTTTGGGCTGCTGTCACATAAAGCATTTGCAAAAATGCATTTGCGTGCAAAAAATAAGGAACGCGTGAAGTGCGATCGGAACTTGCGACTATTTATTCAATACCGAAAATTCACCCTCCTTTAATCAAATCTTCCATAAACACCTTTTTTATTTGAGCAGAAAAATTTAAAATTTTTTGGCAACATAATTGACAGCACATCTATTTGGCAGTGAAATTAAATATTCAGGCAGCAGAATCAAAGATCAAAAATGAATCAAATATTAGCCTTATAAAAGGGTTCAGCTACAGTTGATCAAGTTATGCTAATATTAAAAACGATTAGAATAAACACGGATTTCCAAAACCTAAGAAATCACTATTACATTTTTGCTATGGTGAGCAAGTTCTTCTTGTTGGTATCGCATCTTGTCGTCCTCAGCTAACTTCTGATATTTGCTTTTATCCTTAAATTGACAATCACAAGTATTGCTATGGCCACACTCCTTGGTCTTAGTCACAGTCAAGGTCGACTTTTTCAAACTTTTTTTGTGACCAGAGATGATTTTTTCTATTAATATTTTTACGATTTGTATAGCAAACACTAGCTTAGAATCTAAGTTTTCTTGTTCATCAAAAACGTTTTAAAAATGTAACGAAAATGTATGAAATAGTACGCAAGTTAATGGTTTGGTTAGACATCTACCTCGACATCGACCAACCTACAGCTCGCGTACTATTACATAAAGTTTCGTTACATTTTTTAAAATATTTTTGATACAAAAGAAAGCTTAGATTCTAAGCTGTTGTTTGGTATATAAACCATAAATATATTAATAGAAAAAATCATCGCTAGTCACAAAGAAAGTTTAAAAGACTCGACCTAGACCGCAACCAAGTCCAAGGAGTGTGACCAGTGAGTATAATTTTGTCCTACCACTAAGTTTCGCCACATCTCTCCTAACTCTTTCGACAAATATTTTGCTTGCTTATACTTCTCTTGAGTAAAAAACATATACGGACTCATCATTCGTTTTGGGGCATTCGGATCCTAAATATCTTTTTGTAAATATTTGTCTATACTCTAACTAACAAATGCTGCTACCAGCTGTCTGCAAAAAACATCACTTCAAAAATACTTACTTTGACTTTTTTGTTTCCGGCCAGCGATACAGAAAACCTCGAGTAACCGGAACCACTGGTCTCATAAACTTAGGAACCACATGATTCGGCATTCGATAAGTTGATTTAAGTATTTCCCTTTCTAACTTTTCCGAGCGCAACCTCTGAAAAAAGCAGATTAATATAACTTTGCCGATTCCAAACAACATGCAAACATACATTTTTGGCGATTTGAAGCTCAAGTTTGCACATACTGTTAATCGCTTTTAGTTCACGAATCTTCTCTGCTGAGATATTACTTTTTGCTTTCTCAGCACTTAGTTGCTGTTTAAGCTTGTTGATTTCTGCAGTCTGAGTGTTGACAATAGCAGCTTGGTCACTGGCTATCGGCTTGCATTCTTGTTCAGCAATCTCTGTACCATCCACACTGTAGAATATCTTGCGAACGTCACTCACATTAGCTCCTTTTCTGCATACCGGGCACTCATTTTTCAGCTATAAGAAAATACTGAAGAATATAAATTTTGGCGCCAGTATAGAATATCCGGCGCTACTCGGTTTCAGCAAACTAAACTCCCCCTCCCCCCCCCCCCAAACAGCTTCTCTGGAATATTCAAGCCAAACCAACACCCCCCCCCCTCCCTAAATAATTTTTAGGCTTAGCCCTTAGGCTTTGGGCCTCAGGCAGAGGGACAACCCGTACTAATTTCAGGATTTAAAAAAAACTTATGGTTTTAGGGGTATCTGAAAAATTATTTGGAGCAGAGTATATTCCCGAGTAGCTTTTTTGGAAGGGGCGAGGGGGGAGTGGCTTTCTTTAACGACTAGCGTCGAATGTCGCCCCCCCCCTTTATAGCTTTTTTCTTGAATTAATTACTTCTTCTATTAATTACCCCGGGGTAATTATTTTTCAACCCCTGAAAAATCGAAAAAATATATATATTTTGAGATTTTTGCGTGCTCAACCGAAATCTAAAAAGTGTAATCAACTAAATTTGTGGTGACTAAGGAAACGCAAAAAAACAGATTTGAAAAATAATTTTTTTGAGCTGAGATACAGGGTGCCTATGGGGGTGTAAAACAACTGTAGAAAAAAATAAATTTTTTGTCTTATTTGTTTTAATTTAAAAAATTCATTTTGTTGTGAAAAAATATAGTTAACTACCAGGTATTAAAAATTAAAAGATACCTTTAACCAATTGCTGATACATATCTGGTGAAAGGTGTGTCCGCAGGAAACAATGCAGAATGTGTCTTGTTCTTTTAAAAGTTCAGCGCAAAAAGTACAAAATGGCTTCATCTTGTAGCTGAAATCAGATATCTCAAACACAAACTTTATCCAGAAAAACTTTTACTGCTACTACAAGCATTTGCATCAATCAATAAGTGCCAATCACGCCTGTCCTATTTGAATACGATATTGTGGCATTTATAATATTCAAAAAACATTTTTTTACTTTTTGATGAGATTTGTAAACAGGGTGGCCTGATTTGATAAGGTATTTCATGATTTCCGGATTTAATTTTTTATTGTCAAAATTAACGGAAATCAGGTATGCAGCAAAATATTTTCCTGCCTGATTTTGAGTTACTCTTAGGTTCAAAATTCTGTTTTTTATAGTCGAGATCCTGATTTTTCAGATTTTGTGTCTGACCATTCTGTTCATAAGTTAGTTAATTTTCGAAAATACGGCTTGTCGAACATTGGAAGTTTCAAACTTCCGGACGTTCGTTTCGCTTCTAATTTTTGACTTAACTTGACTTGACTTAAAACTTTTTGAATGCCCGATTACAAAATCTTTGACTACTATGAATTCGAACTTCGAATTGATCCAAACCTTGTTTTTATGATGCTTTCTCGTTTCTTAAACCTTTTCGCGTCTACCTGAATATACCGAAGGTTTTTTTTTGAAAAAACCCCAAAAAGCCATGAGATGTCTGAGCATAAAAAAATCGGCAAGATATTTGAGCAAAATCAGAAGCGTCGGCGGACAAAATCGGCTACAATTCAACGAATGTTTCTAAAAATTGGCACTGGCGCCACACACCAGCCTTCAAAAATATCGTATTTCTTGGAATTGTGTAAGCTTGGAGTTTTAGTCCTTTATTAAGTTGAAACGACTACGTACTTTAATTTACTAATTTCCGAAAATTTAAAGAATAAAAATAATAATTATTTTAGCTTTTTTGTGATTTGCAATTAGATAGTTTTTACTGATGATTTAGAAGTTCTATCGCCGACACCACAAACATGACGGCCTTTCAGAGGAAACAGTTTAAGCATTTAAAAATGCGCTCTTCCGAAAATTTCCTGGCATTATAATACTTTTATTTGAATTTCATCTTATTAGTATTATCTTAACAATGACACAACATTATGTGCATAATCAAAAGTTATCAAATCTCATTCAAGTGAAATTTGCCAACATTCTCTTCAAAAGTTTACTTCTACAGACCTTCAATTTAAAAAATGAATAATTTTTAGTGTTGTATTATTTGCGATAGTCTCATAAAATTGTTTGGTAATTCCCCTTCACTGTACCCTCAAATCACGCAGCTCACTCTCTTTCTCAGCTTATTCAAACGAATGAACTAAAAATTTGTCGCTCAATCTAGATTGACCTTTAAGACCGCCAGAATTTTTTTCTTGCATTTTGCTTGACTCTATGTGATTTTAAAAATCAAAAACATTTCAAAATGTACGAAAAACAGAAAATTTATACGTTTATATTTATTTATACATTGAAGCGTTTATAATTAGCATTTTGGAGTTTTCCATTCCCCTAACCCAAAACATTTGTGTCTGTTTGCACGAACACTTTTTGTAGACTGACTAAATCGATCGTGGGTCAAAAGATTATAGCATCAGAACAGGCAATTTTTAATTAAAAAAGTCTAACTTGTACGTTTTTTGACCAAATGTACAGGGTGATTCATTATAAAGGCCTCATTGAATTTTGACCATAAGTTTTTGAAATTGCGGCCTTTTGACGAGATTTTTTTCGTTTGGTAGCTGAGACATTAGGCAATCGAATGATACCAAAAGCGGTGAAACACTTTATTGAAAACCAGTAACAAATCCAACAAAGCAAATAACTACATTTTCATAGAATTTGAAAATTTTTATCGGCGTACTTCTGTTCGATGCTTCTTCGATACGTCCGTTCGCAAACATGCCTGAACTCCGAAAAGAATCGTGCGAGCATTCCCAGAACTGCCTGGGGAGATAGTCGACAGAGCAATCGCGAGCTATGAACGCCATCTCGAGTACTGCCTGGCTGCGAAGGGAAGAAGCAGGAAGAAATACGCCGACTAAAATATTCAAATTCTTTAAAAATGTTGTTATTTGCTTTGTTGGATTTGTTACTGGTTTTGAATAAAGTGTTATATCATGTTTAATATCATTCGATCGCCCGATGTCTTAACTACCAAATGAAAAAAAATCTCGTCAAAAGGCCGCGAATTCAAAAAGTTATGGCCAAAATTTAATGGGCCTTTATAATGAATCACCCTGTACTTTTTTCAAAATTTGAGTTCGCAGCCCTGGTAAATCGTTCAGAATTAAAATCCAGTTTAAGGCGGTTTAAGGTGGCTTCTTTTTCGCAAAAATTTTACCCTTCCCATTAGTGAACCCCAAAAACCAATTTTCAGTGGCTTCTGGCCACTCCGGGGTGAGAGTCTGAGCAATGCAAGTCATTTTATGTCTGTAAAATTTAATTCTCGCAAAATTTTGGTTGATCATGGGCAAAAATTAGGTTTGGACAGAAAAAAGAAAATTTGGTACAAAAAAAGTATTGCCTCATCAGAACGCAAGGGGAAATTTTGAACGGCTTCCTTGTCGTCCCCCTATGCCTCTGTAATCTGTCTAGCCATAGTTCAATTAATGACACGAAGAGCCATCTAAGGCAGATGTACCGCTTAGGGTTGCGCTACTGAACACACTCTTTTCAATTATTCTGAACTCACCATAAAAACTACCTAACTAAGAATTTAGTGCTCAATAACTTGTATTGTATATTTACTGAATATTGTATACTAATAAAGTTTCATTTAAAACACTAATTTTATGCTGGAGATCAAGTATTCAAACAATTTATTTTGAAAATTTGAAGAATCAATCTTTTGCAACTATGGCAATTTTTAGTGTATAAGTGCTTTCCAGAAAGAAAATGGGAGATTCAAGAGTATGCCGTCGAGAATATTATTCCCATCCTTCGCCAAGAGGTAATTTTACTAGTCAAAAATTGATTATTTTAAAACATACTTTCCAAATTATGTATGATTAAACTCACAAGATTTCTCTGAGAAGGGAACCTTGCGAACTTGTTTTTCACTCGTAAATTAGAGTTTGGTCTCATTGGATAGCCAGTATGCGACTTTCAATCAAATTCGTTGAGATCACGTGCCCATAGGCCAAAAGTTGGGATGAGAAAGCTAGTAAAGAATTGAAAAACCACAAGGGACTGTATAACTAAGTCACAGGTTCAAATACTACTGGGTGCACATCCTATTTTTACCCACTTTTATTCAGAAGTTTGGGTGTCAAAATGATCATCAGTCTCTTACCTATCTAACAAAATTATTATAGCAGGAGAAAATTAAAAATTAAAATAATAAAACAAGGTTTACACCCAATAGTATTTGAACCTGTGACCCAGAAAGTCCCTTTCGAAATTCAAAAAATGCCTTTGTCCTCCCTGTAGTTTTTCAATATTTTAACAGCCTTCTCATCACAACTATTTGGACTATGGGCACGAGATATCAATGAGTTTGGTTGAAAGTTGCATACAGTCGAGTGTCGATTTAACGTACCCCCGATATAACGTACTCCTCGATGTAACGTACCCCTAGGTTTGGTCCTTTCAATAATAAACTCCGTCAAATTAACCCCCGATTTAACGTACCCCTCGATTTAACGTACCCCTAGGGCCGGTCCCCAGGGGTACGTTAAATCGAGACTCGACTGTACTGGCTATCCAATGAGACCGAACTCTAATTTACGAGTGAAAACAAGTTCGCAAGATTCACTTGTGAGATATTAATCCTTCCAAGTTGAAAAAATTATTTAAAAAAATAAAGAGGAAAAATTAACAGGCTATCCATACAGTTCTCATCAAACCTACAGGAATAGCAACTACAACAACCATCGCCACCAACATCAGAGTCATTCTCAAGTAGAGTACCTGGCTTTGTCTACAAATGGAGAGATTCACAAAACAGAACCACCTTTCCAGCATTCCAGCACAAGACAACAAGCTCCCTATTTGCCTTATCACCGTCCCAATACCAGAGGCATAGCCCATATCCTGGTCAAAGTAGTCAGCGGTACAGCCAACCAGACAATCGTCCCCACACAAACCACCACTACCATCATAGTCACCCAAACACTTTCAAGAGAGCCCATTCTAACCCATCCAGCAGCTGGAACAAAGATTCTGAAGTCAATCAACACAAGAAATACAGAAGAAGCAATTCCTTTGAAACCAGACAGGATACAGTCAACTATCGCCATAATAACAGGAGTTTCCGGAGCGAGGAGCGTCAGTTTTTTAGAACTGAGCCGATTGTGAAACCAAGGGGGAGGAGCCACTTCAATTCCACGTTAAAAATTGATGATAATTCAGACACAGATGGAGAACACCCAGAAAGACCTCGCAACTGGAGAATTCACAGGGTGTTCAGCGGCAAAATCACGACGGACTCTGAACTAGGGTCTTATAGGTATAGTTTTAGTGTTACCTCACATTCTGGCAAGTAATCTCTAAAAAAAAGTTGACAGAAACAGTCCCCTACATTAACTGTGCTATTGTTTTCAAAGACCATAATCTTGGATGGGGTGAAACCAGAATATGGTTTGAGTCCTGGTCTCTGGATGGCCTGTGAATGTTCAAGATCCGAATAACAGGGGAAAATATCTGCGTAAATTTTTCGAACTTCTGCGGTTTAAATTCAAAATTTTCGCATACGTTCAATTTCTGTTAAACTAAGTTCGTAGCCTAGATTATAAGGAACATTTTAATAGTTCAGAAACGTTAAAATATGGCCAAAAAGTACGTTAAAAAGTTGAATTTTTCGACTCACTGTATCTCGTTTAACACTTCGACTTTTACTACTGCCCCTGGGGTCAGTCAGACTGATGACCCTGACAGCCCTTGATATCTCTTATCGATATAATTTGAAATGTCTTCAATTACAGACCTCAAGCCCGAGGACAGTTCCCTATGATGGGTATTCGAAAGTCTAACTTCAATAAATGGAACAATCCAGTTGTGGAAAGTGGACGAAGAAAGAAAAGAAAACCATCTTGCCGAGTAACCCTCAGTGACAGCTCATCTTCTGCTTCCTCAAGTCAATCAGAAGAGGACAAATACGAGGACTGGGTGGTAAACTTGCAGGACAGCAAAGAAAACATCGAAACTATAGAAGACGAGGAGTTCATCGACGACATATTGCTGCTCGACGAAGCTGGTGATGAAACCAATAGTGAGTGTCTGGAAGTCACCTCATCTTCCATATGTGTTGTTTATGAACAATCTGACAATACTCCAAGTGATTCAGCAAAGAAGTTGAAGTATAAATCATTCGGGTTGTGATTTGCTGTGTATATTACTTACTCATTGAATTCTTAGGGTATAAATTATTGATTATGCAGGTAAGATTGCACAAAAATATGTAAAAATTGATGATCGTTGAGTTTTCGGGTTGGAGAAATTTTTTGACCCTAGTAGCGAATACCCCATTCCCGCCCAAAACTTATGCCTTAAAGGGCATGCCCACGCTAATAAGAGGTGGTGCCCGGGAATTCAAACTTTTTTCATAATCATTCAACTTCTGTACGGATTTTTCAACTTGGTTTCCAACAAAACCACACCTAAAATTAAATTCTAGACCTTGTTTTGTTAGAAACCAAGTTGAAAAATCCGTACACAAGTCAAGTGGTTAGGAAAAAATTTTTGAATTCCCGGCACCACCTCTTATTAGCGTGGGTATGCCCTTTAAAAAGCAACAAAATAAATATCCCAGACCCCAGAATAAGTCCATAAACTACCCCCGAGCCTAAGGGCTAAGCCTAAACTTGTTCTTCCAAAGGGTAGCTACAGAGATTTTTGGAAGATCAGGTTTTAGGGGGGGGGGGGATGTTAGCTATACTATACTAGCGCCCAATTATTGAGTCAACAGTGTTGTCTTTGCATTCAAAGGTTGTTTTGACGAAATAAGATGCTTGACCAAGGGGTGAGTTCTCGTTCTTTTCATTTCTCTGATTTCAGTAGCTGACAAAGAAACTTCACAGTGTTTTGTTCCGGAGCCATCCCTTTTTCGAAGTTGATAAAACGAGACTGAGACCAATGCGTGGTGTAAAATTTTGGTCCTTTCACTATTTTTTGGTAAAAAAACTGTTCTTTTCGACAATTTTATCTGAAGTAATGATGAAATTTGTCTCATTCAAAAGCTAAAATTCTGAAAATCGTTTTAATATTAGTCAATATTAGTTGTATACGTATACAGTCGAAACTCATTATGAGGACGCTCGATATAACGTCAATTTAAGGTCAGAAGTTCGTTCCAGCCTAGGTCCGACACTTTTTTCAACCTGATTTTTGAAACTTTTTAAAAATTCTGTTTTTACAGTCTGGTCCTAAAAATTTCGAGGATTCCGATTTTGCCGATATTTTTACGAAAATTTAAAATTTGTTTTTCTAAAAAAGGAAAAACTCGATATAACATAAGCCGATTTAACAAAATCCTGTTTTTTAAACAAGTTTTTGCTTTTTTAGAGAATAAAATTTTTTGCCTCCAAAAAATGATAGGCGAAATCGGAATCCTTGCAATATGTGGGACCAGATTGTCAAAACTGGTAGAAGCTTGAAAAATGGATGTCAAAAAGGTGTTGAACACGGTAACTTGCCAGTTACTAGAAGCATGTTATAACGAGTTTCGACTGTACCTAAAACTCAAGAAATTTGCAATAGTATCTAGGGACGAATGACTAGAGAGACCAATGATTCCCAGAATCTAAACTACCGAACGAGACCAAACTTTTAAATTACTTCAGGTAAATTTCACGAAAAGTATAGTTTTTGCACCAAAAAACCGCAAAAAAGTTAAAGGGCCAAAATTTTCTACAAGCCTTAGGCTAATTACATCAAATTTAAGACTGTGAAGTTTTTTGTCAGCCACTGAAATCATTTTTCAACTTTTTCTATTTTCAATCCACTGTATAGTTTGCTTGGCTGAGTTTGTGCAAAATTTATAAAAAAGAGCTCAATAATTTAATATGCTTATTCACTTAATTCCTCACTGCCTTAGTGTTTTCACTGTTTTCTTGCTGTTTGTTTATTTATTGGAAGTCGACGAATAAATTATGCGCGAACACAGTTTTGTCTTGCTCTCCACAATTACAATGAGTAAAACTTATCAATAAAATCTGTGAATGCAGATTTTTTAAACATAAAAAGCGATTTTTGCTTGTCCCCCTGTGGTTTGGTCCTTTCCCATCTAGAGGCCATCCACAGTCCAGGACCCAAACCACTAGGGGGATCAAGCAAAAATCATGCTTTTGACCTTCCAAACCAAAAAATTACCTTTGATTCTGAGTAAATCTGCTTTTTCACATTTTTGTGGATTTTACTGCAATCGACGAAAAAAGGTTGTGAGCAAATAAAACCAAGACATAGGCAACAACAAAGAAAATGTCTCTTCCATGTTACACGTACAAAGTAAGGTCAAGAAGCGATGAAAGTTTTTAAAAAATAAATTGGAAAAAAAACTCTTGACAAATCTTGTTTGTTGTAACCCTACACTCAAAAATGACCCTCGCTTTGTAAAAGATTCCAGTAAAAGACGGTCATACTACCTTTAAGGACCATAGTTTAAAGTGTTTGAAAAAAAAATTCTGCACGTGATACGCGATTACACTAAAATCATAAAAAATGAAAGAGCAAAAAAGCTTCAACATTTTTCTCAGCAAAGTGTTTTTTACCAACCCATTTTAAACCCCTGCTTTAAATATTAAAATATTTGCACACCTGATTTTGCTAAAGTAAGCTAACTCCTGACTTCAAATTATTCATAAAATCAAAATTAAGATATCATCATTATTTTCTTGTTGTATTTATTCAAAATATGAACAAAAAATTTACAAATAACCCAGTCTGAAAAATATGATTCCATCTACTATTTTTCTTGAACTTATTTCGTGTTTTATATTTCTTCTACAAATTAAAGCACAGCAATCTGAACAAAAGCAACTAGCAAATGGGCTGAATTCTTGTCCAGCAGGCACAATTTCGCTCTATACAAATGTGCTGTGTGCCATAGATCAGCATTGCCAACAAGTAGCCACCGGTTCTTTTTGTTACAGAGGCAAATGTTGTTTGCCCTCAGTCAGCAATGGGAATTCAGCAGGCTACGGCGCTTCATGTACAGCAGATAGACACTGTGCCTTCAGCAATAGTGAATGTCGCAATTTGGTTTGCTACTGTCGTCCACCTTATGTCTACAATGGCAAAAGCAGGACTTGCAGACCTTACAATGCAGATGAAAGTGAGGAGGTGAATGATGCTCTCACGAGAGCTCAACCAATACAAATGAAATGCAGCCAAAATCAATTAACATTTGACGGCAAATGTCTAGATCTAGTCAACTATAATGGTATTTGTGAATATAGTCATCAATGCGACTTTAGAGGAGGCGTCTGTTTAGTGAAAAGATGCCTGTGTCCAGGTGGCCAAATTTATGATGGAAATGGTCAAGGCAGAGGGGTCAAAGAATGCGTAAGTCTGAATGGGCCACCAATTTTGGAGAACCAGAAAAAGGATGACAATCAGCCAACAGATAAAAAGAACGGTGCGTAATGTTAACTTTAAATGTAGAGCAGTCGAATATTCGGTAAAATCCAACTGGCAGCTGTTCAACTGGCAGCCCCCAACTGGCAGCCCTCCCAACTGGCCGCTTTTTTTCGAAGTTTATAGCCCTGACAAGGAAAAATGTTTCAAATTAAAAAGCCGTCGTGTGTCTGTTCTAGTATTGGCACTTCTTTAGTCCCCCCATACCCGGATATTTCAAAAATGACCCAAAATCATCTCCGAACTTTTTTTCTGCACATTTTGGATTGTATGAAAAACATTTTTTTATGGGGGCGGGGAACTGAAGAAATATTACTAAATACTTGAGGATTTTGAACAGGTTTTTACTTTCTGGTGCCTACCGCATAAATAAACTCTGGTATGCATACATTTTTATGCAAAGTCATTTTCGAGTGATTTGTGTCTCAGGTATGTGGGTGTGTGCATCTCACCCCCAAGCAACCAAGCCCCCTGCGCCCCCTTCGGGGACAGGGTTTTTTTTAAGGACAGGTTTTTTTTTTAATTCCTGTCCTTTAATCTAGATTTCGATTTTTTAAGAGAAAAAATTTTGAATTTCCGAAAAACGGTCGGCAAAATCGGAATTGTTACGATATTTGAGATCAGAACGTCAAAACACAACTGGCGAAAAAATTCAAAAGTCGGGGTAAAATGTGTCGGACCAAAGGCTGGAACAAACTTCTGTCCTTATATTGAGAGTGCACTGTATTCAAAAAACATTTCCGCTTTATTCGGAATAGATGAATTTGTTTATGATTTTTTAAATATCATAATTCGATATTCGAAACTTTTGAATATTCAAGTCGATATTCGAAAACAGTCGAATATTTTCGAATATTATTCTTAATCGAGTATTCGAGTTGACAACCCTTTTTAAATCTAACCATGTTATGCGAAAATATTTTGAAAGTGTTAGCTTTTTCATAGGCATGTGGAATGATCCTAAGAATTTTCGAAGAACAAAAAATGATTAAATCATAATTTAATAAAGCGTTTTTGTAAGAGAAAAAAAATTAAGTTTTTAGAAGTGTGCATGGATGACGTGCAAGCAAATGGACTTTCAGATTGTCCACGTCTGAGACATCGTTGTTGGGATCCCAAATGGACAGATCTAATGCGAGATCAATGCCCAGTCTCGTGTGGTCTGTGTATACCAAGCTCGCTAAATGATTTTAAAAGATGGATGAGTAGCAACAACAACAACAAAAGAAGATTAAAGCAAAGAAGAAGGCGACGTAAAAAGCCTAGACTTCAAATACCGCAAGGTCTAGAGTTCCGTCCAAATAATGTTGGAAATCAAAGTGAATATACATTCAATGAAATTGAAACAAATAGCCCAGATTTCGACCAAAAAGATGTCCAAAATGCAGATAACTGGATTGAAATCTGGCCAGACCAGATATAGTGGTGGGAGATCTAACTTCTAATCCTGAGCGCAACACAGTGGCATTCAAAGGTTTGTAAACTTAATAAATATCTTTACAAATATATTTAAGAAGATATAATTGTGAATTACCCTGAACTCTTGCAATCTATTAATCGTGATATCAGTCCATGTGACAACTTCTACTCTCATGTGTGTGACGGATTTGTCAGAAACACTGATGTGGAAGAGGGAAAGGAGTCGGTTAACCAGTACAGCTTGGCAGGAAAAGAGATGTCTGCAGGGTCTATTGTAAGTTGATTTATTACAGTTTTTAGTGATTCAACTTTCATATCAATTTGATAAAAAAAGTTAAACTAGGATATAAGAGCAATACGATTTAAGAGTCAGTTTGATAAATGAGCATCTCGCACCGTCTCGTTTATTAAAAATCAAGCCGATTCAAATTGGGTCTTTTTCTGACCGAAGTTTCACCACCTGTGCACATTGAAGAGGCATTCTCGTAGCCGATGGGAGTATTTTAAAAGGCGGGTAACAGGTCTATTGAAAAAAAAAGTAATCATTTTAAAATTACAAATTTGTTTAACACCCAACCATCTATAATCGGCGACGGGCACGCTTTTTCAATATCAAGTAGCTATATATTGAATCTCAACATAATGGTTTGATTACATGTCTGAGGCATATGGCATATTCAGCAGGAATCGGAACGGGAATTTTCGTTTTGTGAAACGCGGAACCAGAACCGGAATCACATATTTTTTGCGACCGGAACCGGGATCCAAAAAAATGAACGGAATTCCGGGCTAGCTCTACTAATGTACCTAAATACCTTTTAAATTTTTTTAGCGCTTTTGGAAAGCAATCGGCAGAGCAGACTCAATTCCTCTACTCTTAATGATAGGTTCATCCCCCAGCTCTATCAGTTCTATGACGGCTGCATGAACATTACGAAAGGAGCAAAGATGGAAGCTCTTTTTTAATCAACAAGCTAGTGTCTTTGAGAAGTTCTAACAAACTTATGCAATTTAACACTGAGTGGATGACTAAAGCTACCCTAGAAAACCATTTTTTCACTTTTACATAGATGTAGATAAAAGAAACACTTCTCGCAACTCTTGTATTTTGAAGCAACTCCAGCCCCGGTACACAAAAACTATTTTTTACCTTTTTATAACAGCTTTTTTAAAGGACATGGTCTCAGCTGAAATATTTTCGAACAACAATTTTTCCACACAACTGTCAAACTACAAAGTGTATCTTGCAAGGCTAATGAGCTACTTTATAGCTGATGATGTCATTGATGTGGTATTTCCAGGCTCAGCAAGCGCATCTGCTAAGAAAACCGAGATAAAAAGAAGAGTTAAAATTTTATTTCTTTAGAAACAAGACGGCTAAAAAGTAAGCGTAGTATTTTTTAGTCGGTGAAATTCAGGTGTAAACCTCCTACTTTGGTCGCCCAAGCTGATCTTTTCGAAAAAATCTCAACTTTTGGTTTTTGAAATGTTTTGTAAATAAATTTAACAAAAAACCGAAAAATCAGCTCGGCTGACCAAGGACAACTAAAAGGTGTACAGTAGGGATGGAGGACGGTAGGGAGGGAGGCCCGTTCCGGAGGGCTTTAGACTTTTCCCTGCGGATCCTGTCCCGTCCCTGTGTCCTATCCCGGGGTAATTTTCCAAATTTTCCTATCTATTAATGAGACAGGACGCCTTGCTTCGTCACGTCTCGGCAGGTTTTTGGGATTTTTTCCTGTCTCGTATTCTGTCCCGTAATTTTTTTCAAAATTTTTGTCCGCTCCTAATAGGCCATTCTCTACCCTACTGCACACCTGAACTGAGCGCTTAAGTCTCACAAAAAAAAATAAAAGAATTTCAGTAAGGAATTTGCCAAAGGAAAACAACGATGCTGTAATCTATATTACTTTGTCGGAATTTCAGCAAAAATATGCTTTTTTAATTGACTGGAAGCTGTATTTCAAAGCACTTTTGCCAAAATACTATGCAAAACGTGAAGCAGTAGATAACATACAAGTCTATTTTAAATCCAGTGGCTATTCAACAAATCAACTCTCTGATTGGAACATTAAAACCACAAGAAATATCGGATTACTTGGAGTGGCAAATTCTTTTACATTTTTTGGATGGGCTGGGTGACAGATTTTTGAAAGAGAGAGAAAAGTTTAATGGAAGACGCATGGACTTAAGAAATATTGCAGAGATCAGGCGCTTTACTACTTTCCACACCACATGGACCGGTTGTACGCTAAAAGGTTTTTGAAAGAAGAGGTATAAATAATTTACAATAAAAAGTAGAATCATTATTTCTATAACGGAGACCTCCCCTCGTCTCCTAATAGAGTCACCCCCCCTGAAGGGTAGTATAAAATAGAGCCCCAATTTATGGAGAAAAGCTTAATTATAGTATTTTTCAATGAAAAATTGATTAAAATATAAATTTTTGCACTGATTTCAGTCATTATAACCAATAATGCAAGTCTAATCGTGTCTCAAACTGACGGTGGATGCGACCATTGTAGTTTCAAAATTGTTAGATTTTTTACAGTCTTAATACAACCAAACCTCGATTATCCGGCACCCCGTGGGGACCGCCTCAGGGTGGCGGATCACTGAGAGTGCCGGATAATTGGAGCCCCTCCCTAAATCCCCTCCCTATTAGAGTCCCCTTCCTACTAATAAAGCTTTGTCGAAAAATAAAGCACTATTAGAGGAAATACGTCATTAATAAAATTTTAAACTTCTCGGTAAAAAAATGCTGCTGTGGTTTTTGTGTAAAGACAGACTTTTTTAATATTTCTCATAATCACGTTTTTCTGCCAGAAAATCGAAAACGTGTGTGCCTTTTAAGGAATTATGGTTAAATATAATTATTGCATTGCATAATTTGTTCAGGTACGTCTAGAAGTTAGTTCTATAGTTAACTCTGTGACAGATGCATTTAAAAATCGCTGCAGACCAGTAATTGATGACATCTAAAGTAAAAAAAGCAGCTTTGAAAAAAGCAAGTCTACTTAAAACACATGTCGGATATTTTAATGACATTTTTGATGAGTTTACTATTCTGAAAAGGTTGTTTTTCAAAAAATCTAGAATTTAAAACAAAATCAGTCATTTAGGTACAAAGACTACAAACTAAAAAAGGAAATGTCTTTTGTGGAAATACTTTGGAAACTGGATGAATGGGAAATGAACTACCTTCTGAGGACTTTTTCACAACCCCCAAATATTATGACCACTCTCTGCGAGTGGATGCCGAATATGTTCGACAATTCAACTTGATGTTTTTGCATGCGGGAATTTTAGTTGGTGCTTTTTATAAGGATAATTTGCCTATGTCTATGCAAATTGGAGGTTTATTTGTTTTTGTCTGTTTTTTTATTCTGTAGATTGGATATATTTAGGACTTGGCAATATCGTTGCCCATGAACTGTTCCATGGCTTTGATGAAAATGGCCATCTTTACGATGGACTTGGCAATGAAAAAGTTGGTGGGACCAGTCTACAAGGGACCAATTCCGACAAAATAGCAAATGTTTTGTTAGACAGTATTCAAAACAGAAGGTAACTGCTTTTTTGAATGCTCTATCTATGTACCGTCAAACCTAGATAGCTGTGCTCAAATATAAAAAACAATCTTCATTAACAAGGATGGATCCTAACTGTGACCTGAAGGAACTTTGATTACAAATTTTTGTAGATCTTGTAGAGCGTGCCCAAGTTCCTAACAAATCTGGCTCCCTAGCTGTGAAGGTCTATATAAGTGGTAGAAGAGTCACTCAAACTTCTAAAAACACCTCGATACGCATATCATGGTTTTCATAGCTGACCCTTGTGCCATGGGTCATTCCCACATTTTTGTTAGCTTTCAGAGGTAGGGAGCCAAATTCACATGGAATTTGGGGACGCTCTACAAGAATACGTGTATAAATAAAGTTTATCGAAAAGCCCCAGGTCACAGTCAGGTCCTCCTTTGTAAGATAAAATCAAGGATGCAAACAAGAAAAGAACCTTATGACTTTTTTAAGATATTAGTCAATGAAAGCCGATATATGCCACTGGATGGGCTCTTACTCTAGCCGAAAACATGGCTGACAATTATGGACTTAATGTAGCTTATGACGCTCTTCAAACCAGCAACCAGAAAGACGTAAACAATAAAAAAATAAAGGGTTTAGAGAATATTCTGATGAGCAGCTTTTCTTTGTGAATACTGCATTTGTAAGAAATGCTGTATTATATTTTCAGCTAAAGTAGACTTTTCATTATAGATTTATGCGACAAACACACTCCGGAGTCAAAAATTGCTAGTTTAACAGACGAGGTTATAGCCCCAACTCCAGCAAGGGTTAATCTACCATTGCAAATTCAGAAGTTTTTTTCTCAAGCCTTTCAATGTGCGCTGGAAGTAAATGAATCCAAATGGCAAAAAGTGTAGTGTTTGACAACAGCTAGATACTACACACTACATGGTCATGAATTACAGTTACAGACAAAACTTGTCCTTTGAAATAATATTATTAAGCTTCACATGCAACATCAAGCTTATTTAAATTATGTGATACGAAATCATATTTAAAAAGGTCCCATTTTTTTAATAAACAAACACTGTATATTTACAAGGGACCATTATCGAACTGTCCCCGCGAAATCGAAAATTTGGCTTTTCTAATAATGTTCGCCATGGTCGATTTACTAGTAAAGTGTCAGAGATATCTGCCCATGGAAAGTAAAACGCCAGATTGAGCACCCTCTAAACCTTGAAAAAAGTGCTTGGTCCCCCCCTTTGGTCCAAAATTTCAAAAAATAAATTTTGAAAAATCCATCTTCAAAATCCCGCCTAATTTTCGTTTTCATTTCACTTATACAGCACACCACATCAAAATCAAAACAACATTTCTTACACAAAATTTTCCAATAATTTCTGTAAGATATTCTGTCTATTTCCTAATGATGAAAACCTTCGTTAATCTCTATTCACCATCCAACGTGTGACTTATAATATCCGTTTACATTTTTGTGAAAATAGAGCGTTAAGAAAAAGCAAATTATTCGTAACATGTAACAACAGAAGAAGAGGAGCACTTTAAAGGCAGAATTTAGTCAAATAAGATGAATCGATGTCCTCTTCCTCACTGTTTCCTTGGGCGCTTGTTTTTCTTCTCTTCCTTGGCAGGAGCGGCAGCGACTTCAGGCTTGAACCATCACCGGCGAAAGCAGCACTAGCGCAGTTGCAACACCATATCCAATGTTAGAGAATCCTGAAAATTTGAATATAATTTAACTGCAAAGATATCGAGAGCCACCTTGCCATCAACTCCATTGAGAGTTTTTGCACATAGACCAGGCAAAACGGCTCGACAGTACATCAGCGCCGTGAGAATCATCTGAATCTTGCCTCCGGTAATGGCGACACAATCATCTTGAAGAGCGAGAGCTGCAGTCGTCCTATTCCACAGCTAAAAAGACTGGTTATCTTCATAGTAATGACAACTTTATTACAACCTTCTTCTGTACTTATCGATCATTGCCGACCATCCTTCCCACCAGCAAAACAGAAGTCTTGAGATGATTGCTTAGACTGCTGCTCACTCAGTTGTGATGCTGCTTTGCGCTTGTCTTGAGTTCAAATAACAGTTAAGCATCGAATAACTGAATAAGCAAACCCTACCAAGGTGAGATATCCTCGCAGATGCTAGTTGAAGCGCTCACGACGTTGCTGACCTGATAGCTTTGCATAACCGCACATCTTCCATTGGCGACAAGGACACTTGGTGAGCAGATGGTTTTGCTGGCAAGACGATTTTTTGTTATTCACTTTAGCGGCACGTCTTGTTTGAACCATCAGGCTTGCCTAAAATAGCAAAAATTTCATGACTTATTCGACGGACAAAAAATGCAAAACCACGGTCTTTTAATGCAATCCATGTACCAAAATGTAGCCTGTACATTCAGGAACCAGAAAAGTCAGACCGATTTTTGTAAAGTCAGAATTTAAATACTAGAGACCGTTTAAAGCAAACAAGTGGCATTTTTCCGAGTAAAAATAGGGGTTTTTGCGTTTTCCGTCTAACTTTTGTATGAGACACCCAAAAATTTGTATTTTCGCATTCCTTGGTACAATAATGTAGAAATTTACTCCTCTCTCAAGTCTCCGGTTGTTTGAGAAATAAATCGACAAAAAAATAATCTAGGGTCTCAATAAAGTCAACCAGTTGAAGAAAATGTTTGAACTTTTTTAACAGACCGAAATTGTCCTTTTGAAATTCTCAGTTTTTGGTACGTGATGCTTATTCGAAAGCCCTGAGTATGAAAATTTTGGTCAACAGCATTTCACAAAAAAAAAAAATCATATCTGACATACAAAACAATTAGGGTCCAAAATTGACATTTTTCGAATTTTTATGTTTGGCGCGAAATTTCGAAAGTGATTATGATTTTGAATTTGGGGGGGGGGGGTGTGACAGTCGAACCTCTTTATAGTGACACCCCTGGGGACCTATATCTATATCCAGGTGTCACTATATCGGGTGTCACATATTTTCTTTAGTCTTTGTCGGCCAACCAAATCGGGCCGGAGGTTCACTATATCAAGGGTGTCACTATATCGGGGTGTCACTAAAAAGTTCGACTGTATGGACAAAAGTTCGGAGAATACACTTTAGAAATTTGCACAATCCGCCTTGTTCATTGAAGGTTGTTCAGTCTTTATTCACTTCGCTAAACAATACCCCAACAGAAAAACTGGACAAGTTCTCGTTCCTCATGCTTATGCGATCGCCCATGAAGTGTTTGAAGCAAAGCCACCTCCCACAATATGCACATCGGAGGGAGAGACCACGCCGCACTAAGACTTCTTGTTTGTGGATAGTCTTCTGATATTCGAGGTTCGACCGGCTTTGAAGATGATTTTTCAAATTCATTTTTTGAATTTTGGACCAAGGGGGGGGGGGGACCAAGCACTTTTTCAAGTTTAGAGGGCGCTCAATCTGGCGCTTTTACTTTCCATGGCAGATATTTCTGACACTTTTTACTAGTAAATCGACCATGGCGAACATATTAGAAAAGCAAATTTTTCGATTCGCGGGCAGTTCGATATGGTCCCTTGTTAGTGGTTTTTGTTCATGTTTTATTCTTAAACCAGAAATTACTTTTCAGTCAAATATACCAACCTTAATTAAATTATTTATTTAAGTAAGGATATGAAATAGCCAGACTAGTTTGATACATAATAAGAATAATGATAGTTTTGAGCATTAGAATTAAGGTCATTCAATTTAAAAATTTCAATCTCAATATTGAGACTAAAAATAAAATCAGCAGTCACACAAATTTACGTTAATTTTAAATTAAAGTCAGAGACAGTATGAAAATTTTTTATAAAATGTACCTTTTAACTGTATTTAAGAAAAAGGCTTATTGCCATTCCCACGACAAAAATTTTTTAGTATAATTGTTTTAAAAAAGTAAAACCTATAGGGTCCCTTAAAAATTACAACCCCTTTTAAATATAAAAAATAAGATTCCCTGATCAAAATACAGTCAACCTGGATATAAGAGCACTCGAATACGAGAACCCTTGAGTCATTCTCCAGGAGTGCTCTTATACTTAAAATTCTCGGTATAGGAGCACCCTTGACTGTCCGATAAGCTGCTTTCCTATCCAGGCTTGGCTATATCCTGGGCCTAAGCCAAGGAGGGTTTCTTTAAGTCTAAAAGGGGTTTCAGTTTTTGTGAAAAACATTGTGTAAGGTCAAAATGGTGTAATAAGATGACTTTTGCAAGAAGGAAGCTTAAAGGAGTTTGCAAAAATTTTCGAACCGTCTTAGTTTTCACCAGTTTTGCGTTCAATATGATATTGAGGGTGTTTAACTACTTTAACAACAGGCAGAAATTTTATTAAAATTACGTAGAACGCTTCTAAAAAATTCTAGACAGAAAAAACCACTGTCCCCTGCTTTTTCTTCGTGTAACGCACGGGCATGAAACGCCTTTTAGATAAAATGCCTTTAGCACACCACCTTGAAAACATTCTACAGAATTATCTTTAAAAGAACTTCTAAATTCTGACACAGGTTTGTTTTTAACTTTTTCCTATAAAATGAAGAATAATAGGCTTTCTGAAAAGGTTTCAAGAAAGTTGCACGAGTTAGATTTTTTGCTATGGAACCGATTTTAGGCGCAGAAAATTTCTTGAAATTTTCACTTTGACTTTAAGTGCTTTTTCCTGGAGCTTTTTTTATTTTTTTCAATTTTTTCACTGCGTCCAAAACGCTACAAATTCTGCGTTAAATATGTTTTAATCGTCTATCAACGATCAAGAAAGCAATGATAAATACCCTAAACTCACATAAAAAAAAATATCTAAACTTCAATAACCAATTTTTTTTGAAAGCGAGTGTTCCCAAATTTTTCGTCACGGCACGATCGACCCGTGTCAAAGTTGTTTGAGAAACCTTGGAAACATTAAAGGTTCGAAAAAAGCATTCCAAAAAATCGAGGTATAGACTCTTCTGCAAAATTAGAAAAACATCTTTTAATATCAATGTAAACATTGCGTTCTTTTTTTCTCATTATATGCCATATAATCTCTTGTAAAACACCGCCAAAAGTTACAAAATGAATCTTATCTATATAATTTAAATGTCGCTTTTGAGCCATATTTTGTCTACAACTCAGTTTTAGATGTAAACAAAATTGTGCGGAACTAAAATTTAATTAAGAAGATCAATATTAAAATTGTTATTTTTATAAAAATTCCATGAAAAAGAAACGAGTGATAAGGAAAAAAATATTGATATTCCTTATTCCAATTTCAGTTGTTCACAACTCCCCCGAAACCTAACATTAAAAAATCGCTGTATCTATCCATTGAACAACAAGTTTTGCTTTGCACTTAGCTTCGGTAGGCCAGCTTACGGAAGTTGTGACTAATAAATGACTAGTCTTACGTACATTTTCGTGTTCTGTTTTGAATGAGAAGGAGGTATTCTATACTAGGGTCAAATATTTTCGTTTGCGTTTTATTAATTCGAATTTTTAGGGGTTTCTAGCAATGGTGTATAATCACTCTTTTTGCTCTGGCTCTGAGTTTTTTTAAAGGTTCACTCTGGCTTGGATCAAGAGCAAGAGCAAAGCGAGAGTCAGAGCAAGAGCGCTATACACAACTGTTTATTGGCCAGGTCGGAAGATATATTAATTCTCGACTACAAAATTGTCATTACATTTTCACGTCTTTCTTGTTAATAATATTATTAGTAAATCCGATTTTATCCGCTTTCTTACAAACCATATTCATATTGCTTGGAAGCTTGTTAAGCCTCAAAAACAAGTGAATTAAGAAGATAAGCTATTACAATATTGCTTATGCTATATTTTTGTATTCATGTAAGATAAATCGCTACAATTATTGTTGACAATAATGACTTTTTAAACAAAAAATTAATTATTATAACAACATCTTATCAAAATGTAGCCGATTTTCAGTTTAAAGCGCTTGTTACAATAAGATTGTTTTAAAGACTCTATAGACTTTCTGAACTTAACGTTTTGAATAAATAACACCCTATATTTTTACAGTGTTTTTGATATAAGAGCACTTTCTAGAGCTGAAGTTAAAACAGGTGGAAAAGCTGTTTAGGTTTGAAAATTCGCCTATGTGGCGCAGTGGATAAGCGTCAGTTTTATGTCCGAAATTGTTCCTACGTGGTGGCACGTTTTTTATTTTGGATTGTGTTGGCTTATTTTTCGGAGTAATTGGGGTCGCTTATTCTAAATCTGGCGCTAAAAACATCGAATTACTTTATAAGTTGTCAAATAGGTCAAAATAAATAGCGTGCTACCAGGTGGGATCGAACTTACGCATAATTTTGGACTCAAAACACAAATAGCGTGTTTTGGGTATGTCGGATTATTGCATGTACTTCCTATTGTAATATGTAGAACACGATGTTGTGAACTTTTTGTGTTTCATTATCGAGATGCAGACCTCGGAAGCTACCTACTCCGCGACATCCGAATTTGGAAGTGAGACAAACTTTTGTGTAGATTAATGGACGACGGGACATTTAGCAGAATTTGTGAAATCTGTCCGTGGACATTAGCAGGGTTTTTTTTTCGGTATCATTCGGGCGAAAAACCGAACTATACCGGAAAAATCTGCTAAATGTCGGTGAACAATTCCGCAAATTCTGCTAAATGTCCGTCGCCAGATTACTGATGTTTTTAAAAGTCAGAGCAGTATCTCACACTCTTGTAAGTATGTAAACAAACGGCTGTAAGACGCATCTTGTGGGGAGTCCCGATGAAGGGTGACTTTTTTTTCCTCTACAAATTTTTAATCTAACAAGCCTATTGAAGTTTTCTGCCAAAATTTTACATTAGTTGATTTTATTAATATCACATTTTTTGTATCAATACTGAAAGTGGGATGTTTTCTGGTCCTTTTGTTGCTCGCCTCAGATTAGCGGTTTTGCGCTCAGGCATGCTGCTTTAAGTTTTTATATAACTCTTTCGCTACTTTGTGCAAAACAATAAGCTACTTTGATGCACTAAAAAGCAGAAAGAAACAAATTAGCCAAAAAACTTTCATAGCCGAAAGCCAGGAAGCTATCTTGTTTCGCAAGTGCAAGACCTATAAAATTAAATTAAAGCTAAAAGTGGTTATTAAAGCCAAGAAAGGAAACAAGGAAGACAAGTTTAAAAGAAACTAACCCAAAGGCAAATAAAATTAGCCAAGTTGTTAATGATTCGATCAATAACCGATAAAAAAATAATTCTGATAGTAAATTAAGCTGATATAAGCGGAACTCAATTTTTGTATTCCCTCTTATTTAACCTTTGCACCTGCCCAAATACTTTTTTTTTCTGTTTAATTACTTCTTAAGACATATAAAAAATACAGAATTAGTTCAAAAAATAAAAGGCTATAACTTGTTATTTCTAGAATTTCAATTTTTTTTTTCACTCACTGTTGTTGTTTGTTTTCAGCGTCTAAAACTACGAATTTTTTTTGAATTGAGTAATCTAAACGCATTTTCAATTTTTTATGCTTTGTTTTTTTTGCTAGTCCTTACGCATCACTGCCCTTAATAACATCTTTTCTAATAAATTAAGAATAAAGGAAGTTTAAAGTTTGAGATTTGCTTATTAAGATGCATTTTCACACGCGAAGATTTTCGTTAAGTGTATTCGAGAATATTACAGTATTTTTTGGAAAACACATTCTCTAAAAGTGGAAAATCGTTTTGAGACATATTTTTTGATATTATTTTATGATAATCCAAATTTTTTGATA
Source organism: Ditylenchus dipsaci (assembly GCA_004194705.1). NCBI lineage: Eukaryota > Metazoa > Nematoda > Chromadorea > Rhabditida > Anguinidae > Ditylenchus > Ditylenchus dipsaci. The sequence goes on along the minus strand of SADC01001256.1, from coordinate 720,131 downwards.
ATCCGGTAATGCAATTCAAGCATGTGGTGAATTGGAAGTTAGATAAGAACACCAATGTCAAAATTAAATAACTTGTCAGCAAAATGACCTGAAGGATACACACTAAACAGAGGATTAACTATAGCTATTTTTGTTTCTAATATTTTCCATAAATGATTAAGTTTTTTTGAGTTGATTTTCTCACAGTTCTTAGCATTTTTAGACGGAAAATGTTTCTATTGTTAAAAAGTTCGCACAAGAACAAAATATGAGGTTAGCGCTCGTATTTATAATTTCGAAAAAAAAACTTAAATAATTAAAAAATATTGTTGAAAATAAGTTTTGTGTTAATTTTTTTTTCCTACTTGATATACTTGCTTTGCTTTTTAAAGTCAAAAACTATTTTTTAACTTTTAGAGTATTTATTGTTATGGCTTTCCATTAAAGAAACATCTAAACCGCAAAAATCAGACACTGAGATACTTTTTTGCACCCTTCCGTACAGTTTTTTTGTATCGGTTTGCAAACCTGCACCAAAGAATATTTATCAATTTTTTTACAAATATTGAAAAATATTGACTCGTAAGGCCATTTTTGTTGAGAATTATCAGACCTAGGCTTGAAGGCTTGCTAAATTCCGTTTAGTTCTATTGTAAATTTCCGTTAAGTTTTATTGCAGTCTATATTTGTCATCAAAGAGTTAACCATATCGGTAAATATTTAGTGAACTTCTTGATGCATATTAAAGGGGCACAAAATATTTTGAAAATTCAATACAATTTAGCCAAATTAAATTTAAATAAATTTTCGGAAATTATTGACTGTAAGTATAGTCGGGGTCAGCTTTTAGGGTCAACTTTTTCTTAAATTCAAAAATATCAATATTTATCTTTATATTTTTTTATTTTGATATTTATGACCCTAGGGCAACTTTTTGAGCTCTACACAAAAATATAGGCAGTTATTCCGACTAATTTATAAAAATTAGACGCAAAATCGGTGAGTAAAAAAAGTTGAGGGGTCAACTGGGGTCAACTTTTGCTACAATTTTGTAGAGACAGGATTTTAAATTTCTGTTTAAGCCATCTTGTGGAGCTTGAAAAGTTGAGGAGGTTCACAAATATCAGATTTGGCACTTTTATTTCAAAAAATTGATATTTTAGTAATTTTAACAAAAGTTGACCCCTAAAAGTTGAGGGGTCAACTCGACTATACTTACAGCCATTTAGTGCGGTTGTCGCATTTCACGATTTTTCGTAAATCATTTGTAAACGTCTTTTAAGTAATTGTAATACTCTAAAACGATAAAAGATTGCTTTTTTGAAAAAGAATTTGGACTAAAATCTGACTTTTTGCCTTGGGGGACTAAGATAAAACAAGGTTTTGGGTCAAATTTTAGTCAATTTTTTTGAAAAATGGCTTTTCATGTGGAAAAGGGTCGGTAGACAAAGTTTTTTTGTCGTTTTATAGCATAAAAATACTTAGGGGACGTTTTTATACGATTTGCGAAAAAATATGAACTGTGCCCTGCTCGGACTAAATAAGTTCCAAATTCGCTACTTTTGTATTTCAGCTCCCTGAGTTTTCAGTGTTTTTACCAAAATTTTAACTTTCCTAAGGTCCTAAGGTCTATGCAATATATCGCATATTTTCCTCGAATAATAAAAATGTTTCTTATAAATGAATGTTGTTTTGACTTTATGACTTTCTCGAATTAGTCGAGCACCGCTTTGCACAGGTGTTTATGTATGCTGTCTTAAGCTCGACCACCTCTTACTAAGAAAATTAATGGGACAATAATTCCAACTCTATTAAGCAGTGCTTGTCAGCAGAAAACAGGGTTGTGCACTCCCCTTTTGGCTTAAAATTCGATTAGCTGTTTGTTCTCTTAGAATATGTTCAACCATTTTGCTTATATAAAAGTGTGTTTGAGTGCGTTCTTTAGATTCTCTAAAGCAGACAAAACTTTTTTTGGTAACTTTTTGTCCTTTTCGTGGTCTTGACTTCACAATCTGAGCAGTTCATTTATTAATCTTTCTGTTTCAGGCGTTAATTTGAGCAATAATGCAGAATCTAACAGAACCCTCTGGTTCCCACTTCAGCATTGAGACTGTTCATAGATACAACGAGTATTTGGCTAGCTTATGTGTTTCTTTGCTACTTCTCTGCTATTGTATTTGATTCGCTTTAAAACAGCAAAGAGCTCAAAAGCTACAGTCCTATGCTTCAACTTGCCTGCTTTTTTGATTTTGTTTTGTTGGTCGCAGGAGTTATGAGTGTTACGGTAAGAATTTTCGGCTCTAGTAACGAATAATCGCTCCTCTCCCTACTTTCTCCAGTCAAAAGTTTGATGGCCCGTCTTCGCCTTTCCCCCCAATTCCCCCTTTTTAGGATAATGCTCTAGGCTCAGGGTAGGCTAGCGTATGTTAGCCGAGACGAAGAATATTATGATAGTCGTGGTCGACAGCACCCCAAGTGCACCCACCTCCAAAGAGTATAATTTTCTCTAACCGAGACTCGTACTCTTGGTGGTATACGCTTAGAGAACTCATACTCTTTGGGGAAGGGGTGCACTTGGTTTTTACGCCGGGGTCTAGTACTAATATTTGGGTACTCTTCCAAAATGTTTTTTCCACAAGAAAAATGTTCAAGGGGGCGGGGGCGGAGTGGAGTGGTGCTGGGCTTAGTACTCGCTACTAGGGTCAAATTTTTTAGTTGAATTTATTTAAATAATGTTTTATTCTTTCCAGCAAATAGAAATTACACCAAGTGCCACTTTTGTGTTTATGGGAAGCTTCCTTGAGCATACATCTCTGACTATCCATGCCATTCTTTATTTTTTTACATTTGTGTGCTTTCATCGAATATCAGCTTTGTACAAATACAATTCTACTATAGATATGTGTTGATTTGCAGGTTGGAATATAAAACTTTCTCAAAACTTATTGTTCCTCGAAAAACAAAAGTTCAAAATTGTTTACACTTTAGAAGCCACCTGCCTTTTTTCGATATATAGTTTTTTTAGTCAGGCTTTGAAAGATTATAAACCCTTAACTATGCGAGACAGTGAAAAGTATTAAAATAGGTTTGCCAAAAAAGCTATTACTTATTATGCTTCTTAAAAAATTGGCACCTGTCTAAATTTGCTTGGTATACCGTAAATTCTCTGATAGGCCGACAGTCTTTTAACCCGCCACCCCCTACTTTGAGGAGCTATATCTGAGACTGAAGAATTTTTTGCAATGTTTTTTTTGCCTTTTTTTTAACTCTCACGAGCTTTACTGATTTCACTTATTGGAATTTGAATTCTCATCCGAAATCTCGATATTGACTCCAAATTTTTCCGGTTTTTGGTGGTTAGAGCATTTACGGTAGTAGTGTTTTGCCTAGTAAGGGTCACAGTTGTGCTTCGCTTGCAATCACAGAGCTGAGCGCTAGCAAAGCGTCTACACTCCTCCAAAATAGGAAAATTTCGAAAAAAAATGAAATAAGACTTGGTGCATTTTCTTACCGTATTAGTTCGCAGGAATTATTCGTAGGGAATCATGGCAAAAATTTATTTTTACATTCTGCTTTGCATAAGCTTTCTTAGATACAAAATTTAGTTAGGTTTAAACCACAATATATCAAGAAAATAGTATTCGTTTCTGTGTGTACTCAAGAGTTATAGAATGGTGTTAAAAATCGTTTATCCAAAAAATAATAAAAAAAGTCTGTCTATTTCAAGTGACATAACTTCTCTAAACCTTGTCAGATAAAAAAACTAGACAAATTCATGGTGCTCTTGTGCATTCTAACACTAACAAACTTAAATAAATAATTGTGTTTTGTGCTGTTCGAGACTTGTCTTGACTACAAGATAAGTAAATTCAAAAAAAAGCTACAAAAATTAGTGTAGTAAGCAAAAATTATCTACCAAATTTGATACAATTATTGCAAACTCAGCAATAAATAACTTCCAACACTTCCAACATACTATACTTTTAGAAAAGACACCCTGAGCGGCCAAAAAATATGTCTTCTAGCCAGTTTTGCCTTATTCCTGTCCTGTATAGATGCCTCAGTGACCGTCTGGTGCTTTACCAAAACCACAGATACACAGTCCAAGTTCGAGAGTTTTCTCAAAGGCATATATGGAGACAGCAAGTGGCCAGCTCAGAGCTTTTTTAGTGGCTGATACGGTAAGAATGCCTTGTTTTTGATGGTGATGCATTAACCCAAGCTTGTTTTGCAGCAATCCTTCGAGTTTATTTTTCTTGCCTTGTATGCCTTTATAGTGGTCGGCATGGGCTACACTTTGCTTATTTGTTCTTCTACAAGATTAACAAGGAGCTCAAAAAATCCGCTCAACTAATGACTGCAAAAACAAAGCTGTTGCACAGACAACTTAACGCTGTGTTGCTCATTCAGGTAACTAATATTTACAAGTTCATTGCTAAAAAGTTCATAGTTTAAACATTATGTTTTGGCACTGTTTTGTTTTTCTATAAGTTACAGGCATAGCAAAACAAATCCATAATACCCAAAAATTATGCAAAATTGAATTTAAAATTTCAATGAACAAATAAATAATTAGAAAGTTCTATGACTCCCAAAAAATGTTCAAGTTCTAAGCTTAACAGTTAATAATCAATGGCGGTGGAAGTGCGTAGGCTGGGCAAAAAATTAGTTAAATTGGCATAATTCTTTATATTAAACAAAATTTTGATTTCTTAGTAAAATATATACGTAACTCTTAAAAACGATAACTTATGTTATCGACTCATTTCTTATAATTAATAATTTAAGTAACGAAAATGTCTAGATGCTTAAACATGAGCTTTCAAACATCTTTTAAGTGGGCTCGGCCTCCCCCCTCGTCTTTCGGGGTGCGGGGTGAGATTGGCATAAAAAAATTTGCGGGGGGGGGGGGTGGGGTGTTGTTGAAAAGCAAAGAGGAGGTGGCCAATTTTTCGCGGGTGGAGGGGGGGACTTGGTAGGTGCGGGCGTCGGTATGGGCTACAAATTGTTTATTTGGTTCTTCTACAAGATTAACAAGGAGTTCAAAAAGTCGCTCAACTCAAAAAGTTTTTCGCATTCGGCTTCCCTTGATCCGAAATTAATTAGGCGAATAATGTCAGTAACATGATTTTCGTTTGATACCCACCTGTGGATTGGAACTTGCCTATCCAAGTCCCATCCACAGACCAGGACTGAAACCACAAGGGGTACCAAGTAAAAATTTATTTTTGACACTATATCCTTGACCAAGCGAGAATCATGTTTTTAGATCAACTGAGTCAAACTGCTTTCACAGAATTTCGGGTTCACCTTAGAATGAAAAGTTGGAGGTCTAAAGTTGGGTCTAGAGGTCTAAAGTTCTTGATAGCCCTGTATTGACAAAAATAATACTATTTTGATTGTGAACTATCTAAAAATATTAAACTATCAAAAATAAACTTTTTTTTATTAATATTATCATTTCAGTCGATTGCCCCATTTGTCGTATCAATTATCCTATTTCATTTATTTTCATCAATGCGATTCTACACATAGAAATAGTGCCAGGAATGGGTCTTCTGACGACCATGACTTTAGCCTGGATTCCAGTAGTCAACTGCACAGCCACAATTATGCTGATTGGACCATTCAGGAAGTTTGTGCTCTCCAAATGGGTGATTGTGTTTGGCCGTTGCTATAGCCCAGAGAAAAGAACAAGACTGAGAATGAGTTTCTCGGTGACCGCAGTTGTCCTCAATACAAACCCTCACGCAGCAATTCCGACAACGAAGAACACCATAGACCGGAGGAGCGTAAAGGCAGTATCTGCGGTATTAATGAACAAAGTAAATTTGAATAGATTGTCTTTGCCAGTAATAGGAGCAACAGCTTAAATCATTTGTTATACATTGCTCACATTGTGTTGTATATTACCATCAACAAAAAATAAATATATTTATAAACAAAAAATTGTGTTTTTGAATATTACCGTGCCCTTTTGTTTGCGACAGTCGATAAGACTCCGAACTTTTTTGCGTCATCATTATTCGAAACAGCTTCCGCGTGCTCGACCACCTCTTGTCCATCTATTAATTTTATACGACTATCTGAGCCTCTAGGTTGCTCGCTTCGATTCCATTTTCCATGTCCGAAAGGCTCGGCCATTTGGTAAGCTAAAATAGAACTTTATTTCACTCGATATGTCTGTGACATTTTGAATGTAGTACAAGTGAAGACTGACAATGAGCAATTAATTTGAAAGCAGATAAAAATGGCAAAAACTTGAACGAAACATTCAAAATCACTTTATTTTTTTGAAAAAAAATTACAAAAAAGCATTTAAAATCGACTTTTGGGATGTCGTCTATTAGAGACCGACTGTCAATTAGAGTAAATACGATAAATAAATCCTCTCCTCAGCTCTGGCTCACACGCTAACGATTTTAGATTTTTTCTCAAAATCAACAAAAAAGCCTTGGTAGAATGCAAAATTTCTTCATGATATCGATTAATTGAAAAAAAATTGCACCATGATACCATGCATTATAGCTTCGAAAAAAATTTATATATTGGCAAAAGAAGCAAAAATAATGTGATTTTTTTTTCAAGCCTTTTTTTTGATCAAACAAATTTTGTTAAGTCTTTGTGTGAAGTGGATAGAAACATTTGCATTTGTGCAGTGCTGGGAGTTTTTTTCCTATTGATATATTAATAATTCATAATTTTTAAGCAGGTCTGTAATAATGATCTATTTAAGTAGCATGTACCCTTTAATAACAAAACCTTAAATTGATTTTTCTTTTAATTTTAAAAATGTTTTTTCCTTGTAGTTAAAGAGCTATGGCACATACTTATCACTTCCAACAAATATTTTTTAAATTTAATTTTTATTTTTGGTGATAAGTTCGCCTATGCCGGAGGAGGACAGTTTTTTGCATTAGTTTCCGCGTTGATTTTTTATGATTTTATGGCTTTAGGCATAGGCAAGGGTATGATGGGACAGACTCGAAAATGCTTCTCGATGTTTTGAAAAAGTACAAAAGAAATGTTTTAGCCCGTCCAAAGATCCAGTTTACTTTTGCCTAACCCTAAAGCCAAAAATCACAGGCGATCAGGGCAAAAAACTGTAATCCTCTCGCAAAAAAAACCGATATGATGTTGGTAAAATTCGAGCTCATTTTTTTACAGCAAATTTTGTTGCACAATAAAATTCGGAAATATGGAATTCGGTATATTACTGTGTGTTTTTTTCTGGACATGTTATGGACCATGTGCATGGGACATAAGACATGTTCAGCTTGAAATTACGCACCAGATCATCTGGCTGTCTTTGTCAGTTATTTCGTGTTAAGCTGTTATTGTTCACAATTATCAAGGTGAAGAGGCACAGAACAGAAATATTAGAAATTCAAAAATCCACTGATTTGTTCGAATTTCTCCTTTTCACTGATGACGTCTAAAATGGTGCACAGTCGGCTAAATAATGGAAAATGTTAAACTTTGCGCATGATTAACACATGTTTTGGAACACTTTCGATTTTGTTGATTGTATACAGCTTTTTTCAAGTCTTGTTTGTTCAAGGGAGGCTGAGAGTTCGGTTAGAGTGAGTTGTGGGAATTATAGTGTTTACTGCAAAATGATGAGCAAATATGACTACTGAAAATGTTTCTCAAACATGGAAAAATTATATGTTACCGCTTTCATAAATAATTTTTTAAAATTAATCAACTTTTCCTAATTTAGTGCTAAGTTAGCCGGTTAATTTAACCAATTCCGTTAATTTTGTTTAATTTCACAACCCTTATACAAATTACCATATCAAAAAAGTTGGCTCTATATGTGTTTGCACTCCACGGCGTGTAATCACGTCAAAAGGCCAAATTGAGATCGTCGTATAGAGAAAAATTCGTTTAAAAAACATTTTGAATTCAATTTTTGTGTTTGTTTTTTTAGCATTTTTCTTTTTGGTTATAACTTTGCTTAGGTAAGCTGTGTTTTTTTGATACCACAGGAAAGCTGTAAGTTTGCTCTTTCGATTTGAAAAAAATCAAGCTCTGTTATAATAAATGTAAAAAAGTTTGATTTTTGAACCTATGACCTAGACAATGCGTATATAAAAGTACGTCCTCCCTTCAAAATAGGGAAAATTGAATTTGAAGCAAACTTTTTAGACGATAAGTATCCATATAAAATCATAAATAACAGTTATATGAATATTTAGTGCATAAAATTAAGCATATTTTTGTCAATGGTATTTAAAAATGAAAAACTATTTTGAATTTTCATTAAAACAGAACGCCAAGCCCGATTTGGTCATTTGACGTGTTTGACACGCCGTGACCCCTTCCAAAAAAAGTTGCCTTGGTCCCCCCCCCCCCCCCCCACCGTTGTTTTTTCGCAATTTTTTTATAAATTTTTTTTGTCTCCTCATTATTTTTGCTTATTTTTTTGGTATATTCTCATGTTTTTTGTATTATTTGTGATCCTTACAAGATCACTCTGGCAGAAATATATACTTTTTGCAGATCGGAAAAAATTATCAGTCCACCAATATGAAACTGAAAATAAGATCTTGGTGTTTGAGCAGATGTCCGAGGAGGCAATTCATTGAAGTTAGAGACTTTTCGAGAATTATTAAATTTTAACAAAATTGCAAAAAAAGAACAACAGGGGGCACCAACGCAACTTTTTTTCGGGGTGCTGCAAACTCATATAAAGCTAAAAATGTTCTGACTTACAACAGATCCTAAATTTTTTTTATTAACCGTTTATTCGTCAATAAAATTATATTTTATAGTAGCTTGTTATCAATCTGGTTTTTTATTAGCCATGCATTTATCGATTTTTTGATAGCAATAATCATTCAAGGGCAAATGAAATGGACCCAATAAAGACTGAAAATTCTCCTCTCCTTCGGAAAATCAACGCGAGCTTCAAAGCGCTGTATTTTGCTATAGCAGCTATTCTGATTGTATTGGCTGTAGTACTAGTACTTCTGTTCTGTTGCTGGTAGCAGCTAGCAAGGACGGCCAAAATGATAATCTTGTCAGCTACAACAATTGCAATTGCTCTGCCGTGGAGCCCTTATCTAAAGTAAGCGAAAGTATAAACTATTTCACATAAACTTTCTGACAGCAGCCCAAGTGCCCGCCCCCTGCAAAGGGTATTTTCTCTAATCCAACTTTTTATTTTTCACCTATTTCACACGTTTTGCACCGACATACCGAGGGTATTGGCCGCTTCGCGGCCAAAGACATGTACACTCCACATTTCCATGGATTGGGGTGAAAAAGAATCAAGAGAACCAAAAAAGGTAGGCTTAGAGAAAAATACTCTTTGTAAAGGCGGGCACTTGCGCTTTTACGGAATTTTCTAAAATTTTATAGTCCCCATCATTATCACCATCTTCAAACTATGTCTCTCAAAAGGTTTAATTACATAAATTTTTATAAATTCTTTAGCGGAGCTGTCTTTTATAGTTCCGAAAATCTTTGTTCCAATTGCTGGACTACATACAAAAGGTGATGCATATAACACTGGTTATAAATGGCTAGAAGTCTTAGCAGATGACTTTGGCCACAGACAAGTAGGAAGTGAAAGCTTAGAAGGTAGCAAAGGTTTCACAAAAAGTTTGCAAAACTAATTTTTTTTGCTCAGAGCAATAGACTTTACTGTGGAAAAGCTGAAAGAAGATTCTTTTGACAATGTTCACACCGAGCAAGTAGATAATTTGCCACATTGGGTCAGGGCGAGGATCAAGTGTATATGTTACAACCTAGAAGATTGAAACTGAACGTGCTAGCCGTTTCCCACTCAATGCCGCGGAAGTTACTGCTTCTGTAGTAGTGCTGAAAGACTTTAAGGAATTTGAGGTGGGATAAAATATTTGAGAGGCTAAAAACTTAGAAACTGATGTTTAGGCTACAAATGTGACTGGAAAAATAGTGCTATTTTCACCATTATGGCAAGGCTATGGTAAGACAGTAGCTTACAGAGGTGCTTTGCAAAGGGTCAAAACAAAGGTGGTGTAGGACTGTTAGTCAAATCAATCACTCCCTTCTCTATTGGATCTGCTCACACAGGCAGTGGAGGCACTGGTAAAACTTCTTTTGTTCATTGTTAATTAGGTAAGGCGTCGCACACAACGGTGGACTGTAATTCAACATTTTTCACTAAGAAATGGCCATACCTTTTTTAATTTTCCAAAATTTTTCTTTTGATGCCATTTTGTGGCTGAGATTCCGGGCTACCAAATATGCTATTAATCGAGTAGGTAAGAATACAAAATGTTGAGAAAAGGTCAACAACCTCACTCGGTCGGAGTGTGGCTATATTGCCATTTCCGAGTGAGAGTTGTTCAATTTACAGTCTACCATTGTGAACAAGCCTAAACACCGTAAATCCTGTATTGATCTCACCTTTTTTTTTATCAAACCAGCCTTTTAAAGTCCGCCCTCATGGATAAGGCTATGAAATAAATCATAGACCCACATTCTCTCTTTAAAGGGCTTCATACAGATTCACTCAGACAGATGTATGTAGCATTCGCGGTTAAACTTAGGTGCTACAATTCCAACTGGATGCATTCCAATAGAGAAGCTGAACTTATTGAACGGCTCTACAACCGTCAAAAAGAGATTGTTGTGCAAATGAGTTTTAAGTCTACAATGAAAGAAGATACATCATCCAGAAACACTGTCTTCGAGATCAAAGGTAGTCTTCAATGCTAAGTTTTTCAACGTTATTTCTTTTTCGGCCAACCCATTCAGACCTAGGTGCCGGGTTCCGAAAGTGCCGTGTTATTGAGGTCGCACTGAGTATCAAAAAATTATTTCTAGTCTACGTCATTGTCTTCTAGAAGTTAAAAACAGTATGACAACCCCAAAAATATTAAAGTCAGGAAGCTGATAGATGACACTAAATAATCCACTCTAAATTTTGGAATAAAAAATAACTAGAAATTAAAAAAAACATTTGAGGCTCGCAATGGCCAAACCAAATTGTACTGCTATCAGCTCACATGGATAGTTGGGATGTTGGTCAAGGAGCAATGGATGATGGAGGAGGCATGGCAGCAGTTACGAAGTTCTATATATATTTTACTAAAAAGTAGTTTTGTAGGTTTGGCAGGCATGAAATGTATATTGGATATGTCTAAAGGGATTCAGAGTACGCTCCAAAGAGGTAAAAATAAATCATTGTCTGTAACTTGACTTTCTTTCCTCAACTATTCCAATTCACAGGACAATACGAGGAGTATTTTGGACAGCGGAAGAGCAAGGATATTTTGGCTCTCAAGCTTATTACAACTCACACAGCAGAAATTCAAATGAAAATATTTTTTTTGTGTCTGAAACTGATAATGGGCATTCAAACCCTCAACTTTAATTCCTCACTTAAGTTTGCTGGAATGAAAGTCAAGTAAATTATTTTACTTGTCAAGAAAAACCAACTTTACATATTTATAGAAAAATAGAATTGAACAGATCGTGCAGTTGCTTAATGAATATGAAATTCCCTTGTCTGTTGAGATAGCACTGACCAGGTCAGGTTACATGTAAATAAGAGCGTCTTTTTCAACTTAAATTTTTCGAATGTTTAATTGCCAGAAAAAGCCTTTTTCAAAGAGGCCTACCAGCGGGGACCAGCAATATTTCGAAAATGTGCTCGCTTTCACTTGTTCATGATAAATCTGATATTTTTGACCTTATCCTACTTTTAAAAAGTAGGCAGAAAATTTTCGTCGGATCAGGAAGAACGCTTATACAAACAGTCATGAGAGAAATAAGTCGCTGATCCCCCGCCTACAAAATTTTAAAAAAAGTTGAAAAGGCAACCGTCTAAATAATAGTAAATTTTAACACGCACAGGGTCAAGTGTGGTCAGGGTAGTTCTTTGTTTAGAATTTCATGCATATTACAAATCTGCAAAAAAAGTTCTAAAAAATAAAAATAAAACAGGTTCAAGAAACACTTGACTAAAAACATTTTTTATGGAAAGTCGATTGGTGTTCACGTAGCCTATTTGCTTATGAATACGGCTCTTGAAATTGATAAATTGCTGTAAAATTTTATAAGGTATAAAGAAGAAGTACTGTTCAACAAGGGAATGTGTCGCCAATTAAAGTAGTCCCGTTTCTGGACAATATTGCAATGACAGTCTGGTCTCTTTAAAAAGCCCGTTTCGACAGCGGAGGACCTTTTAATATCATATTTGGGTTTTGGTGTTCGAAATTTTAAAATTTTCAGCGTTTACGTTGAAATTTGCGGTTTCAAATCTCATGAGTGTCTCGTAAAAAATATGATTAAGGCGCCGATAGGCGCCTATGCTCCTTTTTGAACAGTACTTCGAAAATCGTCAATAGAGATTGTCGAATCGTGTTGAAAATGTTTGAAAAAATACATTGATGCCAACCCAAAACTTTATACACAGATGACTGATAATAATTCTTTTTTAAAAGAAATTTTTTTATTTACATTCTCAAATTGGTTATCATTTTAATAAGTCTCTCTAAAAAGTGGCCCTATTGCACAATGGGCTTTTTTTGCCTTGGTCCCCTGTTGTTTTTTAATGTAATTTTTAGGCTAACACTTAGGCAAGGGTTTGTCTCGCGTGGTAAAAATGGACTAAAACATGAGTCTAAACATGTTTAAGTCCGTCCTAATATATGCTGGCCTACCCTCGCCTAAGCCTAATCCTAAAAAGTCCAAAAGCAACAGGGGACCAAGCACCCCCCCCCCATTGTGTAATAGAGCCAAAAATGTTTGTTTACTACAAAATAGGCTGAGGTTATGAAAAACAAAGTTAATGCAGTATACTAAAAATTCCTCTTCTTTCTCGAACCTCGCGGCGTTGATATATCTTTTATAAAAAGTAAAGTTTTCAATTTACAGGGAGATGTCGGTTTTTGGACAAAAGACAAAGTGCTGGAGTTAATTATTCTTCTGATAAAGGTTTATTTATTTATTGTGCAATCATCAAAAGCTGGCAACTTGCTAAACTTGTGAGTTTTTAGGTGCTAACTATTACTTTATTTTCACCACTCCAACGGCGACTACATGACTGTCTTCAAAGAGGGTGATATTGACTATACAGCTGCTATATTCTCTAGTCTTGCTCATGTCCTTGCTATATGATGATTGGGAGACTGATAACGCAAAAATACTGTATAAAATATAAGTAAAAAATTATTCCTTTATACATTAATAAAATTATATTTTAATATTCTTAATCGAAGTTCAGAGACTAGTAATCACTCATGAACTATGAAATTTATAATAGCGAAGCTGAAAATAGCGAGAAAAAATGGTTTTAGTCCGTTCTAGCAAGGGAGACCAAGGCATTTTTTCAGGGCACCACCAACACATATAGAACCGAATTGACTGTATCCCAAGAGTTAACTGTGTAGAAAGAGTTTACTATATATGCAGAGGCTGACTGTACACCAAAACGATTGCAATGAAACGCTCCACATTTTGCTTCTGTCGCAAATGAAAAGACTTGAAAATAACAATTGCAAAAAGCACTCATCATGATTTATGAGATTTATTTTCATGATTTATGATTTATAAAATCGCAGAATTGAAAAAAAATGAAAAAAATACAAACTTATGCAAAATTAGGAATTTCCGGTCGAAAAAATCTCATGGGATAACTAAATTTTCGGGATCTGGATTTTCCACTAAATCTTCGGGATCAGGATGTCGATTCGGGAGGATCTTGATCCGTGCACATCTCCATTCAAAAACATGGTAAAATACTCAAAAGATAAAAAGTCCAAGTGCCCGGAACTTAAGTTTTTATTGACCTGGGCTTAAAATACTTTTTGAGCTTCTGAGGTGATTGAGATCGATATGTGGTGTTTGGATGATTTTTGAAAAAAAGTGTATTAGAGGTGAGGCCATACCAAGCAAGGTCAATCTTGCTCATGGCTATCTTAAGCAGTCATAACTACCAAAACACTGGTAGTAGAATGGAAACTGGAAAAATTGATGTTGTCCATGCGAAGTTGTAATTAATATTTTTCGATCATTTATCGTCTTAAGCAAAAGATTGGTCATTTGCTTAATGGTTGGTCATTAAGCAACCTTATTTTTTACAGTTTAATATTGTTAATTTTATTAACAAATTAATGCCCAAATTTTCTCTCAGCTTTAGCTTCTGTGAAAGAAAGAAGCGCAAAGTTCCCCATTTCGTTTGTTGTTTTTATAACGTAATGAGACTAGTATGTTGATGTTGTTGAGACGCTTCTATTAATATTATTGAACTTCCTATTCCAAAACTTGACCTTGATTTCACTCAAAAAAGAGAAACAGGAGCTCTAGAATTGCGTTCTTTTGCATTTCTCCTCATTTAATGATGCATAGAAGCAATGTGAATAATGAGTGTAATTTTTGGTCGGTCTTTGCTTTGCAGGTCAACATGTAAGCTTTTACGGGTAATTATATAGCATCCGCCAAACTAGATTTATCTGTCCATCCAGGAACTAAGAATAAAGAGAAGAGAAAAGCAATAAAAGGATTTTTAAACCAACATTCTTGACATGAACCTTTTTTAGCAGCTGGTTTTAAACATTTTTAATGGCTCATTTAGAAACCCGGAATCGAATTCGGAGTAACGGATGTTGACGATGCGAAATACTCCCACTCCAACGCCGACTCAAACTTTTTCACGAAGTCAGAGTTGCAGTAGTTTGTGGTTAGTGAGCAAATTGTTTTAAAACTTTTTTATTTTAAAAGCTTCTTGATTGACCAAACTCTTAGTTTCAAGGCTGCCGCCACCAATAGCTCATAGCTGGGCGAAATAAACCAATTTTCGCATAAAACATGTCCATCAGAGATACTCCGACTCCGTGAACGGAAATCTGAGTGTTTGAGATATGCCGTTTGGAAAAAAAAGTACAAATTCGGGTTTTTATATTTTTTTCTGCCTTTGTTTCATGAAATACCGTGAATAGATTTTGTAGTCCTTGAGTCTCGCTACAACATAGAACTGAATTGTTATTACAGCGCTTGAAAAAAAGGTTAATTTACAGTCAAACCTCTCTACTATGGCACCCCAAAGTTCGTTCCCGCCTTGGGTCCGACACTTTTTTTACCTCGATTTTTGAAGGCTTTTGCCATTTCTGTTTTGACAGTCTGGTCCCAAATATCGTAAGGATTCCGATTTTGCCGATCGTTTTCAGAATTATAAAGAAAATTTTTCTAAAAAAGCAAAAACTCAGTTTAAAACAGAAATTTTTGAATTTTCCTGTTTTTAAACTGAGTTTTTGCTTTTTTAGAGAATTTTTTTTATAATTCTGAAAACGATCGGCAAAATCGGAATCCTTACGATATTTGGGACCAGACTGTCAAAACAGAATGGATAAAAGACTTTTGAAAATTCGGTAAAAAAAGTGTCGGACCCAAGGCGGGAACGAACTTTTGGGGTGCCATAGTAGAGAGGTTTGACTGTAAATCAATTACTTGTCAACTGTTATAAAGAATTGCATTTTTTAAAAAAGAACTGAAACAGTCATAAAAATTTTCTGGGAAATGTAATGAATCTTTCTTTTGACATATGAAATGGCAAAACATCAGTTAAAAAATAAGTGGTACATCATGTTTTTGTCTAGTCGAAATGCTGACTAAATAAGCAAATCAATTTTCGGAAATCAAATGAAAGCCCTGTATAACAGCAGAGCCTCGATATAACATACTTCTGGGGCTGTCTGGGGCTGTCTGAAAGGTATTTACTGTATTGAGACTAGAATTTAAATGATTTTATATTTTCGAAACTTCAAACTTAGAACTTTTACAAAAATTCTTTTTAAATATTTGATTTCTATGTTTACATTTATATCGGCCAAAGAAGACAAAGTCTTGCAAACTGAATCGACTTTGCTGATAAGAAAGGGACCCTGACTGTGACCTGGGATTAGGGGAAGCTTGCACTGATGGATTTTTTTCTGCATTTTATTGTAAAAAGTGCTTTTGTTTTCTGCCAAATCTGGCTTTCCAGCTCTGAAGGTTACAAGGCGTCATATAGCGATCTTTCAAAGTTCTGAAAACACCTCGATACCCTTACCACGGTCTTCATAACTGCCCATAGGTCATTCCAAATTTTTTGTGACCTTCAGAGGTAGGAAGCTTAATTAACAAGGGATTTCACGCACTCCACGAGAATAGTGCCTTTCAAAATGTTCAACAAAATTTTCCAAGTCACAGTCAGGGCCTTTCTTTTGTAAGCATAAATTTGCCCAGTCAGTTTTGAAGTTTACATTGACAGCTATTTTGTAGCTAAAATTCTTTCAGCGATTAACTGACCGAAAATCTTGAGAGTGAAGCACAGAATTTTGATACTTTTACAGTCAAACTTCTATTGACGACCCCATCTCAAGTCGTTCCCACCTATGGTTCAATACTTTTTAAAGCTGATTTTGAAAGCGCTTGTCAGTTATGTTTTCACAGTTTGACCGCAAATATCGCAAGGATTCAGATTTTGCGATCTTTTTCAAAAACCTAAAGTTTTTTGCCTTTAAAACGCCAAACTCGATTTAACCACCCTTTTAAAAATGAGAGAGTCGTTATATCGAGGTTTTGCTTTTTAATGTTAAAACACTAAAAGCAAAAACTTTAGGATATTGAAAAACCATCGGTCAAATCGGAATGCTTGCGATATTTGCGGTCAGACTATGAAAACATAACTGAAATCAGTACAAAAAAAAGTCTCGGCCTTAGTGGAACGAACTTGAGGTAGGGTCGTTAAATCGAGGTTTGACTATATTTGCTTCTAGTTTCCAAATTCTGAAATATTTTGTGCTTGAGCGATATTTCTATTATTTTCAAGCCACCTGTAGAGAAAATCAGGCGATATTTCACGAATCGAATAATGTGAATATTTTTAATTAGCAATACGTAAAGCATTTTAAGGTTTCGCTTGCCTCTTGAGCCTCTATAAGTAACTTAATCCCCCATGCCTATTCTTTTCTCCTTTATTTCAACTGGCACTTAACGTAAAAGTAGTTGAGAAGTTGCTTCCAAAACGGAATCTGATTATTTGCATTTCCTTTCTTGTCCTCTCTACCAAAAAATTAGGCTGCGGGTAAAAAAGGGTGGAAAGAAAGTGAAAGGAAATTTCAATTTTCTTTTGAAGGCTGTGCAGGCTCAAGAATAAAGCGAATGCGCACCATCTATGAATATTCATCATGCAACTGACAGACCGCGGAAGAGCGGCCAATTTGTCAATTTCTTTGCTCTAATAATAATAATACTAATTAAACAAACATTTTCGTTTAGTTTAACCTGCCATATTTTCTGTATTTGTTTCAATCAAAATGCTTTAATTAAATTACAGTTCATTATAAGTTCAATTATTATCAGTGTTTTCAAAAGTCAAGGTCAAGTTCAAAGGTCAAGGTCAAGGTAAAACTTGACTTTAAAACTTCAAGTCGTTTTTCTCGATTTTAGTAAGGAAAATGGGGCTGAATTTTTTTTTCCTATCCCTTAAAGTCAAGATTTTGCGCTGAACAAAACGTACTTTTCAGAATAACGATATAATTTTGCACGATGAGATATAGCTAAAGTCAAGGTAAAATCACCTTGATTTTAGCGAAAGTCAAGGTCAAGGTAAAATCAAGGTGATTTTACCTTGACTTTAGGCTATATCTCATCGTGCAAAAATTATATCGTTATTCTGAAAAGTACGTTTGTTCAGCGCAAAATCTTGACTTTAAGGGATAGGAAAAAAAATTCAGACCCATTTTCCTTACTAAAAATCGAGAAAAACGACCTTGAAGTTTTAAAGTCAAGTTTTACCTTGACCTTGAACTTGACCTTGACTTTGAAACACTGATATTATCACGGTATTTCACTAATATTAGACCCTCTTCTCTCAAGTATAAGCGGTATCACACCAAAGCCCCTGCACCATCAAGTTTGAGAGGCTGCATCTCAGGGTTGAGTCAATATTTTTCAAAGCTTTTATAGAGTTTTCTTAAATGTCTTAAGCTCTACCGATTTCGATTTTTTGGATTTTGAATTTCGGCACTTATTTATTCCGGGGGGGAGGCGCAATTTCACAATTTTTCGTAAATGATGTTTAAATATCTCTTAAGTTATTCTCACACTCTGAAAACAATAAAAACAATGTTTTCAACCATTTTCTAACATAAGAATTCAATCTTTCGAAAAATAAATTGTTGACTGATATCTGATATTTTGCACTGAGGGACCAAGGGGTATGAAGATTTCGGTCAAATTTGTAGCCAAATTATTTTTTTCAAAAATGGATTTTTTATTTGAAAAGGGTCAGAAAACAAAGGTTTTATCGCGTTTCGAGCATAAAAATTACAAAGTCGACGTTTTAACATGATTTGTAAAAAATATGAAATGCGCCTCAGGACTAAATAAGTCTCGAATTTTCACCCGAAATCTCAGGAACGACCTAAAATATTTTCGTATTTTGGGAATCCAGCCTTGATAGGAACCCGGGCTTTTACAGGGCGTTCAATAAAAACTGGACCACTTTTGATTTCGCGCCTTTTTGCATTTCGTATTAAGTTTCAACTAGGGTTGGTAAACGGGAAAATTCCCGGAAAAATCCCGATTTTTCTCGAGAAATTGAATTTTCCAGGGAATTTTCCGGGAAAATTAAATTTTCTCCGTGAAATACCAACTCTAGTTTCAACCAGTTTTTTTTCGCTAATAATCGGATCAATATATTCTCTATGTGATTAGATACCTTTTTAGCAATTCTCAGCTATAACCAATTTAAATTATTGGCTTTAACTTCATTTTTTGCGGATTTCACCGCTCCGTGGAAGCCCTTGACAAATTTTTTTCAAAAATGATGCAGTTTTTACGGTACGGTAGGTCTATCAAAGGGAAGATGAGAGGGAGATTCATATAGCCTAAACCACAGGTTATAATCGAAGGTTCTAAGGTGCATATTTCCTACCCTACTTTTCACACCTTTTTACAAGTTTGGTATGAAAATGATCTTCAGGCTGCAAGCTATGCAACGGCGCCATCCGCTGCTCCGGTTAAGCTGCAGGCCAAAAGATCACAGGCAACCTGCTTTTGTCCCAAAATCCATCATTAAATGGTTTTATTGGAGTTTTCTGATTATTTTCAATCACACATGTTTTATCTACTAATGTGTAGCCAAGATTCTAGGCTTTTTCTGGACTATAATAGAAATAAAAAAATGACATTTAGTCAGAAAAAAATTTAAAAAAATTCTATTACATGCCAATCTACCCTTCAGACGTACTCTTTTGTCGCTGAGTTAAACTTTTGCTAGCTACCAGTTTTCTGAGGCAATTTCGGTGAACAAATAATAGAATTCTGACTCTAAAAAGTTGCCATACCTTTTGAGAAGTTATTTTTGTAGAAAATATTGAAAAAATCAAACTTTTTGCACTTTTAGGAGGGCCTTGCAAAATAGCTTTAATTTTTCTATCATTTTTGGTTTTTCGCTCAAAGCTTTAAATTTTTAACGCTAAGTTAAAATTACAAAAAATAATATATACATCAGGGATGGGAATAATTTTTTTTGGAAAAAGTACATTTGCCAAAAAAGTACAATTTGGTCATTTAGTGGTCATTTTAAAGTGCCATTTTATCCAGTGCTTATTGCCATTTTGAAACAAAAAAAAATTTGACGTAAAACTTCAAAAGTAAAAAGATTTGGGTACAAAAAGTACACATCTTTTGAAAAGTACGATTCCCATTCCTATATACAAACAAAAATATTGAACTGCCTTTTTTAAAGACGTGAAATGACAAATCTTTAAGAAAGAACCTCCTAGCTTATATGCTTAACTTTTTGCCAGCCTAAAGCCGATTATTAAAATCAAGTCTTTTGCTGCTTTTTTAAATTCAAAACTTTTTTTTCGTGTAACCAAAAACTGTAGATATTTATGTCTCATTGTTACAGTGAATAAGACTAGACGAAAAGAAAAAGGTGTGAGCAGTATTAGTATCAACAACGTACAGGAAGCAGGCAAAAGAACAATCTGCTTCCGACAGTTTGCAAGAACAAAAACAATATTTGTGGATTTATTTCCAGAAGAGCAGAGCACTCTCGCACATTTACACATCTGATTATATTCTTCACATCATTCCTGAGACAGCAGAAGAAAAGCAAAAATTATTTTTGTTTCGGTGAAGTATTTTTGTAAAAATATATTTGAAATAATATTTATTTATTTTATTGAAGTATTAGCTAGGTATGATAAAAAGTAAATAATTAGCTTAATATTTAGTATATTATTCCCTTCAAAGTTAGTATCTATAGCTACAGTTGAGCTGCGATAACTCGGCACCTTTTTTATAGTAGGGTGCCGGATTATCGATGTTTGACTGTATATAATATTGCAGGGTTCGTAATGAAAATTTTCGAAAAAAGGACATTTAGGTAAAAAAAAGATTTATTTCATTTTATCCAGTGCTTATTGCTATTATTAGCGAAAAAAAAAGATTTTGACTAAAAACTTTAAAATAAAAAAAGATTTTGGGTCCTGAAAAAGCACAGATCTTTTTAAAAAGGACGATTACGAACCCTGGATATTGCCATGTAAAGTATGTTTGTGTGCAAGTATCTACTAGCAGAACCCACCGTAAGGAGAAAAAAGTTTTACTTGAAATTGAATTTACCTACTTAATGCATGAATTTTTCCACTAAATTTTCGAAATAACATTTTCTCAGTGTTTTCTTACCATTTTTTAGATTTTTTAAAATCAGCATTTAGCCCTATTCTAGTTTTTACTATTCTAGTTTTTGCCAACTGGGCCACCAAGTCTAACATTCGCCAAGTTTTTCAATATATGTTTTGACAAAATATTGTGCTTATTTTGACAAAATAGAATCAAATCATATATGTTGGTTTAAATAAATAATTTTTGTAATTAAAAAAGCACAAAAAGACAACTATATTTTAGAAGTTTTGTCATGAAATCGTCATTATTATATTCACACTGGAATTTCGGCTAAGTCTTTACAATGAAGCGGAGATCTAGTGCCAGAAATCTAGCGCCTGGAATTAAAAAACAGTAGTCTATGTCGCATTTTCTGTAAGAGTTACTGAAATTACGCAAAATACTTTTCGTGTCAAATTCAACTTGTAAAATTTTACATTTAATCTTTTTCACAAAATAATTAAAAACATTTTAAAAAGGGCAGCAGAGATTCTATAGTACAGATAAAATAAAGATTTTTGTGCAAACCTTGTAATTTTTTATATAAAGAAAACTGTGATACAGATTGTGTCCAAAGTTCAGGACGACGAAAATGCGCTTTAGTCATTTTTGTCCTTCCTTTAAACAATGCAAATATGATGCATTATTAATTGTGTTTAGACATTTTCTTTTTCGCTAGGATGTTGGCATTTCGCTTTTATTTCTGCTTTAGCACTACTGCTGATAGCGCTTGAGCAGTAGTGCTGCTCATACAAAACGAGAGTTTTTTCTTCAAACAATCAAGTTAATTGTACATTAATTCCATCGCATTTGATATCGTTAATGAGTCATTATTAGCGATAGTTAAAGACCATGGTTTTTGCGCGCAGCGGTCGTCCGCCACAATTTAAATTTTTTTTCCTAATCATTGACTTCTGTACGGATTTTCATCTTGGTTTCTAACAAACCACGGCCTAGAATTCAATTTTAGGCGTAGTTTGTTAGAAACCAAGTTTAAAAATCCGTACAGAAGTTTAATGACTAGGAAATTTGTTTGAATTGGCGGTGGACAACCGCTGTTCGCAAAAAATGGTCCTTTATCAAGTCATTATTGTTGTGTGAGTTAGTGGATGGGTGTTCAAGTGAGGTTCATTGACGCGTGCAATTGTGCAATTGACAAGTCCTTATTTTGATTTATCGTGGATTAATGACTGCGCACTGTAATAACTTCCTTCCTTTTTTGGAAAGTGGTCCCTTTTTCTATTTGTAAGATCTTTTGACCATTCATTTGTAATTTACGCTTACATGTAGTTTTTTTTGTCAATAAATTTTTGCTTATTGCAACCACCAATTTATTGTGTTTTACTTAGCCAGCCTAGTCTATTTTCGTTAATAATTTTTTTACATACAGTCAGAACTCGTTTTTTGAAATCGTTGTTTTAAATATCACTGGTTTTGTGTTTAAGGTATGACTTCTCATTTTTTAGTGTTAATATGGCGATTCCATATTTTCTACAACCAATATTACAGAAAGATCAGCATATTTTTGGCTTATTTATTTTTGTGCTAATCCTAAAATTGAATGAGTGCCATTTGCCAGACCCTCCAGTCTTTTCTACTGTTCAACACTATCCCAGTATTTGTTATTTACCCCCAGGTATTTTTTCATTTTAGATTTTATTACAGGTGTTCAAAAGTCCTTTGTGGCGCTAACAAAATAACATATAAAACTGTACGATTAGTTTCAAAATTCTGCAATCGCTATCTTGTGGAGCATAGTATAGTCGGCTCGGAATCGATATTTGGACCGCAACCGGAATTTCGCTTTTGCCAAAAACAAAACCGGAGCCGAAAAAATTTTTTTGAAAAAAATGGCTGCCGCTTTACATGCAGGATTGGCAAGCGCCGACGAAGCACCGGCTTAGTTGTGCTAAGCGTCAGCGCTTGCTTAATTAAGCTCGGAGCTTATTTATAAGCGTCGGAGCTTAAAAATAAGCGCCGGCGTTTAGAGGCCGGCGCTTAAGCAAGAGCCGGCGCTTAGCCCAGCGCTTATAAGCGCCGGCGCTTAGGTCCAATCCTGTCTATATGATGTTTTGTTTATTTTGATATTTAACAGAAAAAAATTCGTTCAAAACTTGAAAATACGTGTTCAAAATCAGCCGAGCAAGAGAAAAATCATGATAAATTTGAGCTCGGAATTGCTACCGTATTTATTCTAATAGAAGGCCACTCCTTATTTTCGGCGAACAGACAGTTAAAACTTGACTTTTAAAACATAAGCCAAAATTGCTTTGGTCTCCCATGTTTTCTATTTGAATATATTTTCCCACATTCATACCTCGACATAATGATGCCCCTAAAACTTTGAATCCCGCTTGGGTCTAACACTCTTTTTAACAAGTAGGTTAAAAAAATGTCAGACTTAGCTTGTGTTTCAAAAATTAACAGGGGGGGGCAAAACATTTTTCGGGTTAATGTTTTTCGATTCTCCAGACAAGATTCTTTCTCTGTTCGTCAAAATTCTGAAAAAAGTAAATTGACTATACTCTAAAAGATAGTCTTGTCGGTATTTTTGAATCAAACCGTACAGTTCGATATGTTTTAAGTTTTAATTTTTAATAATTTTCTTCACACTTCCACTATTTTTCAGACTCTGGTCTTTGCAAAACTACAGTGAGTCATGAAGACATTGGCAATAACAATGATCCTGAGCAAGGCTACCCTCTGTTCGCTTCTCAAGCCAGTGATAGAAAAAGACGAGAAAATCAATTGATCACTCGCTACTACTTCGATGTAGCCACTGAACAATGTTATCCATTTGGGGCACAGAACTGTGGTGGTAATGAAAACCGATTTGAGAGCTTGGTGGAATGTCAAACAAGGTGTCGTCTTACTAAGGAACAGCCTTGAATGCCAGATTCATTGGTTGCTTTTTATATATTAGATTTTTCTGTGATCTTTAGTCAAAACTAGTGTATTTTTAACTTTTGTAGAAATATTAACACATCTAATTGTCAAAAACTGTTCAAAACTGTTTTGTCAAATACGGGTCATACTTCTTATTGTTCTTAGCACTTAAATGACTGACCATTTACGACAATCAAGATTTTTCTATTTTAAATTTAAGTACTATCACCACTCAAGACAAATAGCCCTAAAATATGTGGCCTACTTTGTATTTGATTTCAAAAATCCATCTTATCCATGATGGGGGGGGGTCTTTTCATGCTCTTTTTACATCCATAATACCCATACTTACCATATTTCAAAAAAAAAGTTTCTCGCCAACCACTTATATGTCAATTTTAGTTGCAAAACACCAAAATCATGTATTTTTTGCCTAAAAGCTTTTTTATTTTTCAATAAGTCAGGGATATCTTTTATATCGCAAATGGCGGAAATGGGAATATTTATTATCTAAAAATCGTCAGAACTAAAACAACTAATTAAATTATCTTGAGGCAAAAAAAATCATTTTAGTTTTTTTTTTCGCATTAAACTTGTCACAGAACTGCGCCTGGTTTCAAATTATATTTTAAAGTAATTTGTTGGAGGTGGTGAATTTTACTCATAGATAGAAAATATAAATAAAAAGTTTATTTTAATTTTAGAAAAGTCTGAGTTGTCGTAAATGGTTTGCCATTTAAGTGTTTGATAAATAAATTTTTTCAAATAAAATAAAAAACAAATACATAATTTTGTTTGTTCATAATTTGATAAAGAATTTGAATAACACACATAAAATGTTTCAATTAGAAACACCGCATTTTAAAGTCTTTACATAGTATGACAAGACATCTGGTGCTAGTGGAGAATCAGTCTTCTTTTTTTTTTGAAAAAATCAACAAGGGTACCAAGGCATATCTTTAAAAAAAATCAACAGGGGAACCAAGGCAAAAAATGGAAACCGATCATCCACTTATGCCAGACATCCTTTTAAAGTACTGAAATATAAAAATGCGAGACTGATTGCTACCACCCTCTAAGTATACTTAAGAAAAATTAGGTTACTACTATGCTGTTGGTCTCCAATGTGTGACTAAGCTTTAGCATACCTCTAATGGCAGGTATAACTTCTGTTTATACTCACAGATGAATTATTTTTCAGCTATATAAAATTTAGAAAAAAGTTAAGTCTATTTTGAGATTATCGCTAGAGCTCATTGGAGTTAGGAAAACGTAATGGGACGATGCATTTTTCTATTAATTTTTCTGTTCAAACTTTTCAGGTAGATTTTGGGTATGCCTTTTATTTAAAAAAACGGTCCGCTCCGAATGAAAATTTCAAAAAAAAGAACGTTTGGGTAAAAAAGGACATTTTGACCATTTTTGAAGTGAAAGGGTCATTTTATTCAGTGCTTGTTGCCATTTTGAAGCGAAAAAAAAAAGATTTTGACTAAATTTTCAAAAATAAAAAAAGATTTGCGGTGCCAAAAAAAGGACAAATCTTTTAAAAAGGACGATTCGGAGCCCTGTAATAAACCCTAGTTACCAGCACCATGCAAAAGATATGTGTGAAGAGTTGATCTTCGTTTTTCACTTTTAATTCTTCTTCTCGGTCACCTGGTTGTCCAGTAGCACTATAGCAGTGTTTGCCCACCACCCTCTTTGCAACACCACCAACATGCTAGTGAGAAGAACACAAGATTTAGTGGTAGTACTGCTACTTATTCTTCTTCGCGCACACTTGTTGTATTGTGTTCTTGTGCGCTACATGAACTTCAACCCTCAACCAACTGACCACAATGACCAAAGTAGCCAAGCGACGTTCAAAGAGTAGAGGAAAAAATTTCTTGGTTTTTGTTGTTTTCACTCAGCACTATTCATAATCGTTTTATACACTAAAATACAGTTTTCTAGTGTAGAAAATATATTTATTCCAAAATATACCTGTTTATTGCATATTCAGTCATTCTTTGTTGTTTCGCGCCGACAAAAGATCGGACTTTCGCGGAAATTCTCTCAAAAAGAGTCTCTTTTTTGCAATCTGGTCAATTTTTTTTAGTTTATATTACTATTATAGCTTTAGATTCATTTTTAAATATTTCCATTTTAGCAAACCATGGGGAGTTTTACAATCATTTATTTTGCATAACTCTTTCTGCATTTTGCTGATTCACTTTTAAGACATTCTACAAAATAAAAAAATCTATCAAGTCTCTCGGTGCAGAAAAAATGGTACTTATTTACAAAGCTCCCTCACCTTTGTACAAACATTTTATTCCAAAATTTTTATCTTAAGACTTTTTTATCAGTTAAATCACACGGAAAAATCGCTGGTTAATTTTTTTTCTAAAAAGTTTTCGTCTTTCATGATAAGAAACTATTTTATTGAGAATAAACAAAATTTTAAATTTGAAAAAAGCAGATTGCAATGAAGGGATCACAAAATTAACAATTTTGATATATTTATCTGTTGTTTTTTTTCTTTGTACCTTGATGTTTTCTTGATGCCACTGTCAACTAACAATCAAATTAAACAGGGTGGCGCAAAATCAATGGGAAGTTAATAAAAAATTTCCCATCGCTTTTAACAAAAAAAATCGATAACAGTAGCAAAGCTACCTAGGACCTTTGTGCTTGTGCTCGTCATCACAGCCGGCCATTATTGTGGAGGTTTGAATTTGAAATTTGACAGTGACTTTGATATTATAAAAGCAGTTTTACAGGTAAATCGACCATGCTGAACGCAAATTCAGTGTTAGAATTGAGAATTTGCTAAAAAAATTGAGAGTTAGAAAGTTGAAAAAGTTCGTGATAGAACTTCAGGCGCTGTTTTACCCGTTCGAATCCCTTCTTTTTCCGAATTTTTTTTAGCCATCCTGTTGATGTGAAATACCACACAAACGCATAGTTTATTATGCATGGCCTTCCCGGTGTTAAAAAGTAAATTTTTACTCCTGTGTGTGTTATATCCAGCAACAAATGCATAAGAGTAGGCATGTTGACAGATTTGTGGTGGGAGGAAAGGTGAATGAGTAGTAGTAGTTATATGTAAAAGGGATGCAGGAAAGAGATGCATAATATTATTTATTTCTACCAAAATGACCATTAGCAGGAGAGGATGAGAGGAGATTTGCTATGATCAAATCCGATCCTCGGTCACTGCATACACACACTCAGCTGCCAACTAAGAGTGGAGAGCATGGGATACTGACCTGGATTTCACTATTTTAATTTTTAGTTTTATTAATTTTGCATTTAAATTGGTTTCATTTAGTTATTAGAGTTTTTTCTAGTTAAATTACATGTATATTAATAAAATTTCAAAGGCTGAGAGTGCTTACTCGAAAATCGTTAAAATTTTAGATTGGCCAGAGAATATCAAAAACTTTTAAATTTTTTAAATGATTACATCATTATTATTTCTTTCCTTATTCTTATAATTTTTAGTTAATATACACCGTGTCATCAAAAGTATCATCACATGTAAAACAGCCTGACCGAATTTCAAGAAGTTCCAGAGTTGCTATAGATATTTTTATAAAATTTTGATGGACATAACAAAAAATTTCACGGCACTATGTTAGAAGAAATAAAAGCAATTCACAGTAATTTTTCTTTTTTGAGACAAGCTTAAACAACAGGAACCGAGGAAAATTGTTATTTTAACGGTAAAGACCTAATGAAAAACTACGATAAAGGGCAGGGATGAGGATCGTACTTTTTAAAAATATTTGTACTTTATTTAGGATTCCCGATCTTTTTCATTTTCAAAATATCTAGTCAAAATCGAAATAGTCGAAATAGAAATATCTTTTTCCGCTTCAAATAAGCACTGCATAAAATCACTTTTTTCTTCAAAAGTGTTTTTTGAGTATTTTTTCTTTTTTGAGAAAAATTTCAGTCCCATGTTTGTCAAAGGAGCATGCCTGTGAGTCACACGAAAATTGCTAGCAGAATTCCTTTCTCTGTCCAAAAATTTCGTTCGTCTAGTTTTCTGCCGAATTTTTAAAAGTTGCAAAGGTCATCTTGATGTCTGGTTTTATGCAAAACGAATGAAAAGCGAAAAAAATGGAAACTCCACGCTTTCATTTGCGATATAACTCACGGGCATGTCTCTGTAAAAACAGTCTCTGTTTATAAATATCCTGTATTTTAGATATTATAAATATTTTTCATTGCTTTATCTTCAAGTCTAAAAGATAAACCCATCTTGTAGTTTGAGCAATAAAACTTGTTCTTTGTCACATAGATCTTTAGTATATCTTGTATGCATGGCCTTGAAGAAAACTCTTTGTCTCGCAAACGGTCAGTGATTATTGATCAGTACGTCGGCTCGAGAAAAGTTGCGCCTTTAACTTTCTCAATACTTTCAATTATTCTTGTAGTTTAATTTTTTTGATACAGTTATTATGCATCATAATTTCAGAGGTTGAGATCTTATTCACATTATTATGACCACACTGATCTCCCTGTATATTTTCTTAATATCATTTTTGTTAAAACGAGTGATAGCCAGCCTGCCAGACCCACCAATATTTGCTGCTGTTCAACATTACCCCAGTCTTTGCTACCTTCCACCTGGTAAAAAGATTTTTTTGACTCGAAGGGGTATGCATGTGCGTTCAAAATGTTAAGGCGGGCCAACAATTTTTTTTAATCGTTCCATCAGGTTGATGCACAATTTCTTACAAAATGTTTATGCGATAAATTTTTTTATCCAAAGTTATTCAGCACTGAGCATTTTATATATAAAAAAGTTTGTTTTTTTTCCATTTTCTTTATACTCAAAAATTTTTTTTATAAAAAATTGGAATTTCGGCTCCACAATTTGGTCTATTCAAATATATCTCACATCCGTTACGAATTTGGAAGGTGCATTGCAAGAATAGATTTTATTGTTTGCACTATTTCGTAGCGGAGATCAAGAGCTACAAAAAAAACGTTCTAAAAAGAACTTTTGCATAGAAAAATGTTTAGATATGGCCTTTTAAGACAAAATCAAAATGATCAAAATCCAAGTTTTTCAGATTTTATGGCTTGGTTTTTTTTCATAAGGCTATATCTTTACAGTTTCACATTCAAAAACTATTCTGTAAGATGGATTTTGTAGCTTTTGAACTGCGCTACAACACAGCGCTAAGAATTTTTGTAACGTTTATACTTTTGTGATCAAACTTTTGGTCACTTCATGCTTGTCAACACCTTAAAGTAACCTCACAGGTCTTTCGAGTCAAATAAAAAATGTTTTAGAATTTTTCAAAAAAGGCCCATATACCATTTGAAAAAAAAAAGGTGCAGGGCTACAAGATCATATGTCTAGTACATTTTTACAAAATAACTTTCAGTTCTGATATTCAGCAACCAAATTCGTAGCGAATGTAAAAACGGAGATTTGTCTTTACCAAATTTAGACGGATTACATTGCGGACGCAAAATTCGAAAATTTTTACATAAAAAAGCAAAGTGTTTTGATGAAAAAGAAAGTAGAAAAAGAGTTTTCTTCTGGTATATAACATATCTATTAGAGAATTACTTTGGATCGATAAATTTATCACATAAACATTTTGTAAGAACTTATGCATCAACCTGATATTTTTCACTTGTTTTGAATGAAATATAATATTGATAACCTCATACTACTTTTGAAAACTAGGCAGAAAACTTCAAAAATCTTGACAAAAACAAATGTATAAATGTTTCGAGAAAAAAAAGAAATTCTGATCCCCGCCTTTTATCCGTATCGAGCACGGGCATGCCGCTTTTAAGAAAGCAAAAAAGTTATGAATATTTAGACTCTGGTCTTTGTGCACCAGAAAGAACAAACCAAGACACAGAATATTCCAACGATGGAGCTAGCAAATATAACCGAGAGGACGAAGAATATAATAACAACATCAGTAGACTTTTGACCCGCTACTACTTCGATATGGCCACTGAACAATGCTATCCATTTGGGGCACAGAACTGTGGTGGCAATGAAAACCGATTTGAAACGCTACTAGACTGTCAGAAACGCTGCAGGATGGGAAGTTTTAGAGCTTCAAACACAAAATTATAATGTAAATAAATAGTAATAATAAATTGTATTTATTATAAAAATCTTTCTGTTCACATTAAAAAATTGAACAAAAACATAAAAAAAGTATAAGCTAAGTAAGATTGTTAGAAAATAAAGAACGCTTAAAACAGTAGAAATCAGCGATTTTACAAATTGTAAATATATTTTAAAAAATACGCCCAGAATATTTTTTATAGCTAAGCATGAAAAATTTTTGCATGTTTAGTGAACTCAAAAATATATTAAACCTTTGCCGAAATATAAGCTTTTTTATAAAAATATCTATCTCTTGGGTTTCTGTGTCTAGTCGGTTTGCAGTCGTTTAAAAGACCATAGCTGTTGCCGATAACGAGAATTTCACTCCTTTTAGTGCGCGCGAGATACTATTTTTATTTCTAAAAATATCCAGGAATATCTTTTAGTAAACTAATAAACATCAAAAAATCAACACCGTCGTGTAGAATCGAACCCACTGGCAATTAAGAGCAATTTAGCAATTCCCACTAGCAATTTCTAATTTAGACCGGCTAATGCGCATAACCACTGCATTACCAAGGGACTTGTTCGTCATTCCCAATTTTAGCCCAAATATTTTCATTTCAAAAATAACACAAAAAAGTGTCTCGCGCGCATTCAAACTTGTGAAATTCTCGTTGTCAGCAACGGCGATGATCTTTTAATCTCGATCATCAAAAAGACGTATGAATTTGATTTTGAAAGTTCACATCTTTTCACAGGTTCAACTTTTTCTTCAAATATGCTCTATCCTCATCAAAAGAAGTAAATGTCATCTTCTCGCATACCGCCTTGATATCAGCGTACAGATCAGAACTTCTAAAATGAATTATGGTTTAGCGACTACTCAAAGGGAGGCTAAAGCCGTTTTGATCGAAAAATTCAACATCGCTGGCACAGTGAATAAGCTTTTGCGTTTGTTGGTTTGAAATGGGTCGCAGGTTCGATCACACTAGCTAGCACACTAGTTATTTTGTCTTGTTTGCTCAATGTCTAGGGGTAATTTGGGTTGCAGATCCCAAATCTGGCTTTGAAAAAGCCGAATCGTACCATTAAATTGGTCTAACAAGATAAAATAAATAGAGAAGATTCGAACCTGCGCACCAGTTTGAGCTATAAACACAAATGGTAATCCACTGCGCCACCGAGGTTGGATTTTCCAACCTGAGGAGCTACCCCTCCCCTCCCCTCTAAATAACTCATGTTGAGCGACTTCGAAATTCACCAGCATCTAGTTAATCTGCATTCCCGTGTTCAATTTCTCACTTTACAGATTTATTTTAAAGGCTTTAGTCGGGTTGTGATTTTTTTTGTATTACGTGTTTTCCAGCTGGTTACCTAGTCCAGGGACGTATCCGGTGGGGTGTGGCTAACCGGGCTGAAACCTACCTAATCATCTTGGACAGAATTTTTATTCATTTTCTCACAAAACAACCAAATTGAAGCTTTAAGAGGCAAAATCTCAAAAAAATTCAGCAAACCCCTGCTCTAAATGCAAAAGTTCCTCCGCCTTTAAAAGGGCTTTTCAACGAGTACAAACTTGCAATTTTCCTTTAATCTACACCGTGTCATCAAAAGTATCATCACATGTGAAACAGCCTCACCGACTTTCAGGAAATTCGAGAGTCGCTATTGATATTTTAATCAAATCTTGATACAGTCAAAACTCCCATTAACGTAATACCCGAAAGTTTAACGTAACGTAACACCCGAAAAAATTATAACGGGCATAACGGGACCACTTTGAATGGCGACACAGACACAGCCGACCCAAATACGATATAGAGATTCAGATGGATTAGATACAGGTAAATTACCCTAGATACCAATTTCAAACTCACAAATATCTTTCTCCAAAGCTAGCCAGACTTGTCACAATCAATTTCCCTGCGTTTTCTGGGCGTTTGGCTAGCTAAACACATATTTACGTGATAATAAATTTTCTGCGTTTTTTTTACAAAATTACTCACTTCAACAGCTGCACAAACATTGGCACCAGAAGAAATGCCTGCGAGGATTCCTTCTTCTTCAGCCAACCTGTAAAACATATTTCAGTATTATATTTAAAGAAATTTTATAAGATATACCTCTTGGCCATTTGAAGGGCATCTTCACTTTTTACTCTAAGTGCTTCTTCATAGTTTCCATCTCTCAAGAAAGGCACAACCAGGCCCACCCCAATGCCTTGAAAATAATTCAACATTATAAGAACAAAGTTAACAATTTACCAGCAATCTTGTGATTGCCTGCAGGATGACCATTTAGTACAGACGACTCAAACGGCTCCACCGCAAACATTTTGACTTCTGGCTTTTTCTCCTTCAAGTATTTGCCAACACCTGTCAGAGTTCCACCCGTGCCAGCTCCAAACACACATATATCAACAGCACCTTTAGTTTGTTTCCATATTTCAGGACCTGTGTTCTCGTAATGGGCTTCGATATTGGCTGGGTTCTCGAACTAAACAATCTTGTTTGTATTGATAAACACGTTAGAGAAATAGAGCAAAGAACCTGGTTAAGAATGTAGGAATTGGGAATAAGAGCTTGAATTTCATTAGCCCTGTCATTAACTCCTGCAAAACCAAGAGTGCGGTCTGTAAGAAATACCTCAGCTCCGTAGGCTTTGGTCAAAATACGCTGAAAACATACAAATATATGTACAACTTGTTAATTTTTGCAAATTTTGCAACTGATTAAAAAAGTATGCTCGCTTAGGGAGAAAAAAGCAGGGTGCCTTAGAGTGTCATTTAACTGTGCTACTGAAAATTTTAATTATGCTACCAGATCAAAAACGCTGTGCAAAATCGAAAATATGCTACTTTTCAAATTGCGAATCTTGCTCAAGACAATAAATATTTGAATCTTAAAAAAACCCCAAAAATGAAGCTCACATACTTATTTGCTTGAGTGGAATTCAAAAATTGACAGTAAGTTATTAACCTTAAGAACACCTTTTAAACAAATCTACTATGCTGAACACGGATCCGGTGTCAGAATCATAAGTTTGTTACTCGAAGCTTCGAAAAGTAGTTAAATAAATACTTTTTGAGATTTTTAAAAGAATTTTTTTTGCAAACAGCAACAAGGGCGAACAAGATGAGTTTTTTCGGGTGGGACGCTAAAACCATTAAAGCAAAAGCAGCCTCTTACAGCCTCTTACCTATCTAACAAATTATTAGAGCAGGGGAAATGCTCTAAAATCAAAGTATAAAAGAACAAGGTGTGCACCCAATAGTATTTGAACCTGTGACTCAGAAAATCCCTTTTAAAATTCAAAAATGCCTTAATCCCCCTGTGGTTTTTCGATACTTTTTTTGGCCTTCTCATCCCAACTTTTTGGCCTATGGGCACGAGATCTCAACGAATTTGATTGAAAGTTGCATACTGGCTATGCAATGAGACCAAACTCTAATTTACGAGTGAAAAACAAGTTTGCGAGGTTCTCTTATCAGTGTAAGTGTGGTATTACCAATTTATAGCATGCTTAGTAGCCGATCTTATTATCGAACTTTTTAAACACTTACCCGCTCCATGCTCACTGAAGAAGGCATGATAATAATAAGTTTGTAGCCTTTGACAGCGCACACAAATGCCAGTCCAATTCCAGTGTTGCCAGATGTGCCCTCTATCAAAGTTGTTTCTCCTGGCTTTATCAAACCAGCCTTTTCTGCATTTTCCACCATTTTATAGCCAATTCTATCTTTGACACTACATGCTGGATTTAAATACTCTAGCTTGCACGCAATTTTGCAAGGCAAGCCAGCACAAATCTTGTGAATGTAGACTAATGGAGTATTACCAACTACTTGGATAGAGTTATCTAAAATATTGCAGCTAGCATCAGGGAATGTAGTCATGGTAAGAATTCACAAAAGTGCAGTGGAATAATTCTAAATATTTATATACATAATTTTTATGCAGAATGGTGCAGTTGACGCTTTAACGCAAATTTCGCCTTTGATCGACACATGAAGTATTAGACAACGTTACACTATCGCGCTTTGACTGTATATACCGTATTTCCTCTAATTTCTCCCCCGGGGAGTAATTAGAGGCATGCGATTTTTTCAAACTTTAGGTGGCCTGAAATTTCTGTTTTCATTTACTCTTTGAGCTGTGTAAAAAGTGCCTGTTAGATTTTTAAATTCCCTCTCAGGCACTTTTTACACAGCTCAAACAGTAAATGAAAACAGAAATTTCAGACCACTTGAAGTTAGGGGGGGAGTAATTAGAGGGAGGGGAGAAATTAGAGGAAATACGGTAATTCGGCCCTAGTGTCGCATCTGGTTCATTTTGGCCTTGGTCCTTCTTGTCGTTTTTGCATATAGGCCAGCGTGTGCTAGGACAGACTCAAACATGTTTTTCTAACTACTTTGTGTTGTTCGGCAAACATTTTTAGTCCTTCTTAACATAGACTGGATTACCCTGCGCCTATGCCTAAGCCAGAGAAATAACAAAAGAAAACAGCAACAAGGGAACCAAGGCACATTTGACACTAGCGCCAAAATTTTTGATGAAGATAAATTTGGTCCAAGTCTTTTAGACAGCGCAAAAATAAAAAATGAAACACATTACGTTTAAAAGATCAAAAAGAAGAATTTTAATGGCTGTTACAATTGTAAATTTTATCTTTATATATAAATCTATAGTTTATGGTTTATGGTTTGGAAGGCGGGCAGTTAGTAACAGGCAAAAGTTTGCAGCCTTTCACAACACAAACCATTATGTACAAAATTCAAAAAATAAAACAAATGTTTTTGAACATAAATAAAACTACATTTTTTGAAAAATATAAAAGGCAGCTAATACAAGACTTCGATCTAAGTTCCAATAGTTTTAAAAATTACCTAAAATCCAACACTCACACTATATAGGGGTTCGACTGTATATCGAGACTCGACTGTAATCAGATTTGTACTTAAATTCGAACCTCCAAATATTGTGCAGCCTGGGTACCGGCCTCTGGTGTACACTACAGTCGACTCTCGCTATAAGATACTTTCGGCATAAGATACCCTTCGCTATAAGATACCTTTTGAGAGTTACACAGACGACAATTTTGCTTTCGATTTAAGATACCATTGCAATTTTTTTTCTTTTTTCCTCACTTTAGCATCAGATTTTTCAGGAAATAGCAGCTGTGCTTACTATCGTTAGTTCCAACTCGCACTTCTCGACTTGCGCCGATTGTAAATGTTACTGAGTAGCTTAGCGTGCCCCTAAGCCTAAGTCGAAAAAACAGAGCGAACAAAACTCAAAAATTAATATTTTAAAAAGTATAAGGCTGGTAGTTGTGTGTGGTTTACGAGATGAAACAGCTGGATATTCTTCACCATCATCCGAGTTGATGCACTATATACAGGTCTTACTGACCTTTCCATAAGCTGAGCCTACTACCTGACTCTCTTTTTAATCATACAATACGGAGAAAAATGAAAATATGTTTAAGTTTGTTCTAACAATAATGCGCCTTAGCACAAGTCGAAAATAAGTAGGGCAAAGAAATAGTATAGAATCTGGAGAACTTGACTCGCAATCGGCGCGAATTGGGTTTCTGCTCATGTGTTAAGCTTTTTTGTTATGTTTAATAAAAAAATTACTTGGAATATTATTGACTATCGTTATAAGATACCCGTGTGCCAGATGTGGTCGGTTTATCCTCGGTATAAGATACCCCTGAGCTCGGTCTCGTGGTGGTATCTTATAGCGAGAGTCGACTGTATATAGAAGGTCAGTCTGCCTTAATCTCACTGATATAACGGCACGGCGACAATTCCGCGGGAGACAATTCCGCGAGAGACAATTCCGTGACGGATAATTCTGCGACAGATAAATCCGCGACGGATAATTTCGCGGAATTTCAATTTTTGACGTTCGTGTTGAGAAAAGCCAAATTCTGACACCGGATTCGTGTTCAGCATGGTGGATTCCATATTCACCTTCTTCAAATTTTAACGTATTGTCCAATTTCAGATTCCACTCAAGACAAAAAATCTTTTGAAAAAAATCGGTGTTTTAAATTTGACCACGAGTTTTAGATTTAAAGGCACCTAGGTATGCAGTCGACCATTCTGATCACGAATCTGGTGTCAGAATTTGGTTTTTCTCATTAGGAACGCCAAAAATTGAAATTCCGCGGAATTATCCGTCGCGGAATCATCTGTCGCGGAATAATCCGTCGCGGAATTGTCTCTCGCGGAATTTTCTCCCGCGGAATCGTCTTCGTGCCGATATAACATCGAATCAGCATAAATTTACTGTACATTATATAGAGGTGAACACTATGTAGAGGTTCGACTGTATTTCGAAATTCGAAATCTTATTTTTAAGGATCTTCAGTTGTAGAACTTATTCAGACCACTTTTTCAGCTTTAAATCTTGTTATTAGACAAACATGACAAGCTTAATAAAAACTAAAATAACTTAAACAATTCTAATAATCTATCTCTTTTCGTCCACACACATTAACTTAAAGCTCCGACTATACGACAATACGCTGCCGCTGTAGTCATTATAACTATAGTCATTGAAGACCGAGTTTTTAAACATGCTGAGGACAAATTTTTTCGAATTACTCTTTATTTGCATTTAGAATTTTAAACAGATATATCATAGTAACTCTAATTTTTGAATTTTTCATTCATGACTTTTTTTAAAGTAATATTTTTAATGAATAATTGTGGAGCCTGCTAGACCAAGTGTGCGATCAGCCATATTGCGAGCCTGGCAATAATGGCGAGCATGGAAGTCACTTGAGTACCAGAATTGATTAGGTGAAGTGGCAAAGACAAATTCACAGATTGTACCAGCAGAGTCAAGTGGTGGCTAAAATACAACACTTTAGTGTAAAAATATTAACAAAAATACCAACCCTAGTGCTGGTCCAATGCTCAGGTGTAATAACCCATTCTCCTTGTCGTCCATCTGATGACTGGAAACTGAGCACAATATTGGGCCGTTCATAATCACTTTGGCAGGGCACCACAAATGGCTGTAAGAATAAATATAAGAATTTAAAAAATAAAGTTGAGCATACATCTATATAACTTCCATTCAACAATGCTACCATTTCCTGGATGAGAGTTGTGTTGGGACACCACATAGGTGTATGACATTGCTCACATGCATAAGGTCTTATGGGGGTGGAACTATCAAATCGGAAATTTCCGTCGCTTATAGGGTAATTGGCAATAGCTGGACCACCATTTGCTGGCACAATGGAGATGGAAATTAGGGTGGTGGACAGGATTTCACTTTGATTGGCATGAAATGGAACCACATTGTATTCGGAAGAACCAGCTGCTGGACAGTTGGTACGTCCATTGTCTATAATTTCGGTGGAAGACGACGAGTTTTGGGCTAGACTAAGCTTTAGGCTCAGGACTAAGATCATAAATTTGCAGGCTAGGATCAAGAAGTATTTCATTTTGTCTTAAATTAATTTATTTTTTAAATCTGGAAACTAAAAATACCGTATTTCCTCTAATAAGCGCCCCGGGGCGCTTATTTTTCAAACCCCCAAAAATTGGAAAATTTGGAATTCGATTTCGAGATTTTCGGGTGCTCAACCAAAATCTAAAAAGTGGAATCGGTAGAGCTCGTGGGAGTTAAGAAAACGTATCAAACAGCTTTGCAAAATATTTCTTCTACACTGAGATCCATCCCTTCAAAGTCGAGGGGGGGGCTTATTAGAGAAAATACGGTATGAAATAAAGTAAAAATTGATAATGTTTACAACTACAATAAAAGATTTGATGCTACTGCATAACCGAATTTTTAGCCGGTCTCTTGGTTTATGCTATGGCAAGGTTCAAATTTACAGCTAAAAAACATTTTGAAGTGGAATTTCAAAATCATAATTTTTCGAAAACAATACAAATTTTTGGAGCTAGTGTCATATACCTCCTCTCAAAGCTAGTGTTAAGGGTTCCTAAAGGTAAAACTATAACAGTACCTGAAAATTAATAGCTAAGCAATTAGTGGCCAAGTCCTTAGCCTAAGCCTTCGGGTCTAAGCCTAAGTAAGAAATGTTATGGGTGAGGAGCGGCTTGGTATACGACACTAGTACTTTTGGAGGCGGGGATGCAGACGGGGTTATATTATCAAGCGTCAAAGATTTTCGAAAGTTTTGAAAAAATATATTTTATGATATATAGATGGTATGTCCACAGCTTATATAGCAAAAATATTGATGCAGATGTTATAGTGGCTTAGTGATTTTCATGGCCACATCGCAGTGCTTTCAATGCAGTTGTTGATTTAAAAAGTTTTAATGTGAATAACAATATTCAAATCTTTTTTTTATTAAAGGGCACCCACATGTGATTTTAAAAAAAAGTTTTGCATACCGAGATTAGTCCATTCAAATTTGATATGCAGTTTTTATTTGTATAGCTTTTATAAAAAGCGAAATGATCATTTTTAGTCCATTTAAGAGGCAGATGATCATATTAGTATTTGACTATAAAGATTAGTGGAGTTGGAAACAGGGCTAGATCGTGTCAAGATCCTAGTCCTAACTGGTCCGATTTTTTCCCAAATCCTGTCTTGAAACCTAGTAAATATGAAAAATTAGTTTTTTTGGTCTCTTGTTGTATTAATGGAGCACTTTAGGTAAAACTTAGGATATGCCCTTAATAATATTGGCTTGTTAAATAAGATCGATTATTTTTAGCTTTGTTGGCCGAATTTTCAAATTTTGATATCTAAGACCCACACTATTCTAGTCCGTTTACTCACCAAAAGTCATAGAACCGGAAAAAAAATTGGTCGAAATTGAAAAATGTCGTCTTTTGACTGAAAAGTGCCGTCTTTTACCTGTAAAGTACCGTCTTTTTTGTTTTTTAGAAAGAAAAGCTGAAAAGTGATAAGCTATTAAAAAATAAAGTCACAAGGCTTCCTGATAGTGTAACCACATTGAAAAAAAATCGTTTAGGTATTCACTTCTTTGACTAAAACAAAAAAGACGGCACTTTTCAGCTTAAAGACGGCATTTTTTAATTTTCGACCAAAAAATTTTCAAAAATTTTATTTTTTCCTTTGTTCTCACCTGTGGTCCGAAAAATTGAAAACTTTCAAATTAAATAGTTTGAACAATTTTGACCTTATTCTCATACCAGGGGGTTCCGAGAGTTTTTTTCTTGCTCTTTTGTAGTCCGGGGAACATGTTTGAACGGAAGATGTTAGAATCTGAAAAAAGTTGCGTGCAAATGTGATTTTCAAAAGATGGAATTTGAACATAGTTTCGATAACTGGGACCTACTGCATGAAGAAAATCTGGTATGTATACATTTTTCATGGATACGGATGCATTGTGGGCATCCCATGAGAAAAACAAGGATGAAATTCGAAAAATTTGGAATCCAGGTGTTTTTCAGTACTTGCCACCTTGGCCCCTAAAGTAAAAAGCTGATTTTTGGTCAAAACTTTTTTTGCCGGCCGGATGAAAAAACATGTTTTTCGCACACGAAAGGTGCTTAAATGTCGAAAAAAACAAACAAAAAAAAACAACCTTACACTTGAAATGTAGTCTTGCTCCTCGGCGCCATTTTCAGTATATGATTGTAAATGATCATGTCAATTAAAATTGCAAAAAATATCAGTGCCAAAATAATACCGAAATCCTGCCCCTCAATAGTGCTCATTTCTTCCCTGGTCAAACCTTGGCTAGCTACCTTGTTTTTCTGAAGTGATTTTGGTGTGAGAAAATTTCTATCTGGTTCTCGATGAAATCCTGACTCTAAAAAGTCACTAACGCTTGAAAAATAAATGAAATTTGTAGAGGTTAAGGCCATATAAAACTATGCAAGCATCATTTTGGCTGGTTTCCTTTCATTTTGATGGTTATTTGCATGAAATTACAAAATTAAGGTAGCTGCTGGCAGCAAAGTAGTGTTGTAAATGATCGCAATCGACTGCTTGGTAGTTTTTGGCCCTAGAAGTGAGTTAACTCACTATAATGAATTAATAAAAAAGGTTATGCATCCACCGGGAATAGAAACTTAGAGTTCAAAATATTCGCATCTCGATGTGAATTCATCCCCTCCCCCATTTAAATTTTTGCTTATCAACAACTCATACTTTTTTAGTTTTTAATACTTTTTAAATAAGTTTTTGAATACTTCGTTTTATTACACTGTTTATTTCATTCTAAAATGTACAAAAAATGTTAAAACTCATAAGTTATCAATTTTGCGGAAAACTGTAGAATATCCTCAGCCAAGACATCAGGCACTTCAAAAGCAGCAAAGTGACCTCCGTCTTTTAACAGTGTATAATGACTGATATTATACAAATTTCTCGCTATCTCTAAAGGTGCACGCTCACCCAGGTCATGAGCAAAACCAGCATAACCTGTGGGTACTCGCACGTACTCTCTAAAATAATATTCTAAAAACTTGATTAAAAGGGGCTCTCTACCTGCCCAGCTCCAAGCTTGTCAAATCTCTGAAAGCTTCTTTGTAGTAACGCTGGCTGCTTAGGATGTTTTGGTTGAACCAGTAGATGCTCACAATTGTCAACAATTCATCCTTGGTAAATTTTCTACAAATACATAGTTATTTATAAAAATAAAAATATTTTCCACTGCACTTTTCTAGTCCACCATCAGGCATTTCGACGAATAGTGGGTTGGTCCAGGTAGAGAACTTCTCTAGGATATAAGCCATCAGTCCGATTGGTGAATCATTCAGCCCCACACCTAAAAAAGTATTTTTGTGATCTTCCTAATGGCTTAAAAATGTTTCAGAAGCATTTTTTAATCGTTGAGAACGGGGTGCTACTTGGATGTACAGTCTACCCTATACAGTCTACTGATATACAGTATAATCTAATTTTAACGAGGGTGCAACTTATCGGAAGTGAGCATTGTCGAATTTCTTTGTGGACCAGCCAAAATAAGTTAATTTAATATTTTGAACTAGTATATCTTACCAACTGTATCAGGCTTAGTGGCTTGCAAGTGCATATAACCCGACTCCTTGACAAGATCCAAAAAGGTTGTTTTTGGGTTGAAATTAGCAAATTCTGGGTGGGAGAACACAAGACTGGGTGCAATGCTTCCAACTATGGTATAGAGGAGATTAGGCAGATTATTAGGCGGGAAGCCGAGCATCATGTTCACATGCACTCCGTATAACCTGAACTTATTATAGATAAAATAATATAAATATTAGTTGAGCTTGCCTTTCAGGATACATCCTAGCCACATTGCTCACAACTAAAGATCCCCAATCTCCTCCTTGAGCTAAGTATTTGGGGAAGTTGAGCCTGTCCACCATCAGCTTGTTGAAAACTCGGGCAGTAGCCATTTGACTAAAGCCTGTTAAAATAAATGATATCATTAGTCAGACATTAGAATGAGCCTACCCTGTTTGTGGGGCTGTTCGGACCAACCATAGCCTGGAATCGAGGGTGCAACGACTTCAAAGGCGTAATCAAAGTTGCCTTTGAAGTGTTTTTGTGGATCTACCAGCATGGGAATAATCTTGTAGAACTCGAACACATTGCCTGGCCATCCATGAACCAGCAGGAGGGGTATAACCTTCTTGTATTTGGAGGACTGAGGGGGTTTGGCGTAAATAAAATGAATCTATAAGTCAATGATTAAGTTAGCCAACGAAATTTCAAGAGACTATCTGAATGTACCTTGAGTCCTTCGATTTCGGTAGTGAACTGTGGGTAAGCGTTAAGCAGCTCTTCTTGTTTCGCCAGTCGAAATTATTCAGCCAGTAGTCCTTGAAAGAGTTGAGGGTGACCAGATTCATGCCGTATTCAAAACTGTTCACATCTTCTAGCTGTTGATGTCCGATTCTGCTGGCTTGAAGCCGCGATTGCAGGTCCTGCAATATGAAATTCATTTAAATTGAGACCCAAAACCTTTCTTATGTTTGAATTTTCGTTGCAATTAACTTTTCAAGCTATATAGCTTAATTGAATAAAGTATGAACATAAATATTTCTGAATATCTGCTGACTAAGGTAACAGGTGACCATAGTCGATCCTGGACATAAAGGCACCCCTAGGGACCAGTGTATAACCAGTGCCGATATATGTCGGGGTGAATCTTTGACTAATTTCTCTACCGGTTGACCGAATATGGGGTGCCGTTATATCCAGGTTTGACTGTACTAAAAACGTGTCCTATGTTCTACTAAAGAAGTATATGGCTCCCCCTACATTAAATGTTTTAAAAATGCGATCCGAATTTTTAATCAATTTTCAGACGCTACTCGGTTTCAACACCCCCCCCCCTTCCAAAACAGCTACTTGGGAATATCGATCCCCCCTCTCCGAATAATTTTTCAGGTACCTCTAAAATCATAATTTTTTTAAATATGAAATTATTACAGGTTGTCTCTGAGCCTAAGGTCCAAAGCCTAAGGGCTAAGCCAGGGCTGCCATCTCAAAGTTAAAAAAGGACATTTGGTCAAAAAAAAGGAATTTGAAGAAAAAAGTGCATTTTATCTAGTGCTTATTGCCATTTTGAGCGAAAAAAAAAAGATTTTGACTAATACAACAAAAATAAAAAGGATTTGGGGTCCTGAAAAAGGACAAATATTTTTAAAAAGGACGTATGGCTGCCCTGCACTTAACTTATTATATTTTTTATTTATTCACTGATTGAGATAAATTGTCATATTTTTAAAAAAGAAATGAATGAAAAGACATATCTATACCAAGAATTTTATGTTGAGCATGATAATAGTGTCAAAAGTGTTTTTTACAGATATCGACAAAATCTAATTTTCTTTATTAAAATCATATTGCGATTCATCGATTCACCTCCATACCGGTACAAATGCGATATAAAATTCAACTTTTCACGGTCTAAATTCTCATTGACAACAGTTAACAGTGGTAAGTTAAGGGTGCTCTCTGCAATCTCAGCCACACTTCAATAACTTACTCCGATATAAAACAAGACTCAATATTTTTTTTGCTGCCTGAGAAAGATTGAGGCGGAGGGTGGATATTCCGAGGAGCTTTTAGGGGGGGGGTGTGAAACCGAGTAGCGCGAATTTTGATTTATTAACACTTTTTAATCAAAAAACGGAATTAAAATTGTAAACACAAAATTACTAACCACAATTGAATCATTTGAAACCTGCACTTTAAATGGTGT
Source organism: Ditylenchus dipsaci (assembly GCA_004194705.1). Classification (NCBI taxonomy): domain Eukaryota; kingdom Metazoa; phylum Nematoda; class Chromadorea; order Rhabditida; family Anguinidae; genus Ditylenchus; species Ditylenchus dipsaci. The sequence goes on along the minus strand of SADC01001256.1, from coordinate 677,371 downwards.
TATAGCTGGATTGTCTTTTCGCTTGCTTCCACTGCCAAAGTAACCATCTGTGGGGAACACCAACTAAACTTTAGTCATAAGCACGCAGAAGAAAATAATTCCAACTACCTTTTTGGGTGCAAATAGTTGATCACGAAGAATGAATAGACTCCGTAGAGAAACACACCAAAAGCTGCAATAAATATAGCTAGAGCAGCTCTCATTTTTTCGAATTCCTTGAGACTCTTACTGTTAAAAAATTAGTTTTCAGTAAATTCTGCGGTGAACATCAACTAAAAAGAACACATAAGAAAGTTTTTTTATAGAAAAGACCGCAGTTGATAAGGATGGGATACAAAGAGGAAAGAAAATATTGTTATTTGTTGCAAGCATGGATAAGAAGAAGTAAATAAATATGTTAGTGAGTAAGGTATAGAGAAACAAAACATGCCCTTTCTTTTTCAATGAAACACTATTTGAGACTAAATCTTTAAGTCATTTTCGCCTCTTCATGGTGAAGGAAGAAAAGACGGAAAAATTCATATAATCACTATAGAACACAGACTACATTCTGTTTTCGAAAGTATGAACAGAACACAGGGCAGGGACACAACACCAGTCTCAGTCAGAGATATTTGTGCCTACACATCAGCGAGTAAACTTTAAATACAACCTTTTTCACTATAACTCACTACTTAAAAATATGACTTATGCTCTGGCACACTCTTAATGATTGATAAGATCTCAACACTGGAATCCCGAGCGTAGTAAATGGTTCTTTGAATGCAGAATTTCACGCTGATCACGATGGCTGAATAAAAATTGCAAAAAAGACGGATTCGGACGTGTAAAACAGCATTTGAAAGTAGGTGATTTCACCTGTTCGCAGCCACCTATGTGGATGGTACTTGATCGAGTTGATTAAACCGCCTAGGCGTTTAATATCTAAATAATCATGGAGCGGCTAAAATCGCGCACCGGAAAATTACGCGGTAGCTTTTCTTTTAATCAAAGAGGCAAGAATTTAAATAATTTTCTAAAAAGTGATAATTTCGGCACTGAAATGCCCATAACTTTGTATAGAGATTATACCTGGCTATATTTTTGTAAGGAATCTGAATAAAAGAATAATACAGCAAACTCAATACAGCAAACTTTATTATACAAACTATGCAAATTATGCAAAATCAATAAATAAGTTGCAACGAAAGTTTTCCATGGCTGCATTTTTGTTCAAGAATCTTGCTCGGAATTATGTCTAAGGTAAGTGAGTGCGCGCATCTCTAACCAAAAAGTGACTTTGTCCTCGCTGAGAAAACGTTTGATTATGACACCGAATTTTCGCTAAGCGTGGTCGATTTGCTTATCAAACTGCTCTTAAAATAAGAAAGTCACTGCTAAATTCCGAATTCCACCCAGGCAATAAATATCCAATTTTGAAAATCAAAATTTGTTGTCTTGAGCGAAATCGACAGTGACTTTCTTGGAAGCGCCATCATTCTTTCTTCGACGCTACTTGCATATACAGCCCACATACCATAGACACAAATCACTCGAAAGTGACTCTGGATGCATGAAAAAACATGCATACCATAGTTATTTATGCGGTGGGAATAATAGATAAAACTATGTTCAACATCTTCTTGTTAGTGTCCTGGTGTGATTAGTGGCCCCTTTTGTTCCATTCCCCTCCCTATACAGCCCTCATTCCTTTTAAAATTGAAAAAGCGCCAATTTAAATTTTGACTAAAAAATCATGATTCCCCTGTGGTTCGAATTCTCTTCTAAGAATCGAAAAAACACGCGGCTTTCTCATAAAATGGGGGTCGAGAAACACGAATATGAGGTTGTCTCTTCCATCCGAGCTCTCATCCGTGCGCGCATCTTTAACTCTCAAGCACCCAGCGCCCCCGAAGGTGCTTGGTTGCTTGGTGTTGAGATGCGCACACCCACATACCTTAGTAACCGATCTCTCGAAAGTGACTCTGGAATCATAAAAATGTATGCATACCAGAGTTTATTTATGCGACAGGCCCCAGTCAACAAAACTATGCTCAACATCTTCCTTTTTGTTTAGAATTGGCCGTTTTTTGGTCCATTTTCACCCTAATACGGCACTAAATCCCTTCGAAAATGGTCAAAATAGGTACTTTTTGGTGGTCCCAAAACTTGATTTTTATTGAATGTCTTTTTTGAGCTTCTGAGGCGATTTTAGGTCGATATAGGGTGTTTGGGAACATATAAAAAAAGTCGATTGGGGGTAGGGTGGTTTTATATGCAAGTAGCGCCCTTTCTTCATATTCCTCACAAAAATATAGCTAGATGTAATTTCTATACAAAGTTATTGCCATTTCAGTGCCGAAATTCATATATTCCACTGATGCTCTGCGCAAGCTTCATTTAATCATGAATTAACAACTTTGTGAACTGTAACTTTGAATTTTCACTATGAGACATTTTTTAGTTTTAGCTCTTAAAATTCCTTCTTTCTCTTTCGCTGATACTGTTTGTAATTCTACAATTTCCCGGGACGATGGCACATCGATCGACAAATTTAGTTAAAAAAATTTATGCATGTGGTCTCTGATTTTGAGATGGGGCGTCGTCGACTTTTAACGTCACCCCACGTCAAAATCACAGGTCACCTGTGTAAATTTTTCTGAACTAATTTTGGCGCTTGATGGCTCAATTTGAAAAGTTATCAGCGATAGAAAAAACAGGGTGTTGCGAAAGATAAAATAACATTTTTTTAAAGTGAACCGAAAACCCTATTTTTGAAAGTTTCAGTGTAAATTTCATAAAAGCGAGCATACCAAAGCATTTATTCAAAGCCCATTAACATTTTAATAAATTAAGTTTAACAGTAACACAGTGTTGTATCTTTTACTCTTTTCTTAAATATATATGCCAACCCAGAGAAGCAAAACACACTTCCGGTTCCTAGAAAAGCTGAGGCACTAGCGGCAATTAAAAGCTCTTTCATTATGTTTTTGGTCTTCTTAGTTCCAGTCACCTGCGAAACTCAAAAAATTAACTAGAAGTTTTGAAAAAAATACCACCCACAGCATACACGAAGAACCAGGCTGTGAAAACAAGTCCAAGCCCAACCAAAAATAAAGTTAGATGAGGAAACAAGGATGGACTAATCTAAAATTTTATTTTCACTATAATCTAGCAAATAAGATGAAAAAAGCGCAAAAAACTTACTGGGCTCACGTACTTCTCCATCTTGGAAATATCAACAGCCATTTCAAGTTTTGGTGCTGAGCAAAAAAATATTAAAAAAACGGTTGTTTTTTCCGTTTTTTGAATAGAGACTATTTTTCAAGTATTCTACAGTGATAATCGCAGCTTATGAACTGCCAAATAGAATGCAATAAAAGAAAATTTACATTTATTCACACGCGTGAAACGCGAAGAAGCATACTGGTTTGCTGATGTTTAAAATGTAGCCGAATCAAAAATTTATGATTAAAAAAGTCAAAATGTGGCTAGATTAGATGGCCAGTATTTTTACAAAATATAGACAGTAAGTAAAAAGCAGCGCTTGAAGAAAAATCGATTTTCTCTTTGCTTTAGTTAGGATCTTTTTCAATTGAAGTCTCGATCAGGAAACAGAGCTGGAGCCACCAGTGTCCACCGTAAATGATGACACACATCCAGGAAGAGACCACTTTGACCCAAAGCGCAGCCATGTTGCTGTTCAGATGTTCTAAGTCATTGTCTGGTCTAAAAATGAGAGCATGATAATTTTTGAAAGGACTAAGCAAATTCACCGGGAATAGAAACTTAGAGTTCAAAATATTCGCATCTCGATGTGAATTCATCCCCTCCCCCATTTAAATTTTTGCTTATCAACAACTCATACTTTTTTAGTTTTTAATACTTTTTAAATAAGTTTTTGAATACTTCGTTTTATTACACTGTTTATTTCATTCTAAAATGTACAAAAATGTTAAAACTCATAAGTTATCAATTTTGCGGAAAACTGTAGAATATCCTCAGCCAAGACATCAGGCACTTCAAAAGCAGCAAAGTGACCTCCGTCTTTTAACAGTGTATAATGACTGATATTATACAAATTTCTCGCTATCTCTAAAGGTGCACGCTCACCCAGGTCATGAGCAAAACCAGCATAACCTGTGGGTACTCGCACGTACTCTCTAAAATAATATTCTAAAAACTTGATTAAAAGGGGCTCTCTACCTGCCCAGCTCCAAGCTTGTCAAATCTCTGAAAGCTTCTTTGTAGTAACGCTGGCTGCTTAGGATGTTTTGGTTGAACCAGTAGATGCTCACAATTGTCAACAATTCATCCTTGGTAAATTTCTACAAATACATAGTTATTTATAAAAATAAAAATATTTTCCACTGCACTTTTCTAGTCCACCATCAGGCATTTCGACGAATAGTGGGTTGGTCCAGGTAGAGAACTTCTCTAGGATATAAGCCATCAGTCCGATTGGTGAATCATTCAGCCCCACACCTAAAAAAGTATTTTTGTGATCTTCCTAATGGCTTAAAAATGTTTCAGAAGCATTTTTTAATCGTTGAGAACGGGGTGCTACTTGGATGTACAGTCTACCCTATACAGTCTACTGATATACAGTATAATCTAATTTTAACGAGGGTGCAACTTATCGGAAGTGAGCATTGTCGAATTTCTTTGTGGACCAGCCAAAATAAGTTAATTTAATATTTTGAACTAGTATATCTTACCAACTGTATCAGGCTTAGTGGCTTGCAAGTGCATATAACCCGACTCCTTGACAAGATCCAAAAAGGTTGTTTTTGGGTTGAAATTAGCAAATTCTGGGTGGGAGAACACAAGACTGGGTGCAATGCTTCCAACTATGGTATAGAGGAGATTAGGCAGATTATTAGGCGGGAAGCCGAGCATCATGTTCACATGCACTCCGTATAACCTGAACTTATTATAGATAAAATAATATAAATATTAGTTGAGCTTGCCTTTCAGGATACATCCTAGCCACATTGCTCACAACTAAAGATCCCAATCTCCTCCTTGAGCTAAGTATTTGGGGAAGTTGAGCCTGTCCACCATCAGCTTGTTGAAAACTCGGGCAGTAGCCATTTGACTAAAGCCTGTTAAAATAAATGATATCATTAGTCAGACATTAGAATGAGCCTACCCTGTTTGTGGGGCTGTTCGGACCAACCATAGCCTGGAATCGAGGGTGCAACGACTTCAAAGGCGTAATCAAAGTTGCCTTTGAAGTGTTTTTGTGGATCTACCAGCATGGGAATAATCTTGTAGAACTCGAACACATTGCCTGGCCATCCATGAACCAGCAGGAGGGGTATAACCTTCTTGTATTTGGAGGACTGAGGGGGTTTGGCGTAAATAAAATGAATCTATAAGTCAATGATTAAGTTAGCCAACGAAATTTCAAGAGACTATCTGAATGTACCTTGAGTCCTTCGATTTCGGTAGTGAACTGTGGGTAAGCGTTAAGCAGCTCTTCTTGTTTTCGCCAGTCGAAATTATTCAGCCAGTAGTCCTTGAAAGAGTTGAGGGTGACCAGATTCATGCCGTATTCAAAACTGTTCACATCTTCTAGCTGTTGATGTCCGATTCTGCTGGCTTGAAGCCGCGATTGCAGGTCCTGCAATATGAAATTCATTTAAATTGAGACCCAAAACCTTTCTTATGTTTGAATTTTCGTTGCAATTAACTTTTCAAGCTATATAGCTTAATTGAATAAAGTATGAACATAAATATTTCTGAATATCTGCTGACTAAGGTAACAGGTGACCATAGTCGATCCTGGACATAAAGGCACCCTAGGGACCAGTGTATAACCAGTGCCGATATATGTCGGGGTGAATCTTTGACTAATTTCTCTACCGGTTGACCGAATATGGGGTGCCGTTATATCCAGGTTTGACTGTACTAAAAACGTGTCCTATGTTCTACTAAAGAAGTATATGGCTCCCCTACATTAAATGTTTTAAAAATGCGATCCGAATTTTTAATCAATTTTCAGACGCTACTCGGTTTCAACACCCCCCCCTTCCAAAACAGCTACTTGGGAATATCGATCCCCCCTCTCCGAATAATTTTTCAGGTACCTCTAAAATCATAATTTTTTTTAAATATGAAATTATTACAGGTTGTCTCTGAGCCTAAGGTCCAAAGCCTAAGGGCTAAGCCAGGGCTGCCATCTCAAAGTTAAAAAAGGACATTTGGTCAAAAAAAGGAATTTGAAGAAAAAAGTGCATTTTATCTAGTGCTTATTGCCATTTTGAGCGAAAAAAAAAAGATTTTGACTAATACAACAAAAATAAAAAGGATTTGGGGTCCTGAAAAAGGACAAATATTTTTAAAAAGGACGTATGGCTGCCCTGCACTTAACTTATTATATTTTTATTTATTCACTGATTGAGATAAATTGTCATATTTTTAAAAAAGAAATGAATGAAAAGACATATCTATACCAAGAATTTTATGTTGAGCATGATAATAGTGTCAAAAGTGTTTTTTACAGATATCGACAAAATCTAATTTTCTTTATTAAAATCATATTGCGATTCATCGATTCACCTCCATACCGGTACAAATGCGATATAAAATTCAACTTTTCACGGTCTAAATTCTCATTGACAACAGTTAACAGTGGTAAGTTAAGGGTGCTCTCTGCAATCTCAGCCACACTTCAATAACTTACTCCGATATAAAACAAGACTCAATATTTTTTTTGCTGCCTGAGAAAGATTGAGGCGGAGGGTGGATATTCCCGAGGAGCTTTTAGGGGGGGGGTGTGAAACCGAGTAGCGCGAATTTTGATTTATTAACACTTTTTAATCAAAAAACGGAATTAAAATTGTAAACACAAAATTACTAACCACAATTGAATCATTTGAAACCTGCACTTTAAATGGTGTTATAGCTGGATTGTCTTTTCGCTTGCTTCCACTGCCAAAGTAACCATCTGTGGGGAACACCAACTAAACTTTAGTCATAAGCACGCAGAAGAAAATAATTCCAACTACCTTTTTGGGTGCAAATAGTTGATCACGAAGAATGAATAGACTCCGTAGAGAAACACACCAAAAGCTGCAATAAATATAGCTAGAGCAGCTCTCATTTTTTCGAATTCCTTGAGACTCTTACTGTTAAAAAATTAGTTTTCAGTAAATTCTGCGGTGAACATCAACTAAAAAGAACACATAAGAAAGTTTTTTTATAGAAAAGACCGCAGTTGATAAGGATGGGATACAAAGAGGAAAGAAAATATTGTTATTTGTTGCAAGCATGGATAAGAAGAAGTAAATAAATATGTTAGTGAGTAAGGTATAGAGAAACAAAACATGCCCTTTCTTTTTCAATGAAACACTATTTGAGACTAAATCTTTAAGTCATTTTCGCCTCTTCATGGTGAAGGAAGAAAAGACGGAAAAATTCATATAATCACTATAGAACACAGACTACATTCTGTTTTCGAAAGTATGAACAGAACACAGGGCAGGGACACAACACCAGTCTCAGTCAGAGATATTTGTGCCTGCACATCAGCGAGTAAACTTTAAATACAACCTTTTTCACTATAACTCACTACTTAAAAATATGACTTATGCTCTGGCACACTCTTAATGATTGATAAGATCTCAACACTGGAATCCCCGAGCGTAGTAAATGGTTCTTTGAATGCAGAATTTCACGCTGATCACGATGGCTGAATAAAAATTGCAAAAAAGACGGATTCGGACGTGTAAAACAGCATTTGAAAGTAGGTGATTTCACCTGTTCGCAGCCACCTATGTGGATGGTACTTGATCGAGTTGATTAAACCGCCTAGGCGTTTAATATCTAAATAATCATGGAGCGGCTAAAATCGCGCACCGGAAAATTACGCGGTAGCTTTTTCTTTTAATCAAAGAGGCAAGAATTTAAATAATTTTCTAAAAAGTGATAATTTCGGCACTGAAATGCCCATAACTTTGTATAGAGATTATACCTGGCTATATTTTTGTAAGGAATCTGAATAAAAGAATAATACAGCAAACTCAATACAGCAAACTTTATTATACAAACTATGCAAATTATGCAAAATCAATAAATAAGTTGCAACGAAAGTTTTCCATGGCTGCATTTTTGTTCAAGAATCTTGCTCGGAATTATGTCTAAGGTAAGTGAGTGCGCGCATCTCTAACCAAAAAGTGACTTTGTCCTCGCTGAGAAAACGTTTGATTATGACACCGAATTTTCGCTAAGCGTGGTCGATTTGCTTATCAAACTGCTCTTAAAATAAGAAAGTCACTGCTAAATTCCGAATTCCACCCAGGCAATAAATATCCAATTTTGAAAATCAAAATTTGTTGTCTTGAGCGAAATCGACAGTGACTTTCTTGGAAGCGCCATCATTCTTTCTTCGACGCTACTTGCATATACAGCCCACATACCATAGACACAAATCACTCGAAAGTGACTCTGGATGCATGAAAAAACATGCATACCATAGTTATTTATGCGGTGGGAATAATAGATAAAACTATGTTCAACATCTTCTTGTTAGTGTCCCTGGTGTGATTAGTGGCCCCTTTTGTTCCATTCCCCTCCCTATACAGCCCTCATTCCTTTTAAAATTGAAAAAGCGCCAATTTAAATTTTGACTAAAAAATCATGATTCCCTGTGGTTCGAATTCTCTTCTAAGAATCGAAAAAACACGCGGCTTTCTCATAAAATGGGGGTCGAGAAACACGAATATGAGGTTGTCTCTTCCATCCGAGCTCTCATCCGTGCGCGCATCTTTAACTCTCAAGCACCCAGCGCCCCCGAAGGTGCTTGGTTGCTTGGTGTTGAGATGCGCACACCCACATACCTTAGTAACCGATCTCTCGAAAGTGACTCTGGAATCATAAAAATGTATGCATACCAGAGTTTATTTATGCGACAGGCCCCAGTCAACAAAACTATGCTCAACATCTTCCTTTTTGTTTAGAATTGGCCGTTTTTTGGTCCATTTTCACCCTAATACGGCACTAAATCCCTTCGAAAATGGTCAAAATAGGTACTTTTTGGTGGTCCAAAACTTGATTTTTATTGAATGTCTTTTTTGAGCTTCTGAGGCGATTTTAGGTCGATATAGGGTGTTTGGGAACATATAAAAAAAGTCGATTTGGGGGTAGGGTGGTTTTATATGCAAGTAGCGCCCTTTCTTCATATTCCTCACAAAAATATAGCTAGATGTAATTTCTATACAAAGTTATTGCCATTTCAGTGCCGAAATTCATATATTCCACTGATGCTCTGCGCAAGCTTCATTTAATCATGAATTAACAACTTTGTGAACTGTAACTTTGAATTTTCACTATGAGACATTTTTTAGTTTTAGCTCTTAAAATTCCTTCTTTCTCTTTCGCTGATACTGTTTGTAATTCTACAATTTTCCCGGGACGATGGCACATCGATCGACAAATTTAGTTAAAAAAAATTTATGCATGTGGTCTCTGATTTTGAGATGGGGCGTCGTCGACTTTTAACGTCACCCCACGTCAAAATCACAGGTCACCTGTGTAAATTTTTCTGAACTAATTTTGGCGCTTGATGGCTCAATTTGAAAAGTTATCAGCGATAGAAAAAACAGGGTGTTGCGAAAGATAAAAATAACATTTTTTTAAAGTGAACCGAAAACCCTATTTTTGAAAGTTTCAGTGTAAATTTCATAAAAGCGAGCATACCAAAGCATTTATTCAAAGCCCATTAACATTTTAATAAATTAAGTTTAACAGTAACACAGTGTTGTATCTTTTACTCTTTTCTTAAATATATATGCCAACCCAGAGAAGCAAAACACACTTCCGGTTCCTAGAAAAGCTGAGGCACTAGCGGCAATTAAAAGCTCTTTCATTATGTTTTTGGTCTTCTTAGTTCCAGTCACCTGCGAAACTCAAAAAATTAACTAGAAGTTTTGAAAAAAATACCACCCACAGCATACACGAAGAACCAGGCTGTGAAAACAAGTCCAAGCCCAACCAAAAATAAAGTTAGATGAGGAAACAAGGATGGACTAATCTAAAATTTTATTTTCACTATAATCTAGCAAATAAGATGAAAAAAGCGCAAAAAACTTACTGGGCTCACGTACTTCTCCATCTTGGAAATATCAACAGCCATTTCAAGTTTTGGTGCTGAGCAAAAAAATATTAAAAAAACGGTTGTTTTTCCGTTTTTTGAATAGAGACTATTTTTCAAGTATTCTACAGTGATAATCGCAGCTTATGAACTGCCAAATAGAATGCAATAAAAGAAAATTTACATTTATTCACACGCGTGAAACGCGAAGAAGCATACTGGTTTGCTGATGTTTAAAATGTAGCCGAATCAAAAATTTATGATTAAAAAAGTCAAAATGTGGCTAGATTAGATGGCCAGTATTTTTACAAAATATAGACAGTAAGTAAAAGCAGCGCTTGAAGAAAAATCGATTTTCTCTTTGCTTTAGTTAGGATCTTTTTCAATTGAAGTCTCGATCAGGAAACAGAGCTGGAGCCACCAGTGTCCACCCGTAAATGATGACACACATCCAGGAAGAGACCACTTTGACCCAAAGCGCAGCCATGTTGCTGTTCAGATGTTCTAAGTCATTGTCTGGTCTAAAAATGAGAGCATGATAATTTTTGAAAGGACTAAGCAAATTCACCGGGAATAGAAACTTAGAGTTCAAAATATTCGCATCTCGATGTGAATTCATCCCTCCCCCATTTAAATTTTTGCTTATCAACAACTCATACTTTTTTAGTTTTTAATACTTTTTAAATAAGTTTTTGAATACTTCGTTTTATTACACTGTTTATTTCATTCTAAAATGTACAAAAAATGTTAAAACTCATAAGTTATCAATTTTGCGGAAAACTGTAGAATATCCTCAGCCAAGACATCAGGCACTTCAAAAGCAGCAAAGTGACCTCCGTCTTTTAACAGTGTATAATGACTGATATTATACAAATTTCTCGCTATCTCTAAAGGTGCACGCTCACCCAGGTCATGAGCAAAACCAGCATAACCTGTGGGTACTCGCACGTACTCTCTAAAATAATATTCTAAAAACTTGATTAAAAGGGGCTCTCTACCTGCCCAGCTCCAAGCTTGTCAAATCTCTGAAAGCTTCTTTGTAGTAACGCTGGCTGCTTAGGATGTTTTGGTTGAACCAGTAGATGCTCACAATTGTCAACAATTCATCCTTGGTAAATTTTCTACAAATACATAGTTATTTATAAAAATAAAAATATTTTCCACTGCACTTTTCTAGTCCACCATCAGGCATTTCGACGAATAGTGGGTTGGTCCAGGTAGAGAACTTCTCTAGGATATAAGCCATCAGTCCGATTGGTGAATCATTCAGCCCCACACCTAAAAAAGTATTTTTGTGATCTTCCTAATGGCTTAAAAATGTTTCAGAAGCATTTTTTAATCGTTGAGAACGGGGTGCTACTTGGATGTACAGTCTACCCTATACAGTCTACTGATATACAGTATAATCTAATTTTAACGAGGGTGCAACTTATCGGAAGTGAGCATTGTCGAATTTCTTTGTGGACCAGCCAAAATAAGTTAATTTAATATTTTGAACTAGTATATCTTACCAACTGTATCAGGCTTAGTGGCTTGCAAGTGCATATAACCCGACTCCTTGACAAGATCCAAAAAGGTTGTTTTTGGGTTGAAATTAGCAAATTCTGGGTGGGAGAACACAAGACTGGGTGCAATGCTTCCAACTATGGTATAGAGGAGATTAGGCAGATTATTAGGCGGGAAGCCGAGCATCATGTTCACATGCACTCCGTATAACCTGAACTTATTATAGATAAAATAATATAAATATTAGTTGAGCTTGCCTTTCAGGATACATCCTAGCCACATTGCTCACAACTAAAGATCCCCAATCTCCTCCTTGAGCTAAGTATTTGGGGAAGTTGAGCCTGTCCACCATCAGCTTGTTGAAAACTCGGGCAGTAGCCATTTGACTAAAGCCTGTTAAAATAAATGATATCATTAGTCAGACATTAGAATGAGCCTACCCTGTTTGTGGGGCTGTTCGGACCAACCATAGCCTGGAATCGAGGGTGCAACGACTTCAAAGGCGTAATCAAAGTTGCCTTTGAAGTGTTTTTGTGGATCTACCAGCATGGGAATAATCTTGTAGAACTCGAACACATTGCCTGGCCATCCATGAACCAGCAGGAGGGGTATAACCTTCTTGTATTTGGAGGACTGAGGGGGTTTGGCGTAAATAAAATGAATCTATAAGTCAATGATTAAGTTAGCCAACGAAATTTCAAGAGACTATCTGAATGTACCTTGAGTCCTTCGATTTCGGTAGTGAACTGTGGGTAAGCGTTAAGCAGCTCTTCTTGTTTTCGCCAGTCGAAATTATTCAGCCAGTAGTCCTTGAAAGAGTTGAGGGTGACCAGATTCATGCCGTATTCAAAACTGTTCACATCTTCTAGCTGTTGATGTCCGATTCTGCTGGCTTGAAGCCGCGATTGCAGGTCCTGCAATATGAAATTCATTTAAATTGAGACCCAAAACCTTTCTTATGTTTGAATTTTCGTTGCAATTAACTTTTCAAGCTATATAGCTTAATTGAATAAAGTATGAACATAAATATTTCTGAATATCTGCTGACTAAGGTAACAGGTGACCATAGTCGATCCTGGACATAAAGGCACCCTAGGGACCAGTGTATAACCAGTGCCGATATATGTCGGGGTGAATCTTTGACTAATTTCTCTACCGGTTGACCGAATATGGGGTGCCGTTATATCCAGGTTTGACTGTACTAAAAACGTGTCCTATGTTCTACTAAAGAAGTATATGGCTCCCCCTACATTAAATGTTTTAAAAATGCGATCCGAATTTTTAATCAATTTTCAGACGCTACTCGGTTTCAACACCCCCCCCCCCCTTCCAAAACAGCTACTTGGGAATATCGATCCCCCCTCTCCGAATAATTTTTCAGGTACCTCTAAAATCATAATTTTTTTTAAATATGAAATTATTACAGGTTGTCTCTGAGCCTAAGGTCCAAAGCCTAAGGGCTAAGCCAGGGCTGCCATCTCAAAGTTAAAAAAGGACATTTGGTCAAAAAAAGGAATTTGAAGAAAAAAGTGCATTTTATCTAGTGCTTATTGCCATTTTGAGCGAAAAAAAAAAGATTTTGACTAATACAACAAAAATAAAAAGGATTTGGGGTCCTGAAAAAGGACAAATATTTTTAAAAAGGACGTATGGCTGCCCTGCACTTAACTTATTATATTTTTTATTTATTCACTGATTGAGATAAATTGTCATATTTTTAAAAAAGAAATGAATGAAAAGACATATCTATACCAAGAATTTTATGTTGAGCATGATAATAGTGTCAAAAGTGTTTTTTACAGATATCGACAAAATCTAATTTTCTTTATTAAAATCATATTGCGATTCATCGATTCACCTCCATACCGGTACAAATGCGATATAAAATTCAACTTTTCACGGTCTAAATTCTCATTGACAACAGTTAACAGTGGTAAGTTAAGGGTGCTCTCTGCAATCTCAGCCACACTTCAATAACTTACTCCGATATAAAACAAGACTCAATATTTTTTTTGCTGCCTGAGAAAGATTGAGGCGGAGGGTGGATATTCCCGAGGAGCTTTTAGGGGGGGGGGTGTGAAACCGAGTAGCGCGAATTTTGATTTATTAACACTTTTTAATCAAAAAACGGAATTAAAATTGTAAACACAAAATTACTAACCACAATTGAATCATTTGAAACCTGCACTTTAAATGGTGTTATAGCTGGATTGTCTTTTCGCTTGCTTCCACTGCCAAAGTAACCATCTGTGGGGAACACCAACTAAACTTTAGTCATAAGCACGCAGAAGAAAATAATTCCAACTACCTTTTTGGGTGCAAATAGTTGATCACGAAGAATGAATAGACTCCGTAGAGAAACACACCAAAAGCTGCAATAAATATAGCTAGAGCAGCTCTCATTTTTTCGAATTCCTTGAGACTCTTACTGTTAAAAAATTAGTTTTCAGTAAATTCTGCGGTGAACATCAACTAAAAGAACACATAAGAAAGTTTTTTTATAGAAAAGACCGCAGTTGATAAGGATGGGATACAAAGAGGAAAGAAAATATTGTTATTTGTTGCAAGCATGGATAAGAAGAAGTAAATAAATATGTTAGTGAGTAAGGTATAGAGAAACAAAACATGCCCTTTCTTTTTCAATGAAACACTATTTGAGACTAAATCTTTAAGTCATTTTCGCCTCTTCATGGTGAAGGAAGAAAAGACGGAAAAATTCATATAATCACTATAGAACACAGACTACATTCTGTTTTCGAAAGTATGAACAGAACACAGGGCAGGGACACAACACCAGTCTCAGTCAGAGATATTTGTGCCTGCACATCAGCGAGTAAACTTTAAATACAACCTTTTTCACTATAACTCACTACTTAAAAATATGACTTATGCTCTGGCACACTCTTAATGATTGATAAGATCTCAACACTGGAATCCCGAGCGTAGTAAATGGTTCTTTGAATGCAGAATTTCACGCTGATCACGATGGCTGAATAAAAATTGCAAAAAAGACGGATTCGGACGTGTAAAACAGCATTTGAAAGTAGGTGATTTCACCTGTTCGCAGCCACCTATGTGGATGGTACTTGATCGAGTTGATTAAACCGCCTAGGCGTTTAATATCTAAATAATCATGGAGCGGCTAAAATCGCGCACCGGAAAATTACGCGGTAGCTTTTTTCTTTTAATCAAAGAGGCAAGAATTTAAATAATTTTCTAAAAAGTGATAATTTCGGCACTGAAATGCCCATAACTTTGTATAGAGATTATACCTGGCTATATTTTTGTAAGGAATCTGAATAAAAGAATAATACAGCAAACTCAATACAGCAAACTTTATTATACAAACTATGCAAATTATGCAAAATCAATAAATAAGTTGCAACGAAAGTTTTCCATGGCTGCATTTTTGTTCAAGAATCTTGCTCGGAATTATGTCTAAGGTAAGTGAGTGCGCGCATCTCTAACCAAAAAGTGACTTTGTCCTCGCTGAGAAAACGTTTGATTATGACACCGAATTTTCGCTAAGCGTGGTCGATTTGCTTATCAAACTGCTCTTAAAATAAGAAAGTCACTGCTAAATTCCGAATTCCACCCAGGCAATAAATATCCAATTTTGAAAATCAAAATTTGTTGTCTTGAGCGAAATCGACAGTGACTTTCTTGGAAGCGCCATCATTCTTTCTTCGACGCTACTTGCATATACAGCCCACATACCATAGACACAAATCACTCGAAAGTGACTCTGGATGCATGAAAAAACATGCATACCATAGTTATTTATGCGGTGGGAATAATAGATAAAACTATGTTCAACATCTTCTTGTTAGTGTCCCTGGTGTGATTAGTGGCCCTTTTGTTCCATTCCCCTCCCTATACAGCCCTCATTCCTTTTAAAATTGAAAAAGCGCCAATTTAAATTTTGACTAAAAAATCATGATTCCCCTGTGGTTCGAATTCTCTTCTAAGAATCGAAAAAACACGCGGCTTTCTCATAAAATGGGGGTCGAGAAACACGAATATGAGGTTGTCTCTTCCATCCGAGCTCTCATCCGTGCGCGCATCTTTAACTCTCAAGCACCCAGCGCCCCCGAAGGTGCTTGGTTGCTTGGTGTTGAGATGCGCACACCCACATACCTTAGTAACCGATCTCTCGAAAGTGACTCTGGAATCATAAAAATGTATGCATACCAGAGTTTATTTATGCGACAGGCCCCAGTCAACAAAACTATGCTCAACATCTTCCTTTTTGTTTAGAATTGGCCGTTTTTTGGTCCATTTTCACCCTAATACGGCACTAAATCCCTTCGAAAATGGTCAAAATAGGTACTTTTTGGTGGTCCCAAAACTTGATTTTTATTGAATGTCTTTTTTGAGCTTCTGAGGCGATTTTAGGTCGATATAGGGTGTTTGGGAACATATAAAAAAAAGTCGATTTGGGGGTAGGGTGGTTTTATATGCAAGTAGCGCCCTTTCTTCATATTCCTCACAAAAATATAGCTAGATGTAATTTCTATACAAAGTTATTGCCATTTCAGTGCCGAAATTCATATATTCCACTGATGCTCTGCGCAAGCTTCATTTAATCATGAATTAACAACTTTGTGAACTGTAACTTTGAATTTTCACTATGAGACATTTTTTTAGTTTTAGCTCTTAAAATTCCTTCTTTCTCTTTCGCTGATACTGTTTGTAATTCTACAATTTTCCCGGGACGATGGCACATCGATCGACAAATTTAGTTAAAAAAAATTTATGCATGTGGTCTCTGATTTTGAGATGGGGCGTCGTCGACTTTTAACGTCACCCACGTCAAAATCACAGGTCACCTGTGTAAAT
Organism: Ditylenchus dipsaci; assembly: GCA_004194705.1. Classification (NCBI taxonomy): domain Eukaryota; kingdom Metazoa; phylum Nematoda; class Chromadorea; order Rhabditida; family Anguinidae; genus Ditylenchus; species Ditylenchus dipsaci. The sequence goes on along the minus strand of SADC01001256.1, from coordinate 660,951 downwards.
TTTTCTGAACTAATTTTGGCGCTTGATGGCTCAATTTGAAAAGTTATCAGCGATAGAAAAAACAGGGTGTTGCGAAAGATAAAAATAACATTTTTTTAAAGTGAACCGAAAACCCTATTTTTGAAAGTTTCAGTGTAAATTTCATAAAAGCGAGCATACCAAAGCATTTATTCAAAGCCCATTAACATTTTAATAAATTAAGTTTAACAGTAACACAGTGTTGTATCTTTTACTCTTTTCTTAAATATATATGCCAACCCAGAGAAGCAAAAACACACTTCCGGTTCCTAGAAAAGCTGAGGCACTAGCGGCAATTAAAAGCTCTTTCATTATGTTTTTGGTCTTCTTAGTTCCAGTCACCTGCGAAACTCAAAAAATTAACTAGAAGTTTTGAAAAAAATACCACCCACAGCATACACGAAGAACCAGGCTGTGAAAACAAGTCCAAGCCCAACCAAAAATAAAGTTAGATGAGGAAACAAGGATGGACTAATCTAAAATTTTATTTTCACTATAATCTAGCAAATAAGATGAAAAAGCGCAAAAAACTTACTGGGCTCACGTACTTCTCCATCTTGGAAATATCAACAGCCATTTCAAGTTTTGGTGCTGAGCAAAAAATATTAAAAAAACGGTTGTTTTTCCGTTTTTTGAATAGAGACTATTTTTCAAGTATTCTACAGTGATAATCGCAGCTTATGAACTGCCAAATAGAATGCAATAAAAGAAAATTTACATTTATTCACACGCGTGAAACGCGAAGAAGCATACTGGTTTGCTGATGTTTAAAATGTAGCCGAATCAAAAATTTATGATTAAAAAAGTCAAAATGTGGCTAGATTAGATGGCCAGTATTTTTACAAAATATAGACAGTAAGTAAAAGCAGCGCTTGAAGAAAAATCGATTTTCTCTTTGCTTTAGTTAGGATCTTTTTCAATTGAAGTCTCGATCAGGAAACAGAGCTGGAGCCACCAGTGTCCACCCGTAAATGATGACACACATCCAGGAAGAGACCACTTTGACCAAAGCGCAGCCATGTTGCTGTTCAGATGTTCTAAGTCATTGTCTGGTCTAAAAATGAGAGCATGATAATTTTTGAAAGGACTAAGCAAATTTCTGCTTACCTGTACCAACTAGTCAATGTCATCATAACATATAGAGAAGCTAGACCAAACATAAAGTGGAAGAAGCTATAGGAGTATGCCACCCTTCAGTTTCGTTGTCATAAGCTTTGCGATCGTTGGATTCGACATCTCCGTTAGACACAGTCGCTTCACCTGAAACTTTACCCACTATTTATTTTCATTACACATTGTGCCTACAAGCCTAATAGTCTCATAACTAATAGCAGATGTGCAAAATACTTGTTTAAAGGACCATCGCCGTTGATGACAATGGAAATTTAGAGTTTTTGAATTGGCGGGGTACAGCCGAAAATGCGGAAAATGTTTTTGCAAATTATTTTTTTATTTGCATCTAAAATTTAGAGTCTATGATTAAGATGAGACGAATGAGTAGTTGCTAATAATTAGTTTTGGCTCAATGAAAGTCGGCTATGTCATCCGATCTGGCAATGTCAAGCAACGATGGGCTCGACTAGTGGATGGTTCTTGATTTTTAACAAATTTTAATCGCAAACAAAAAATAATTCGAAATATATTTTTGTAACAAAAGGGCTGTCCCGAGAATTCAAGAACTCGAAATTGTCTTTGTCATCAACGGCGATGGTCCTTTAATACTTCTAAGGAATTATGATCTGTGTCTGGTTACAATTTCCGGTTTCATTTTTAACAAAAGGTGTGCTTATTAATTTTTTAGCTAGCTTTGAGCAAGTATAGTCAACCTTTGCTTTACTTGACCCAAAGGCTGGATGGTTTGGTGAGGTAAGGTCAATCTTCGATTTAACTTCACCTTATGGATGATACTTGGTATTGACGTCAAATCGAAAGTTGACTGTATTTCAAAATGTGTTCAAAGATTTTGGTCGAAAAAGAACTAGAAAAGGTGACAAAAAGGTGACCGATAGCAATAATAAAAAGAAAAAGCATCACAATAATTCGCTTGAGTTCAAATACATAGCAGCTTGCTTTCTTGATTTTTATGAATTAGAAAACTAAGTTGTTTTTGTGCCGAATTATAACACTTAGGGCTAGCTCGAAATGCAACTCACTAAGAGGAATATCCTCACTATTTGCATTAGCGCTTCCACCAGTGATTTTTCCAAGCGAAGTGTTGGAAGAGGAACGCAGAGAAGCGTAGAGCAAGCACATAAACCAGATGACCAATGACACAAAAGTTTGAGTGGCCACTGGTGTGCCGAATTCCTATAAAATCAAACAATAAAAAGTGTTAAAAAGAAAAAGTTTAAAATGTGAACCTTGCCACCTTTGGAGGGTTCGAGAATACTCATTAAAGAAGGGTTGCATTCCTTGTCTGAATTAATGAACCATTTTATAAATTTTTATAGGCTTCGAGTTACCAGGATTGTTCATGAGAGCAGACCATGTGAGATAAATGGTGTACAGGGTCAAGAAGCTGGACTGCAGCAAACCAGAGGTTGGCATTTGCTCTTGCACTTTAGGAAGCATTGAAATGACTGTGACTGCTATGCATAACACAATGTTGAAAGATATGACAAATTTGGGCAGCATGCAGGAAGCGCCCTGATAAAGCAGTTTAGTTAGACTTAATAAAATAGTTTTTTTGAAAATCAACTAACACTGGTGTAAACATGGAACATCAACACAACTCCTACAATCGACAGCAAATAACAGGCGATTGTAAAAGCAATCAGTCCAACAAAGCAAGAGCGAGAGTTGTTTTGTTCGTAAGTAGTGACCCAGCTTTCAGCAAAGCCATGTGCAAAGTCCACGATTAGGATCAGCTGGATTAGGATGAAAAGGAATCCACCGAGCAACCCAATATACATAAGAGCTGAAGTTATATAAATTCTAACCGTGAACTAACTGCTTAAAATAGCTTACGTTGAGCCAAATTTTCAGTTCGAATGTAGAAGAATCCAATCACCATTCCAAGCACAAGAAGGTACTTAAAGAACCAAAAGCCGTTTTGAATGTAAGAACGGGCGTCCTTGCTTGACTTGACTCCAAACATGAAAACCATGAAGAAAAAGAAAAAGGCCGCATTCCAGCGCAGAGACTAAACAAATATTTTAAAACGTTAAAAAGTTAACCAATGGCAAACAGGGTTACCGGTAGACAGCTTGAAAACCAGTAGCTCGACTGCATTGGACCCCTACAACTCCTACTAAGCCTTGACAAACCAGTTGTCCTAGAAATTTCAGTTGTATTTAAAAAAAAAATATTATCTTACATCAGCGAGTGCTTTCTGCACTCCAGGAGAGAGCATGATGCAAGCGACAATTGTTCCAACAAGCAATAGCAACGCATACATAATTCGAGTAGTCGTAGAACTCTTTGAATTTGGACAAGCTGCACAGCATAGTGAACAAGCAGCACTTCAAAGCAGCAGGCAAGCTAAATTTTTAAAAAATCAAAACACTTAACAAAACATCGAAAAAGTTACACACCGAGCCAGCGCAAGCAGGAGCTGCCAGAATTGCTCCCATTTTGCCAACGATTTATATCACAAAATAATGACCTAAAGAGCATATTTTGTAACTATTTGTTGCCATCCAAAATTTTACAGAAAACATCGTTTTACAAAGAGCTAAGAATCTATGTGAAAATTAGTATTACGTGTTAATTAAACAAAATTTTATTACAGTTAGGCAAAAGCTTATTGATTTGTAAGAGGAAAAAATATTCATACAATGTTTATCTCCATCACCCTTTGCCAAACACATGTATTGTCCTGGTGGAATAATTTTTTTGATATTTTAAACGTTAGTTTAGTCTAGGGTTGACAACTTTTTAGTTTCCTGATCAATTCACCGGTGAATTAGTCGAGATTTTTGTATACAGTCGAGTCCCGCTAACCCGGCACCCCAAAAAGTTCGTTCCCGCCTTGGGTCCGACACTTTTTTAACCCATTTTCGAAGTATTTTTTCAATTGTGTTTCTACAGTCTGATAGCAAATATCGTGAGGATTCCGATTTTGCCGATCGTTTTTCAAAAACCTAATATTTTTGGCTCTAAAAGACCAAAACCCGCTAACCCGGCACCCTTTTTAAAAATATGGTGCCGGGTTAGCGGGGTTTTGGTCTTTTAGAGCAAAAATATTAGGTTTTTGAAAAACGATCGGCAAAATCGGAATCCTCACGATATTTGCTATCAGACTGTAAAAACACAATTGAAAAAATACTTCGAAAATTGGGTAAAAAAAAAGTGTCGGACCCAAGGCGGGAACGAACTTTTTGGGTGCCGGGTTAGCGGACTCGACTGTATTCACCAAAATTAAACAATTTTTTGAGTTGTCTCAGCGGCAAATTTGCAGCAGATTCACTGAATTCGATTTCGCCTCTGAGTTGTCCACATTAGTTTAGGCAAATATATTTACAGACAATCTTTTATACGTAATTACAGCCTAACCTTGATTTTACAGCACCTAATAGGGCCATAAAAATCAGGCTGCTATACAAATAAAATATGTGTTTTTGTTACCTTTTACAGCCACACCTCAATTGAACGGCCTGATAGGCTTACTTCGGTTGGATGTGAATAAAACATAAGGTGTTATACCTATCGAATTAATGGTCCATAGAGCCAGTCCAGACAGAGAAAAGAAACTTTGATTTAACAATAATATTTACATGATCATTTTTTTACTAAAGAGCGGTCCCCGGTCAAAACTGTCTTAAATCAGCAATTTGGGTCGAAATTAGCCAAAATCGCTGTAAAAATGCTGTACAGTCGAATCTCGATATAAAGTCAACCCCAAAAGTTTGTTCCCGCCTAGGGTCCTTGCGATACTTACGGATATACTGTTAAAACAGAAACGCCAAAAATTTAATGTTGGACCCTAGCCGGGAACGAACTTTTGGGGTTAACCTTATATCTAGGTGCGACTGTACTGCATTTTAAACATAAATAAATTAGCACTTGCTTTGTATAAAGTAGCTTAATAATGACTATATTTAACAGTTTCAAAACTTGGACAGGGCGTGATGACTATATTTGTAACCGCTCACCCATTCAAATTCAACGGCTCTTCGACGTAAAGGGCCCTTTAAGACCGGTCCCCAAGGGGCCGTCACATCGAGGTTTAAATTAGCCCCTAAGGGCGTCAAAAATTGGTATCGGCATCCGTGTTTCAGGAACCGAACCGGGGCATTGGGTGAAAGTTTTCAACCAGCAATAAACGCACCTCAGCAAAGCTTCATAGGTCACGTTATCGCCCGTGCGCAAAGTTAATTTTTATTTAAATTATATAATCTTTCTAATTTTGAGTGTATAAATTTGTTATAGTATTGAGAATAGATTAGACGGTTAGAGAAAAAATGCTTTTTCCTGCTCTCAAACTGAGTGTAGAAACAATCTTATTCTATTGGGTAAAGGTCGAGCTAATGTATGCATAGAGTGAAATTCGCTAAAACGCAGCTCTAAATTTGTGTCAAAACCCAAAGCGAAATTAAAAAGACGCCTTTTTCCACTTCAAAATTAGAAAAATTAATAAGCACACACCGCATTCCCTCTAATAAACGCGCCGGCGCGTTTATTTTTGGATCCCCGAAAATTCGAAAAATTTGATTTCGATCTCGATATTTTCAGGCAAAAATTGAAAATTCAGAAAGCAGAATCGTAGAGATCGTGGGAGTTAAGAATACGCAAAAAGAACAGATCGAAAAAAAAATTCTGCTCAGATATACAAAAAACCATCAAAGTCAGGGGGCGCATTTATTAGAGGGGACGCGTAAATTAGAAAAAAACGGTAGCTGATAAACTAGATTCTTAAGTCGAGTCATAAAATAAGACTTGTAATATCGCAATTCACTTTCGTCTTACGGTTTGTAATAGGGTGATGGTCACTCTGGCTAAATCAACTGAAACCGAAAACCAAATACCGTATTTTCTCTAATTGCCGCCCCCCCCCCCCCCCAATTGCCTTAGAGCTAAAATTTAGGAAAACATTGAACCATGTCCAATTCGATGAAATCCTCAATGGGACTATCAATTAACCAATCAATTGCGACCACTTTCAGCTTCACTGTCAGCAAACGCTGTCAGCAAAAGAGCTCTAGCCTATTTTTAGCTTACGAATAAGCTACACTAAGTGTGAAACCCTGCGTTGATGGTCTTGTCGGATAGTCCAGAGCCCGAGTAAGACTTTTACACGAAATTATTAATAAAATAAAATATATGGTGTGCAGCCGCTGACCTACGCGATTGGTATATCTGCAGTTTTCCCTCCCTTTAATTTGGCTGCCCTGGACAAACAATTGGCCTACAAATTCTGCCCGAAAATCATAAAAAAATTGAAAATAGGATAAAAACTTTGGTACTATTCCATTGTAACCCCCCCCCCCCCAAAAGATATTCCAGTGTAACCCCTCCCCCCTTAAAATAAGGACCTATTCCATTGTACCCCCCCCCCCAAGAGCTTTAAACCGAGAGCTGAAATCCATAAGTACTCAAAAGGACCACAGGGGTGATCCGGGGGGTCCGAGGTGGTTATGCCTGAGCCAGGACTCTGTGGAGGTGAAGGCTGAATTTTTAGATGGCTGAGCCTATGATCGTAGCCAAAGGCCGGGGGTGGTTATTGCTTGATCGTCACAATGGTAATAAAGATGAACATAAAAATATTTCAACTTCAACTCAAACCAGCCAAGTATTATTGTGTTGTATTTTAAACATACAATTATCTATCCATAATTATCTATATATGATACATCATTTTTATACAAATTGTAGTATTTCATGAAAATTTCATTCACAAGAATTCATGAATTTATAGCTTTTTTACAGTGATATTTTTTTATAAGAAGGGTATATTCGTCAAAATAATCGGCACTTTTGGTATGATTTTCCTGTTTTTATTAACAAAAAAATCTGTGAATGAGTGGTCCAGAACCGCCCTTTCATATACTACTTACTAGGTTGGGGAACTCAGGTAGTGTAGTGGTTAGTACCCGGGTAGTAATATTTTTATCTTGTACAGAACTTTTAAAATTAAAAATGTTTTTCCGTGATCCAACTTTAGTTATAAGTTCCAATATTCCGGGTAGGTAGGTACCACCTGGTCAGCTGGACCACCAAAACAAGTGGTCGTCCACTTGGATCAAAAAAAATTTTACGTTTTTCATGTTCCAAAACCTGTTTTCTGGACTGATTCAGGCATGCTGAAGATGGTTTGAAAATAGTAAAATAAGGTTTTGTATGGTATTTTTTAGCATCGGGATATAATTGTACTTGCCAAAACTCGATTTTACCAAACTTCAAAAATACCTGACAAAACGGCGTTTTACCACTATCAAACCATCTTCAGCATGCCCGAATTAGTTCAGAAAACAGGTTTAGAAACATGAAAAACGTAAAAAATAGAATTTTTTGAATGTGTCAACTGAAGTGGGCGGAGAGATCACAATAGTAACAAAATGTGATAGTGTTGCAAAACTTGATAGTTGATAGCTGAGAGTGAAGAACTCTCCACTGTTGCAACACTATCACTATCAACTATTAACTGTCTACTCTCAACTCTCAACTATTAAGCTGGGAACCCAATGGGAGCCGCACCTCCGCACTCCGCACTCCGCGCAAATCTTCACTCCCGCGGTGCGGCGCCAGCGTGTACACAATCAGGCGACACATTTTTGGAGCCGCACTCCCGCGCTCTTTCATTCTGAGTGAGGCGATTTTTTTATTCGTAGTGTGGCGCATCATCGTTGTTTCATTTTCTTATGCTCTTTTCGGCGCTCAAGTTATTTTTGAGTACAACTTTTCCGCTTGTGGATCCTAACTGAAACTTTTAAAGACTAAAGCTACGATCTACAAATTTTCGGAAAATTGGAAATTTTTCAAAGTAAGACAGAAAACCACCCTATCTCACCTGAAATCATGTGCTGAACACGGTTTGTTAATACCAAAATAGTGATTTCACTAGCCACAACACCTATAATGGGATAGATACTTTTTCTGAGGGAGCGTCTGCCTACAAATCCCGAAAATATCAGTTTTTTATATGGTATTGTAAACCATGATTTCTCACCCAAAATTTTACGCTGAACATGGTTTGACAATACCAAAACTGTAATTTTGGTGACTCAAACTATGAAACCTAGGATAGGTACCCATGGTTCAGGTGGATATCCAGCTGGATGGCCTAAAAATGAAATTTTAGTCAACTTTTTTTTTACGTTTTTCATGCTTCAAAACCTGTTTTCTGGACTAATTAGGACATGCTGAAGATGGTTTGATAGTGATAAAATGTCGTTTTGTAAGGTATTTTTTAAATTTTAAGCAATAATTAATTTCGCTAAAATCAATTATTGCCTGAAACTCAAAAAATACTCGAGAAAACGGTATTTTACCTCTATCAAACCATCTTCAGCGTGCCCGAATCAGTCCAGAAAACAGGTTTTGGAACCCAAAAACGTGAAAAAAAAATTTTGATCCAAGTGGTCGACCACTTGGTTTTAATGGTCCAGACTCTAGAGAAGGGCCAGATGGTTACCCTGCTGACCATGAGTTTCACTGGTCTTTTACAGAATAGTTTACAATTGTTATTCAAGAAACAATAATGTCTGTTACCACCAGGATTTGAGCCTGCGACATCAAAAATCGATCCAGCAGCCTCTAGATCACCCCTGAGAATCCATGCACTAAACGAAGTGGTCGACCACTTGGATCAAAAAATTTTTTCACGTTTCGGGTTACATAACAATTTTTCTGCACTAATTCGAGCATGCTGAAGATGGTTTGACAATGGTAGAATCACGTTTTATCAAGAAATTTTTGACTTATCGCTAACGATTGATTTTGATAAATCAAGAATTAGCAATAACTCAAAAATTTCTCGATAAAACGTGATTTTACCACTGTCAAACCATCTTCAGCATGCTCGAATTAGTGCCGAAAAATTGTTTTGTAACCCGAAAACGTAAAAAAATTTTTGATCCAAGTGATCGACCACTTGGTTTGCTACACCTGGTCTAAATTGGGGAGGGGTGCCGTCACCGAGGTTACTGGTTCGAGCCTCACTAAAGTGTTAACTTTATTTTTTTTTAATTCCATTTTTAGGCCATCCAGGTGGACAACCACCTGACCAGGTGGTGCCCACCCAGGAATGGGGTTAGGGTGGGGGATATCCAATTGGACCACCCGAAAATTCAGGAGGCGATTAGACTTATTAACAATTTTTTATTCATACTTATTTTAGCCGATTAAGTATTTGTAGCCTGATTACTGAGGTCGTGGCACAGAAAAATTGACTTAAATCGACTTTTCATGTAAAAATTATTTCATGGAAAATTCTCCACTTTCCACGGAAAATTTACCTCGATTCATGGTCTTGGGTTTTTCTCGGGGTGGTTTCAGCAGTTGGGATGGTATGAGGTAATTCACGGATGGCCTAAAAAATCTGGGATGGTTTAGGATGGTTCAGACACAATCTAAAAAATTTCGAAAAAAAACTAAAAAATCTGTTTGAAAAAAGTTTCATTTTGGGGAAATGTCTATGCGCCTAATTGGGACCACTGAGGTTCGATGAAGACCACTGATAGTGTAACTACTGAGGGTGTAACGCCTATGAGCATCACTGAGAAGAATTTCACCAGAACAAAACCATACAAAGCTTTTGTGCCTTTAGCAAAATTTTTTTTAGCAAATGTGCCTTTAGCATAACACCCGCCCTGAAGCACAATTGTCAGCTCTAGTACTGGATGTATCGAGAAATTGGCGCTACTTAGATATACCACCCCCCCTCCCCAAATCAACTTTTTTCAAAGTGTTTCCAAACACCCTATGTCGACCTAAAATCCCTTAGAAGCTCGAAAAAGACATTATTTTTGAGTTCTAGTAAATAAAAAAATTGAGTTTTGGGACCACCCAAAATCACCCATATCCAATAGGGTCGAGAAATTTATACATTTTGAGGGTCATAAGTTTTTTCTAGGATGAATTCCGAAATTCGGTAAACTTCAATCAACTCAGAAAAAGAAATACCGTATATTCTCTATTAGAAGGCCCTCTCTAATAGAAGGCCCCTATCTAATAGAAGGCCTCCTTGAGGACCTATATATCAGCCTAGAAAAAGAAATTCGCAAATCTGTTTTTCGCGTTTTCTTAGTTAGCATGAGTTTACCTGATTCCACTTTTAAAATTTTGGTTGAGCACGCAAAAATCTCAAAATCGACCCAAATTTTTTTCCGACTTTTTTAGGGTTGAAAAATAGTAAGCCCGGGCCTTCTAATAGAGAATATACGGTACATTTTTGGCATATTTCACGTGGAAAAGAATATCCGACTAAATTCTGAAAAAAAGGCATTAAAAAATTGAGTGCGGCGGTGCGGATTTGCACCCGCACTCGAACTCCTCACTTTCTCACTCCCGCGGCGAGGAGGCAAATTTTCATTGGGTACAGTCGAGTGCCGCACTGCCGTGGTGCCGCTCTAAGTGCGGGAGTGCGGAGGTGCGGATCCAGTGTATACCCAATGAGCTCTGCACCCTCAGATCTGCACCCTCACCCCCTCATTGGGTTCCTAGCTTTACTCTCAACTGTTGCAACACTATCACTCTCAACTATCAACTATCTACTCTCACCTCTCATGTGTTGCAATAGGTCCCAGGTGGTTTAAAATAGTTTAAGGTGAATTCTAAGCGATTAAGCCCATCGGACTGTAATTCTGATGCGCTCAATCGCGTTTTTCGCAAAAAGTTTACCCTCCTTTCATAAACCCTCTAAAAACCAGTTATTTTTGCCTTTTGGCCACTCTGAGGTGGGTTCTAGGCCATCTGGTCTTTGCCCGACCATGAATTTCAGGGGTACGCGACAATTCACCGTGGGGACAGTTCACCGTGAGGGACAATTCACCGTGAGGGACAATTCACCGTCGGGCATATCAAAGAGTATCGCCAATTCACTCCCAGAACAATTTGGTACGTAACATAATTCGCCGCGGCCACAATTTCGCTGTGAAATTTGATTCCGCCGCACATTTTTCAATGTATTTTACTATGTTTTGGTCAGTGGAGCTGGGCAAAATGAGTCACTATATACATTTTTAATCAAGAGTCTCGCTCGGAACTATGTCTAAGGTAAGTGAGTGCGCGCATCTCTAACCAACCAAGCCCCCTGCGCCCCTTCGGGGCGCAAGGGGCTTGGTTGCTTGCGGTTGAGATGCGCACACCCACATACCTTAGACACAAATCACTCGAAAGTGACTCTGGATGCATGAAAAAGCATGCATACCAGTGTTTCTATATGGGGTAGGCCCAGTATCCAAAACTATGTTCAACATCTTCCTAGTATGTTCCTAGTACTATGTTCAACATCTTCTCCCAGTTAACAAAACTATGTCAAGTTAGTCCTTTCGCTGAATTTTTGGTGTGGCGAAATCAAATTTCGCGGCGAAAATGTGTCCCGTGAAAATTGTGGTCCAAAATTTCCGTTCTGGAATTCCGTCGGGTAGCGTCTTTCTGTCCTAGTTTAGAGTCCGAACTTTGGAACTTTGTAAACATGGAAAATAATTGCTTGGCAGTCTGATCATGAACAAAGTCAAAAGACTGACATACGACTCGATACACATTGTGACTCGATACACTTTTTCAAATTTTTTCGAATTCGCGCCTTCTGGTGCTCAGTTTTGGGACACACGTTTGAGCCCGTCCTAACATGCGCTGGCCTACCTGAAGCCTAAGCCTAAACCTGAAATAAAAAAAATTGAAAAAACATGCAAAAAACCGAAGTTTCAAAACGCGCCAATTCAAAAAAGTGTATCGAGTCACAATGTGTATCGAGTCGTCGTTATACCAAGTCAAAATTGTATAGTTTTGCAGCACTCATCTTTTCAAAAGCAAGAGAACTGCTTCCAAAAATTATTTCTGTCTGGCAAAGAAGTCAGTAATAAAAAAGCTAAGACCCGATCTTATAACATATAAACCAACTTTCTTCATCCCTTATTCATTCGTGCTTGTGTTGCAGTGAAAGTCAGTCGCATCTTCCGTTTGCTCTCTGTTTTCGAATGTGCGTTCGTCGTCATTGGTTCAATTGGTCTGTGATGTTGGTGATGACTGCTACTCTGTTTGCTTCTCTTCCCTCTGATCGCATTTTCTTGTCTGCAGAAGGTGGGCCTACGTGAGTATTAGACTGAACTTGGTTTTTATTCCAAAATCATATTATGTTTGCAGGCGACTGTCTCAAAGCAATCCAAATGCTAGTCTTGTGATTCCGAAAGAAGATGTGGATGCTGGCAAGGTCTCTTATCGCGCAATTATTCCTCGTGGTTGTCGTACGAATAAGCAACGGAAGAACGAGACCCAGTAATCATCTATCGCTTGTGGGCTAAAAAGTTCAACACTTTATCATTTCAGGATAACTCTCGTCGGTGGGATTGGTGGCTGCAGAATGAATATGATGTGGAATGAAGAGGAAATGTCCTTCGGTAAGTCTTTGTAATTTCACATGTCGTCATTTTAACGTAGTTCTTTTAGGAAAGAACTCTGCAGTTTCGGGGTCGAATGCTGATTATGGGAGCTCCAAATTCGTCTCTGTCATTGTTCTTGATAATGGTAATGTCGCCCTCAACGGTGGCGATGAACTTCAAAGCAGGTGCAATGTGGTCTCCAAGCCGAACAACAATACTGAGCAAGGTGGCAAAGTGGTGGACTTTTCGGTCGAGAATATTCTGAATAACTACAATTGTGAAGACATTGAGATCGAATTTGTAAGGCCATTGCGTGCTAAAATTAAATCAGACTTGTATAATTATTCAGGATGAGCGCTACAAACTTTACATACAGCCTGATCCGTTAGTTCCTGAGACGCTTGAAGGGAAGAGTGACAACACTGTGCTGATCGTTTGCCTTTCTCTTGCTGGTGCACTGTAAGCTTGAATGAATCATCATGTCCTGATTTCAATCTTTTTTCGATTTAGGCTCTTGCTTGCCGGTATTGGTTTTGGCTTGTGGTGTTTGTGAAGCAAAAAACAAAAAATTCGACGCCAGCTGCTCCAACAGATGTCAAGGTGGTGCCTGCCGAAGGGACAAAGTCGGAAGACTCTCCTGACATGTAAGTGATTCTCTTTTAAAATTTAGATTTTACATGTCCTTGTTTCAGGCCAAAGGTGTCTGCTATCTCTAACACTCGTGTGAAGACGACTCAGCCAAATCCTACACCGGAAGTGAAGCCTAGGTAAAATTTTGTCTCTATCGCCGTGTCCTGATCTCATCTTCAAAACTTTAGCAAACTAATTCCTAAAAAAGTGGCAAAGCTTGAACCTTGTCCAACGGAGGAAACAGAAAAGCCCTTGCCGAAGATCGTCGTCACTAGCAAAAAGAAGAGAATGGCTCAGCAAAGGTCGTCATTAGCAGCAAGAAGCAGGAGAAGTCATCTAAAAAGAGAGCTGCCGATAGGGTCAAAGAAACAGCTGAGAAGTTCGGGCCATTGCCTCCGATGCACAAGAAGTACAAGAAAGGAAAGTCTGCTGTCTTCGCCGACCTGTCGAAGATCGAGGACTACAAGACGACAGCTAGCACTTGCAAGACAAAAGAGCCGAATACAATGGAGCGCAGTGCCCAGCTAAACAAGTGTGTGGAAGAGCCAACAGTCGAAGAGCGCAAGCCAGCGCCTCCGTCTACCAAGCGTGTGCCTCGTTTACAGAAGGATTACGACGACTACGTCTGTAGTCTGGAAGCGAACAAGTCGGTGGATAAGCCTGAGCCAGAAAAGCAGCTGCCTCCTTCGGCCAAGCGCCAACCTCGCCTGCGGGAGGGGATGGATCCATACGTCAGCAGCTTGGAGAACCAGTGAAGCAGTCCAGAAAATTCTCTTCATACAAATACCCACAGTAATATTCTTGTATAAATGTACCTGTTAATAAATTCGTTAATGTTGAACTTGTTCTCTAGTTTTTTTGGTGTCATGCCGCTAATGATAGGTGGTAACAACCGTTCAAATGAACAGTGGTTTTTGTGTGGATACGGGCGAAATCCACTCGTGGACAAAATCCGCTCGACCAAAATTCTCTCGGCTATCTTGTCAAACAGAAGAACATTAAACGAACTAAAAAAATGACTCTTTATTGAACGGGCCGCAATATATTCTCCCGCGGTAAATTCTTTCTGTTGTAAATTCCCCTTCCAAATTTTTGTTACACGTTTGAATCATGGTGGTAGCGGACATTGTTTTTTCTTGAATAACAGTCATAAAATATTTTTTATAAGCCCATTATTCCTCAGAGTGCGCAGGGGTACCCGCTGGCACCTCCCATAAATGGGTATTTATAAAGCTACGTACACAATAAGTCTGCATCCACTTGCGCAGTAAATCTCGTTTGGATTGACTTGGTACCCGCCTTTCAAAATATTTCAATCATCTGCTAGCATGCCCTTTAAGTTTGGCAAACTTCTGCCAAAAACTTTTCTGTCAGTCTAAAGTCTGAACGGAAGATCGCTTTCTGTATTTCTGTATTTTTGGCTGTCCCCCGCCGATTCAAAAACTTGAAACTGCCATTGTCATCAACGGCTATGGTCCTTTAAAAAAACACGTAGTTATACTATTATGACGCGTGGCTCTCGACATATTATCACCTGATTCTTAAAATGGATGCCACTACAGTTTTAATAAATTTTTATTGATTAGCTTGGTAAATAAATTTGTTTGATTGTTCATTGTCAATTATACCAGATTAGAGTTGAAAATAAGTTAAAAAATCGCTTCGAGAAATATTCTGCGCCCAATTAGAGATATGTTTTACTCGTATTTTCAAAATTCGTTACCTTTACATTTTTTAATTAGAGACCTGCAAATTATCAAATGGGTACTGACATTTCACCCCCAGGATACTTTACCCCCGAGACATTTCAGCCCCTGAATAATACATTATACCTGAACGGATAGTAGCAACATCTTTCATTTTGCTGAACATTTCTGAATAGATAAATAATGACAACATACTTACCATGTACCGTATTTCCTCTAATTGGAGCACCCGCTCTAATAAGCGCACTTCCTCAACTTTGAAGGTCTGGATCTCGGTGCAGAGTCAATATTTTGTTTTGGTATTATCGAATGGCTTATGGGCGCTAACCTCCAATCAGTGAAAATTTTGGTTGGTTGCACCGCCGTACGAAAAGTGTCTAAAAACTAAAACATATTTCGGATAAAAAACTCCATATCCACATTTTTGGTATTTTAAATAAACTTGCCGAAGCATTACAAACAACATTTTTCACAAGAAAGTTTGGTCGTTGGATATAGCTGCTCTTTCGCTAATCGAAAACCTGGCTTGTGATTATGACCCAATTAAAGCCTAGAAAACTGACCAAATGCCACACACTCTCCTTTATTGCCTGTAGGTGGTAGCTTGTGGGCTAATTTGTATTGGTTGGTTCGTTTATCCACTTTGACATCTTCTGGCACTGTCGCTTGATGAGATGCAGAAATATGCTCAAACATGAAATGGTTCTGCTGAATGTTGAACGTCTATGAGATCTTGGGCAACTCTTGCTGATAGTGATCGTAAATGTGTCCATTTGTAAGGGTCGGGGACTGGGGCGAGGCAGGAGTTAGAGGGCTTGGTGAGAATCAGTGACAATCCAACAGTTTAGTGATGAACTTGCTCACCTCATGATAGGGAATAGTGCTTGACTGAATCTCTTTGTCCGGATGCATTCTGCAAGTTTTTTTTAGAGTAAAATCAAATGCTTAAGTGGCATACATATTTCGTACTCAGTAAGTGGCCAATGGGAGCGTCATTTTTGTAACTTTTTTTTCACTTATAAATTTTTTCCTCGATTAAAAAGCTACGCAGTTGGTGTCATCTTCTACTTTAGATACACAGCAATAGGGTGGTGCGGTTACGGTTTATTTTTGGATCCGGTTTATTTTTTCTCAGACATTTTTATCAAAGATTTGACAGAAATTTTTACATTTTGCGGACCCCTAATACTAAAATTTCTTCTTCTTCAAAATGGGATATTAAACGTAGAAAAAATAAACAATAGTTGCACTAAAAACCGGTTAACCGAAAGAAATCGGAAAAAAAACCGACCGGTTTTTTTAACCGGTTTTTTTTCCTGATTTCTTTCGGTTAACCGGGTTTTTAGTGCAACTATTGTTTATTTTTTTCTACGTTTAATATCCCATTTTGAAGAAGAAGAAATTTTAGTATTAGGGGTCCGCAAAATGTAAAATTTCTGTCAAATCTTTGATAAAAATGTCTGAGAAAAATAAACCGGATCCAAAAATAAACCGTAACCGCAACACCCTACACAGCAACAAAAAAAAAGGTGCTGATCAGTTGATGTTGATGAAAAAATGGATAAAAATGAGTGCACCGCACTCTGGAGCCGCATTCGGATACGCACCGCGGGAACTCATTCGGATACGCACCCTTCAATAGCTCAAGGACACTATGTGAGGTTCCTTTGTTAGCTACAAGATGATACCAACTGCAAAGTTTTTCAATAAAGGAAAAAAGTAGCCACCACTCCCAATCAAATTAAAGGTATACAAAAAAGCCGTACTTATTTTGCACTTAGCCCGAGACCCACTCAAGTTCGATGCCCCGCTGGGTCCGACAACCTCAATCCTAAAGAGTTGTGCCAATACTGGTGCCTCTAGTACAAAAAATCACCGGGTTTGCCAGTTGCTTACTAAATAAACTATTCAATTTTCTATTTAGAAAGCCAATGACACCCCTTTTTGAAAAATGTTTATTTGGAGCGAAAATACAGGCGGGCCGATGAATGCGATCTCACAGTTAAGGTGGTAAAAGAAATGCCATTCTACAGCAAGAGAATCTACACAACAATAGGTAACACTATAGAATAACCCCCCCCCCCCCCCCCCCAGCTAGCGAAAAATTTACTTTTCCTGGAGGGAAAGGGGGGCACACTGGAATAGCTTTTTTGGGGGGGGGGGGGGTTGGTACAATGGAATAGCGGCAAAACTTTCATTGTTGGAGTGGTAAATTACTTCAAATTTATGGTCGAAAAATAAGCGCCCCCTTCTAATTGCCGCCCCCCTAGAGGTCGATCGGAAAATAAGCGCCCCGGAGCGGCAATTAGAGTAAATACGGTACGAAAAAAACGCAGTTGACCGAAAATCTAACGGTGTATTTCAACACATGCGTCTTTTTTGAAAGCAATAGTTACGACCTAAATCGACCAAAGCCAGGTCTTAACACTTCCGCTGTCGAGCGTGGTAATTGCTGCGTTGGACACAGAAATTAGTGCTTAGTATTTCTGTTGAACATTTGAGAGAATTTGATTTAAAAACATGATATTGAAATCAGCTAATTTATATAAGTACCGTATTTATTGTAAGAAGAGTATAGCCTTCTATTTTTCAATTGACTTTGTGTTAAAAATGCAATAAAACGTGGTTTACCCCCTTAGTTTTGGCCCTCAGGGGTGGCCCCTCTATTAGAGACTGGCCTTTGATTATAATAAATACGGTATATTGAAAAAAGCATTTGGACGAAAAACCTTTCCGCGTTAGGCAAAAGCGGAATTCTGAAACCGTATATTTGTTCAGCATAATCGATTTACTTAACAAACTGCGCTTTAGTTCTCAGAATCACTGCCAAATTTCAAAATTCCG
Source organism: Ditylenchus dipsaci (assembly GCA_004194705.1). NCBI lineage: Eukaryota > Metazoa > Nematoda > Chromadorea > Rhabditida > Anguinidae > Ditylenchus > Ditylenchus dipsaci. The sequence goes on along the minus strand of SADC01001256.1, from coordinate 643,271 downwards.
CTCAATGCAACAGTTATTCAAATAATGAATTTTCGAGCACTAAAATACTGAACACTGAATTCTGTGTCCAACGCAGCAATCCCATCATGCTTGACAAGGAAGATGTTAATCCTCTTCGATAAACCGATCATATGGCTTCAATAAAGGGATTCTGCACGGAACCCATAAAGTAGCACTCAAAAACTTATAGAGTAAAGCCAGCGTTCGTAATGAAAATTTTTGAAAAAAGGACATTTGGGTAAAAAGAGGACATTTTGACCATTTTTGAAGAAAAAGGATTATTTATCCAGTGCTTATTGCTATTTGGAAGCAAAAAAAGATTTTGACTAACAACTTCAAAAATAAAAAAGGTTTTCGGTCCGAAAAGGACAAATCTTTTTAAAAAAGACAATTACTAATCTTGAGTAAAGCTGAGAGAGTCAGATAATCTAAAATATACTTGTACCCGAGAAGGCGGCTTTCAGAGACCAATATTTTTTGTTTTATATCTTAATGAAGTTGTATTAAAATTAGATTGTAGTCTTTTTTGATTGATTTTTTTAAACAACAATACTGTTATATTTGGTCCCATTGAGTGGTTGAATCTGAACCTAAGAATAGTTTTAAATCTATATTCACTTTGGAGTAAGAGTTGCTCATCCTCTTCGATTTTCCTTTACTAGGGTTATTGGCAAAAAGAAAGAATAGAATGGCCAATTCATTCTGTTTGACACTCGAAATCCTTCTTTGGAGAGTGGTGGAATTAATAAATGAAGAAAAGAATGCAAACACTTATTGCCATGGGCAAAGCCTTGCACTAGTATTCTACAAATATGTGCTGCTCTAATTTATTTTATTGTGCTTTAAATTTCACTTTATCGTTTTCTTAATCACTTGCAATTGTGTATTGAGCCAGATCTATCATGCCTTTCAAGACCCAGTTTACCAAGAATTCGGTCTGGTCGACGAGAGCAATAACCAACCTTGTTTATATATGAAGTTCCATGCCAAATTGTATAATTTTAACCTAAATGGCACTGATATTGGCACAGAGGTAAGAAAACTAATGTTTCAGAAAAATCTTTTGTTCCCTCAGGTCTAGGCCTCCTTAAGCCAGGGTTCTCAACTGATTTTTTTAAATAAAGTAGATTTTCCTTAATTTGGTCATTTTTGGCAAAGAAGCCATTTTATGCAGTGCTGGTTAAGTTTCGAGCACCGAAAATGTATATTTTGACTAAGACTATCAGAAATTCTTAAGATTCGTGTTCTTAAATAAAGTACAAATATCAAAACGAAGTACTGATGAGAATTATACCCTAAGCTAATCTTACAAAGAATTTAAAATAAGATATACCAAGGCATGAAATAGAACAAATTTTAAGTCAAAACCACAATTTTGTTTTCACAAAATTTATCAAAGCCAAAATTAGGATACTTTTGACAAAATTTTTAACTTAGTGCAAACTGCAAGATCAAAAGTCTGAATTTTTAAAAAAGTTCGAAATTTTGCAAAAATCAAGAAAACCATGGTCAGTTAGGCATAATACTTACTAGAATTGTGTTACTATGCAAAGATGACATCAAAATTATAAAGTCTGAAGATGTCTAGGCTGCCGATTTTACTTCCGACTCTGTCAAACTTCACGGATTTTGTGCTCTACACAATGAAATCAAAAAGAATGCTCAATTGCAAGCCAGTTGGAAATCTAATGAAAGACGCAGAACGCTTAAGTTTATGTTCAAAGAGGGTTACCTGGAGGCAACTGTCAGCACTCACCAAGCTCAGGAATTGCGCTGGCTGCTTGACAAAGTGGTATACTCTGAGCATTTCAACGGTACATACATAAAAGTCTACAACGTATTAAATATAAAAAAATGTTCAGGTCGATCGGTCAGCTTCTCCTCTTTAAACCATTCAGCTGCTGTCAAAATAAGTGCTCCATTAAACCAAAAATTTGTGTGCAAAGACAAGCTGAACATTAGCCTGCACAACTCTAAATATGAAGACATTGTGGTGGAATTTCTGCCAGAAATCGACATCCAACCAGTCAACACTCATGCTGGATTTGGCAGCAACAGTAAGTTGATATTAAAAAAAACTTGAATAAATATTTTAATTACAGCGCATAGACCATTTATCTTGCTTAGATCTAAGTTAGAATAATATTATCAAACTTCATTAATTTTTTCGGGAAAATTGATCAAAAAATTTTACAATTATAAGTATTTTTATACACTTGGGTTATGGCCGTATGGCGAAATACTAGAGATGGGACCAACAATATATTGGTATTGGGATATTGGGGTATTGGGTCAAATAAAGGCGTTAATATTGGTATTGGGATATTGGTTGGTGACTTTCGAAAATATTGGTATTGGTATTGGGTTTGACAAAGATATTGGGTGCTAAATAATGAAATTTTTCCAATAGAAATTTCAAATTTTCACTCATATTTCCTCATTTTTTTTGGCCTAATGGATGACATTAAACAAGTTCTAATTCAGAAGTGATTTTTTGACAAAATCGAGCTTTCTTGTTTAACACCAAATTATTTCTCCCACATTCTACAGCTGGTGCAATGACATTAATTTTTCGTGCAAAAATCAGTTCGCCCAAAGTTAAAGGGCCATTGCCACGTGTTTTGAATTGTCCCGCCAATTCAAAAATTTTCGCCTAATCATTGAACTTCTGTACGGGTTTCTCAGCTTGGTTTCTACCAAAACAAGGCCTAGAATTTAATTTCAGATATATTTGTGTTAAAAACCAAGTTGAAAAATCCGTGCAGAAGTTCAATGATCAGGAAATTTTTTTGAATTGGCGGGGGACAACCGTTGTCGGAGACGGCAATGGCTCTTTGAAAGACTATGGTTTTTGCGCGCAGTGGCATGACAAAAATTTGAATTGGCGGGGGACACTTCTCTTTGGTTACTAACTGTACTCTTTGGACTTATTTCAAACGACTCCAAAGAGTACAGTGAGAGACGAAAGAGAAGTGTCCCCGCCAATTCAAATTTTTGTCATGCCACTGCGCGTAAAACCCATGGTCCTTTAATTAGTCCGAAATTCAGATCGTCCGAAATTTAATTCGTACAAACTTGAGTTTAAAAATTGCCCGATTATTCGATTTCCGAGCACATTTCGATTAATAACCTGATAAAGACCGAAATGGATCAAGTTTCGTTTCTTTAAGCCAGAAAATCAGTTCCAGTGGGTTACTAAATCGAGATTAGACTGAATTAAGAACTTTCTTTCAATATTTCGATAAAAAAATAGACTGTTGAAAAAATATTGGTATTGGGCAATATATTGGGGTCCACTACCTTGAAATATTGGTATTGGGTCTAGAGAGGGCCGAAAAATATTGGCATTGGGCAATATATTGGGGTCCACTACCTTGAAATATTGGTATTGGGTCTAGAGAGGGCCGAAAAATATTGGTATTGGGCAAAGGAAAATGCCCATCTCTACGAAATACTGCCATTTCAAAAATGGCAGTATTCCCAATTTCGGAAATTTATGTAGAAATAACTGTTAGCAATAACTGTGAAAATGACCGGCTTTTGGCCACATGGCCTGCCATTTGTCCAACCCTCCTTCTTTCAATTCCGACTCCAAAAATTTGTAATTACGATTTCCGTTTTAATTTTAATCAATTTCTAAACGATGAGTACAAATAACAATAGCTGTTGTGTCTTTAAAATAAACTTTTTAGTCTACTTGTGTGAGCGCACCAAAAGGAGAACCTTAAGCGAAAGTTTCCAAAGCACAATGACTATATTTGCCGGATTTGTGCTAGGACTAAGCTCTGTGAGTGTTTTGGCTGGCTACAGTCTTAGAAGAATGTTAAAAAAGACAGATCAGAATCCTCAACACTTTTATGATTCATTTTAACCTTGTTTATTATCATAAAAGTTTTGTCCAAAAACATTTAAAAATATATTTATCGCCTTAAGACAGTAAAAACAATATTTTCCGACCAAATAAATTACAAATAAATAAAAGTTCGTATATGAGATAAGGCAACAAGAGATCATACATAATACCGTAATTCCTCTAATAAAGCCCCAGGGAGTCCCTTTTTGGACGCCTAAAATTCTATAAATTGCAAATCGAAAATGGCCTTAACTCTGAAATTTTAGTAAAAAAACGAGAAGGGCTCTATTAGAGGAAAAATGGAAATATAACCTAATGTTCAATAACCAGTAGGATACATGTAAATAGGTCTTCTGTGGTCACTATTGGCCATCAGAGAGCCGTCTGCCTCATTGCGCACAATTGCCTGCAGGGTGGAAAAGGGAAATTTCATTTGAGTCATGTTCTGACCCTTAGCTTGCAGTCCGGCAACAAGTGTCTAAAGATTTTATTTGGGCAATTGTAAATAGACTTGTTTATAAAACAAACGTCAGGGAAGCCTTTTTCGTAGTTTGTTATGTAGGGGGTGAACTGGTTGTGCAACCTAGGCGCGTCAATAGCCTCTTTTATGGTGTGGTTGAAGTTGATGGTTTGCAAGATGACTTGAGAAAGTGAAGAGATGATCTTAGAGCCCCCTGATGCTCCCATGCTAGCTTTCACCTTGAATTTTGAGGCTGTATTATATATTTATAAAGAATCAACTGAGAAAATTAAGAGTACAGTCAGCTCTCGATTTAATTTTTTTAAATTTGGGATTAATTTTTTTGAAACAGACATAAAATTTGAGAAATGCCGTGAAAAATCTAAAAAGGCCAAAATTTACCTAAGTGTATAGGATGGTCCGAGATATGGATCCAAAAATCTAAGGGGAGGTTTTTTACAGGTATTTTTAGGAAGACACAAAATACAATTCCGAAAAAAATCAAAACCAACCTGTTTTGATTGCTTGTCGTATATGATCACAGGACTCATACTGCTCAATGGACGTTTGCCTGGCTCAATATAGTTGGCTTTCGAAGGTTCAAATCCAAAGAAGTTAGTGGAACCAGGACGACTGAAATCATCCATCTGGTCGTTCCACACGATGCCCAGTCGATCTGATCTCACTAATGCACCGAATCTAAAGACCTGGAGTGTGAAAAATACTCAACGATAAGATTGATGCTCACATGTTGTTGACAGAACTGGTTAAAGACACTGCATTGCCATCTGCATCTATCACCTAAAATAAACAATATAGATTACTATTTGACCCTAGAATCGTCATGATCTGACCGAAACATGTGAAGTACCGTGCTCGTCGGGAGCCTGAAAACAACACGAAATGTTTTATCCTTATAAACCCATCTTGTTTTAATACCATTGAATTGTCACCACCATATTCCTCTAAAGCAAGAGTTTCCGAACTGATTTTACCCACAATGTAGTCAGTGAATTCTTTGGTTGTCATGTTGTTTGCAATACTGTTGGCTTTGGGGATGAATTTAGGATCTCCTAAAAATAATTTGTGCAATTGGTATTTTTTCGAGAATAAAGCTAAGTTAAGTCCGAAATTTTTACTGCCTAAAATTACTTCGAAAAAATTACCTAAGAATGAGCGCTGAGCATAAGCAAACTTTTGTGCCTCTATCAATCGATGGTAATAATCAACAGAAGAGTATGGAATGGATGAGTCACTTCCGATAGGGTAGAACTCTGCAAATTGTCAATCGGTACTTTTAAATCTCTAATTCTAACCTACTAGACATGATCGAAACAATAAGCTGAGTGACCGCAAAGGCAGCGGAAGGTCGAGCTCCACACATCGCCAGTGACTTCTCTTGCCAGCAAAGTGGTCATTCACCAAGGGGGTAGTGTCAATCACTGTTCGGTATGTCTCCAAGTCCTTCTTGGTTATAAATCCATCTGAACGAAAGTTTTTTTAATGATAAAGTTATCTTTGAAAAATCTCACCATTTTCGCCAATTTCATCTGCTATTTGCTTGCCTATCTCTCCTCCATAAAACAACTTGACGGGATCAGAGCTGATTGCTAATTTGCGGAAAGTCTCAGCCAATTGGGGATTCTTGAGCACTTCTCCTTCCTTGTACAACTCATTGGTGACATTGTTGACAAAGAAGTTGCGCATAGAAGGCTCGTTCATGATCTCTTCTTGTCGGATTCTCAGATTGACTTCCATTAGCTTAGACACAGGGTATCCATTGGTCAGCAAGTGGACTGTGGGGATGAGTAGATCTTGCCAGGAAATTCGACCACTTCCAAAGCGCTTATAGGCAGTCCAATAGCCATGCAACTCTCCTGGAGTTGCAACAGACTTGTAGCCTTTAACTGCATCTTTAGGGTTGGAGGCGAAGGTGTCTCGGTGAGTGTTTAGAGGTGCTGTTTCCCGGGCATCTAGCGAAGTGCATTTGCTGTAGAAGCTAAAAAAACCAGAAATACGTGACAAGGAGATTGAAAATGCTTAACACCAATAAGAACTTACTGATTATAGAAAGTCATCAAAAATCCGCCACCTAAACCACTACTGTGGGCATTTAGAGCCCCCACACAAGCAATGGTAGCTATAGCTGAGTCCACTGCATTACCACCTCGGAGCAGAATGTTCCTGCACAAAAATACATCATTACAATCTAGTCCATCATTTCAGTCTTTCATAACTAAAAACCAACCTTCCTATTTCTGAGCACAAGCCATTGTCACTTACGACAGCTGCTTTAGGGAAACGGGCCAAGGAAGTAGCTGGGCTAAGGGTTGGCCAAGCTTTTCGCGCATCTTCTTTCGAGGGCAATGATGTGCTTGTCTTAAATATAGCAGCCTTACTTTAATTTATGATGAAAATGCTAACTTACGAATCCAGTCAAAGCAAATGGATCAGTTGGGTCAGCTGTTGTGGCAGAGTAATATTCTTTGTACAAAAAAAAACACAGCACCATGCACAAAACTATGATAACTATGGCACAAGCTGTCAAAATCCAAGGCAGCCCTCTGCAAAGCAAATGACTTGGATGATTAGATAGAAAAGTATTTTAAAAATAAGACTTGTTCCTCATATCTTTGACGGAGTGGGAGGGTTGCCCAGTCTCCACATTCACATGACTCTCATTCAAATTTCCACCATTGTTTTGAGTTTGGATATTGTCAGTAGACAAGTTTGCTGTAGCTCCATTGTAAGTGACTGTAGTAGGCGAGGAAGTCGCCATTCGTCTACAATAATGTTTGGGTGATATTTGATTTTACTAACTGATTCTGCAAATGTGCTATGCCTGCTAATTTTTGAAAAAATACCAGTTAATTTGTGTATTCAATTTTGTTTTAGGTGTTTGGGAACTTCTATGCAATGTTGACCCCAATTTTTTAACTTGATCCCCCTGTTGTTTTTTTTAAATGCCTTGGTCCCTTTGTTCATTATGGTTATTGTAACACTGTGATAAAGGTGATCATGATGAGTATGGTCAACCTGATCACCTTAAGCATGATCACCTTCAAAAACAACAGGGGGGGGGGGGGTGCAAGCTAAAAGTTGGGGTCAAAATTGCATAGAAGTTCCGATGTTTGTGCGGGGTGAAATATTATCTGAAGTTCTTTTTCCGAAAGAGGTGTGAAAAAATGGACCGTATTTACCTCTTATAGAGCCATTTTGTTTTTCACTAATATTTCAGAGTTAGGACCATTTTTGATTTACATTTAAAGATTTTTGGGTATCCAACAATCTAAGCCCCCGAGGCTCTATTAGACGAAATACGGTATGTCAGTGCATGTCGACGTTTTTTAGATATCGAATGTATGTTATAGCAGGTCATTAAAAAGATTTTATAGCTATTTCCCACAAATGGTTAGGTATTTTCCAGAAAAAAGTAGGTTTAATTGACAAAAGTTTTTCTACGAAATGACGATTTTCGAATGAAAATTTGACTAAAATTTGACTTTTTGTTTTTCTGACCAAGATAATTCAACCTTAAAGAGTATTCAAGGTTAATGTTTATTAATTTCATAAGTAAAAGTCATAGTTAATCTTAATAAATCGGTGGCATCGGGAAAATGAAATCATATATAAGCATATTATTTTTGGGTGAAAAACTAGAGATATAAAACAGTTAAAAAACGATAAAGAACACACGAAGAAAATTCGCGCAAAACAGGGGATACTATGGTATATTTTTTTTCGTGCCAAAATAGAGCAGAAAATAGAGCCGAAAATTTTATAGGAAAAAAACGATTTCAACTGAAGCATAATTGTTGTGTAAAAACAGTTAGGTTTTTATCACTAAAGAATGCCTGCATCATCAAATTGACATTGGGTTGCTTACCTATGATGGTTTAGATCAAAAGTCGGCTCGGAACAAATAGTAGTATGTTGTCACTCAAATAGTCAAGAGAAAAAACAACAAATTTAAAAGAACAATCAAAATGAAGTTTGAGTAAAAATTTAATTCGTCCGCAACAATGTTTTGACACAGAGAATCTCACCAAGCTTATGGGTCAAAACAAATGCAAAGAGGGGGTAAAAGTTGTATAACCCTCGGCCAACATAAAACAATGCATTAAGTTTGGGATCCGAAACAGCCAGCAGAAACAAAGACAAATGAACAAGCAGAAGGGCCACAATTGATTGAACGATGGAACTAATAAACCAGCAACAGGCGACAATCCTGCTAATGCTGTGCCACATTTTTCGGATGAGACTTATGACTAATGCAAAACTTTTAAAATATGCATTAAATTTTTTCTAAATTACTTCATAAGGTTTTGTAAAAAAACTTTTACTATATTTAAGAGTCTGTTATCTAGTCAAAATCGAAAAATCAAGCTTGTGATTATTGCATTTTCAACTATCAAAAGCTTTACAATTTTTTTATTAAACCGCCAAAAATATCCACGTTGATCGCCATTCCAGGGGTTTGAAAAGAAACACATGCTTTTTATCGGAGCAAGTAGAAGTCAAAAAAAAAGACACATTATAGGTTTTTAGTTGATTATTTTATTTTTTTAGTCGATTATAAGCTATAAAAAATACAGTCTACGCTCTTTATAACGACTCTCAAGAGACCGGCCAAAAATGAGTCGGTATAAAAACATCGTTAACAAGAGCGTCACGTTGCTAACATCGATCAGCCAATTGTTATATAGAATGTCCTTATAAATTACTGAAACGTAAGCATAGATCATCCCCAAATAGGTTTTTTAAAGGGCCATTGCCGTCCCCGACAACGGTTATCCCCCGCCAATTCAAATTTTTTTTCTGAATCATTGAAATTCTTATCAACTTGTTTTCTAACAAAACTATACCTAAAATTAAATTCTAGACCTTGTTTTGTTAGAAACCAAGTTGAAAAATCAGTACAGAAGTTGAATGATTACCGTATTTTCTCTATTTATTACCCCCTCTCTAATAATTACCCCCATAGGCACCCTATATCTCAGCTCAAATAACTTATTTTGCAAATCTGTTTTTTGGGTTTTCTTAATCACCACGAACTTAGTTGATTCCAATTTTTAGATTTGGTTGAGCACCCGAAAATTTCAAAATCAAAAAATTTTTCCGATTTTTTTGGGGTTGAAAATAATTACCCCGGAGTAATTAATAGAGAAAATACGGTATGCATGAAAATTTGAATTGGCGGGGTACAGTTCAAAACAGGTGGCAATGGCCCTTTAGGGACTGGGAAATTAATGTACGCATTGCCTAGATCGCAAGTTCGAATACCTCTGGGTGCGAATCTTAATTCTAAAGTTTGTACTATGTTTTAGAAAATACATAAACTAAATATGTCATCAGAAAGGGCTTTGACCTTCTAAAACCTACCAAAATCCATAAAATTCAATAGAGCGGCTGTTTTAGCAAGACTCAACACCCCAAGTGCACCACCTTCCGAAAGAGTATGATCTCTCTTAACCTAAAAATGGTCAGAAATCTCATACTTTCTGGAAGCCAACGGCTAGAGAGCTTATACTCTCTGGGGGAAACGTTACACTTGGGTTTTACGTTTTAGCGGTAGATACCACCAACATGGGTGGTTACAAAGAGTGGGTCGTTATAGAGAGCGTAGAGTGTAGAGAAAATTTTTTGAAAAGTAATTATACATTTCATAAATATATTTTTCGAAATTTGCCAATAGGTAAGAAGGTGCAAAAGAGATCAGAAAAAGTGAGGCGATAAATAACGAAATCTGGACTACTACCTGCAGACTTTACTTGTTCAGTGAGTTGATCAAAGGTCGTTTCTCATAGAATGTCTTCCTCATTCCTAATGGATGAAGAATGTGTTTTGGACGAGCATTGGCGACTGCTCAGATTTTTTACTACTCCACATTTGAAAGCTGTAAAGCCTGGCTATTTGGCGGCAATAAACTTGCAGTAAGAATATTTTTGCCAAACTGTTATTTTTAGTTAGTACCGTATTTTTGTCTAATAATTGCAGTCTTTGTAAAACACCGAACCAAATTGTAGCCGAAATTCACTAATTTTTTAATAAAAGTTTGAAAAAAATTTCAAATGCGGTCCTATACTAAAATCAAATGCGTTTTTCGCGTTAGTCCTGTTTGATCTTTTGTGATATTTTAGGCCCAGTCTATAGACTAGCCCTTGGATCAGCCAAAGCTTTTTTGATGAAAAATACTTTTTTGCTGCAATTGACTTTTTTGCGCAAATTCCACCAATTCGCATCAAATAAAAGTCGATTTGCAGCAAAAAAAGGCTTATTGAACCAAAAAAAAAAGCTTTGTTCGCTTGGATTTTTCCTTTGTTTTTGAACGATTTTTTAATATTTTGAGACGACCTGACTATTTTGCACTCTCAGCTGATAAAAAAGTCACACGAGTCAACTTGGTATTTTTGCGAATAACACAATGACTGATTTTGTAGGTGCTTATTTAAAAAAAAAGATACACGCTTGAGTGTGCACTATAAGTGTGCCTCAACCCTCGCCCAACCCTAAAAAATATCAAAAAACAACAGGGGTCAAGTCAAAATTTATTTTACTGAAAAGCATACCTAAGCCAATTCAGAAGCCAAGCCCAAGGTTTAAATATATTTGCCCCAGACTTCTTAGCAGTGGATGGCGCATAACTATGTCCAAGTTGTAGTTGAACCATCTAAGAGATCAGGAAATAGATATTACGACAATTCTTCTACTAGCAGATCTGAGAAGTGACTCAGAAATCTTTGCAAGTGCTACAAAACAAATAACAGAAAGATTCGGCTTTTGTTTATTACTGTCTTTCAGAGTTACGCATTAAGATATCTGCCCTTTTCTCAAAGCAGTATCCCTGTTTAGGCCATTTAGTTCAGGATAATCGGGCGTCTGGTAAAGATTAAATGCATATTACAATAAAAAGATGGACCATTACTTTGCAAGGGCTTCTTAGTAATTGAGCAATGACCAGACCTCCCTACTTTTTTGATTGTTTTGCGTCTGCTGTGAGTTAAGCTTTAGAAGATATAGCATATAAAAAGCGGCAAAGATTGTAACGTTGTTTGATTATTTAATTTCATTAAAAAAAGGCCGTACAATGGGAATGTAACCGGCAAATTTTAGCAGGCATAAAGATTTTGGCCGTATCCATAAAAGTAGACCAAAATTTGTTTGAGTGATTTCAAACAATTTAACAAAATACATTTGTTCTCTGGTAATTTGTTTTATACTTCTCACAATTACTACTCTCTATGTTTATTTTTGAAAACATTTGCCAAAAAGTTGCCTAAAAGTACATTTTGACTAATTTTTTGGGAAAAAAGTCTTTTTTTATCCAGTGATTGTTGCCATTTTTAAGCTCTAAAGCTCTTTTAACGTAAAATTTAAATAAAAAGTATTTTAAAAAGGATGTAACGAAATCGTTGCCCCTGAAATTTAAATTCTCGCCTTTTTTTGCATTTTCGGCAATTTATCACCGAAAAAAAGGAGCAAGACTTCAGATTTTAGGGGGAGCAATTAATTTCATCCTTTGAAAAAATACAAATCTTTACAAAAGTACAGATCGTAGCCCGGGATAAAGATATCAGGGTAAAATTTAAAGCGCTTTAAATTCAAATGCGCACGGACAATTCTCTTTGGTCTCTCACTGTACTCTTTGGAGTTGTTTAGAGTGACTTGAAAGAGTACAGTGCGAGACAAAAGAGAAGTGACCCGTGCGCATTTGAATTTGCTAAATTTTCATTTGCTTCATTTGCTTCTTCATTCGCTATATCCACGGTGATGAAAAATATTTCCACGCACATATTGTTCGTTTTTGTTATTGTTTTTGCTAAATATCAAGTAGCTTTTCATTTTTCGGTTTCGAAATGTTGACCAGAAACATCTTTTTTTTTTAAATTACACTCCGAACTCCACATTTTTAAACGATTAGTTCCAAAGTCGTTTTAATTGTATTGGAATGCACCTGTCTTTTTTACGATTAACATACAACCAAAGTCTACAAAAAAAGAATAAAATTGTATTTTCATTGCAGTTACAGTCAAACCTCTATATAACGGCACCTCTATATAGCAGCACCCTCTATATAACGGCACCCAAATAAGACCAATTTGGTTGGGTTAGACTAAATTCAGTCAAGGTAAACTCTCTATATAACGGCACTTTTTTGCGATCCCTAGGAGTGCCGTTATATAGAGGCTTGACTGTATCTCAAAAATTCAAGCTAAATCTTTTAAAATGTTTTTTCTTAGTCATGATCAGCATCAGATGTAATTAAAAAATCCTTTCCTGTCTGGGATATTTTAGGAAGTGAGATGAATTAAAAAGGGTGCTTGTTGGGCTGCCCACCATTCAACCCCTGTGAAAAAAAAGTAGCAGCCAGCCAGCCGAACAAGTAAGATTAAAAAAAATGGTTACAGCGTTTTTTAAAAGGCCAAGTTTGATAGATAATACAAAAAAACGTAGAAATCGTGTCAATATTGTTAAAAATTATTAGAATTTTGTTCTCTGTATGTTCATAACTAAATTTTGTTACTGTTCCCTGAAGTTATGTTTGTTGCAAAACACAAGTTGAACCTTTATTACTGTCTTCGAAAATGTTTGCAACTCAAAATTATTCAGCAAAGCAAAAAAATAAAATGCTAATTTGGTCTTATAAATTAATGCCTTGACATAAAGAGCACAAAACCTGGCACATTGCTTAAAATTTATCTACACATCAAACCGTACAGTTTTGCTTTTTCAAATTACTACTAGGAATCCCACTGGCCAAAGGGGTCGCAATAGGGCAGTAGGTCTCTTAGAGAGCAGCCATATCTGCAGCAAACATCATCATCTCAGTCATGGAAGGTGCTCTATATAGGCCTCCTGCTTCTCTGCTTCCATCTTTTGCTCAGCCACATTAGCCATGGGATCAAATTGCAACAGTTCATTGCTCCATATACTTCTTTTTTGGATGTTGGACTGGCTGGAGGGCAAAGAGTCTACTGGGTTTGGCTTTAGTAAGGGCTCTGGATTGAAAAGTGCTGCACCTGCGATGGCCTGCACTGAGTCTTTGGCTCTCCCATGAGTAGAATTAGTATTAAGAAGATTGGACTTGCTGGCATAGGATTCTGTAATTTTTTTGATTCAAATGTAATTTTAAATTTAATGAAAATAATTGTTTTCATCTTCTATTGGTTAATATGTCCAGGGTGTCCATAATGCCCTTTTTGGAATTTTTCCCCTTTTATTTTTGTGAAAAAGGGGTATTGAAACAGTGTACAATTGTTGCTGTATTTCGCGCCTTATTTTTTTGCAACTTTTTGGTGCAAAATGTATATCTGTGTATTTTTTACCTGCAGCGCTATTTGACGGTTGGATATTAAAAAGACATGTCTAGTGAAAAATATATATTATTTTGAACCAATTCTGCGTTGATGGTAAATTTATATAAAAAAATCGGCTCTCTCCTGTTATATCCAAAACTGTTACATCTAAAAATGGTTCCAGACTTGAAGTGGCTAGTGTGGCTACATGATCATTTTTTGGTAGCTCAGCCAATTATTTTGTAGATGGCATGTCTACCGGTAATTTATTTATGATAAAGAAAATTTTTTTTCCACAACCTATTTATCACTAAATCATGCCCACACAAAGAAAGGACCATGCTTTTATATTCAAATTTTTAGGAGCTGCGTTTTCTGACAGTATTGTTCGAGGAGTGACCATTGGTCTAGCTGTTTTGTCGCAAAGTTTCCTCAAGAATTGGGTTAGTAAATTAACTTTAAATCAGTCGAGTTACAGTCGAGGGCACCCCCATCTCAAGTTCATTCCCGCCAGGGTCCGACATTTTTTAGCTTAACTTTTAAAAGCTTTTGTCGAGTTTGATTTGTCAGACTAATCAGAAAACTAATCAGAAAAAGCAAAAATACTGGCCATAGGAGGAACAAACTTGCGGGGGTGCCGCCATAGATGTTACAATGGTTTTTTCGAGGGAAAAGGCTCTCGTAATCGAAAACTCATAAACTCATCGAAAACTCAGCTTTTTGCATTGATCCGTACGTTTTTTATGTAAAAGGAGATTCAAATTTATTGTAAAAAAAGTTTTTGAGTGTTGTTTACTTTGCAGGTACCTTGCAATCCTTGTGAACTCAGGTTTAGGCGTCAAAAGAGCAATCATTCAACATGATCCCAATAACGCTCAGCTATCTCGGCTTTGCCGCTGGAGTAATGCTCGACACCATGGACGACAGTTTGGACGATTTCATATTTTCTATCTCTGTGGGAATGTACTTGTACATATTTCTGGGAACCCTTGTTAGTCATTTAGACATTTATAAAACTATTTTGACCTTAAAAATAACTTTTTAGTTGCCCGAAATACGGGATTGCTTCAATGAATTGTTGAAAAAGACTTGGGAGAGGCGGCCTTGTGCACAGTCTTGCAATTTTCAGGAATAAGCTTCGGGGTCTGTTTCCTATATTGATGAACAAAAATGGAGGCGAGGAGATGCTTTAACTTTATCTACAAAAATTACAGTGTGTTCATATGTGACATTATATGTTAAATAATATAAGTAGCTCAATTAGAGCAATTTCCGGGTGTAATTATAAATTTTAATAAAAAAAATTCTGTAGAAAAATGATTCAAAACTTTTTTTGATTTTATTCCTGTGAAAGAGGTCAAAGATGGTCAGACATATAGAATTAAGGGGTTAAATAAACAACGCTATAAGAATTTTAAATAGCACGACAAAGATATAAGAAAGTTTTGCAATGTAATGCGCCTTCACAAACAAACTTTATTTAACTTTATCTACAAATTACAGACTTTTAAAGGGGTAGCTCTGTTTTTGGGACTTGAAAAATGGGACTTGAAGATACTGAAGATGACCACCTACTAACGACCACCGTCTTTAACTGTACAATTTTTCGTGTAATATACTAAAAATTCTACAGTTATTCGTTTTCGGCGAACAGACAAATTCAGATTTTTTCTGAAATTTCGCGCGACAAATTCAGATTTTTTTTATTTGTCGCAATTAAATTTTTCAAAATTTTTCAGGCTTAAACTTAGGCGAAAATAGGACAGCGTATGTTAGGATGGACTTAAACATGAGTCTAAAATATGTTTAAGTCAGTTCTTGTATCCCGAAAATTGAAAAATCAACAAAAAATCACAAGGGGGAACCAAAGCAAAAAATCTGAACTTTCGTAAGACAAAATCAAATTTTTTCTGAACTCGTCGTGCGACATTTTCTAAAAAAATTTTTTATAAAATTTATTTTGTGTGGTCGCCTTAGTTTTCGACTGCAGTTATTATCGGGTCAAAAACTGTAGATTGCGGGTTTTTTGCCTGTCGGAACAAAAACATCGCCGACACTTCCAAAACTAAAAAAAACAAGTTTGTTTCGAGGCACTATATATAGCAATTATGCTTTCTTGAGTTGCAAGCATAAATAAATTTAATATTATCATAAAAGGTGGTTTTTCCGCAAAAACACACAATACCAGCAAAGAGTATTACAGTTGTCTGTTCTCTAGCGCTAGAAAGCACAGCTCTACACACAAACCGAAAAGAGTGATTTGCTCATATTTCGCAAAAATCCAAGTGAAATGGTTTGGTTTGGGGGGTGGTGAGGAGGGTGAGTAGCGCGTGTATTTCTTTGCTTCTTTGCATACTCTGCTGTTCTGCTTTCTTTCCTCGCTGCTACTATTGACTGTCCGAAGATTTGGTGTAGTTGTACAAATGTCTCATTCACCTCTTTTGACTCAATGAGCAGTTTTGCTCTCTTGACTGCCCACCCATCGATTTGCGGTGTGAGTGAAGAGATTTGGATATTTAGAACTTGCTTGCTCTGACTTTCCATATGGCTTTTAAATTATAACTCATCTTCAAGTTTAAATGTGTTTGTTTAGATGTGACTTTTGGGTTTAGAAGTGCTTTTAGTTTGACTTTTACTTGCAATTTGTCCCCCATCTTAGTTGGATTTGTGGATTATTATTTTTGCGAATAAACTTTTTCTACAAATATACGAACTTTTTTAAATTAAGACGCTAATAAAATTTATATAATTCTCCCGGAATGTGACGAAACGTACCTCATATGTATTTTTAGAGCCATGTTTTGTTGGAAACCCATGTTGCAAAAAGCCTTTTGCACTATTTTCATGAGACCTGTTTCTTGAACTTTGAACGATTAAAAAAATCAAAAAATCCTCTAGAAATATGATAAATTGTAAAGTCGGCATTTTTAAAAGTTTTGACAAAAAAGTGTTTTTACCGTTATAAGCTAGATTCGGCATATTTTGCGCGACCACTGGGCCCTATCCAACAAAGGGGGAGGTTGCCGGTCTCCCTGTTGCTTTTTTGTTTTTCTTTAAATTTTAGGCAAGGTTATCTTGAGATCAGCCAAAAATTTTCTCAATTTTAGGTCATTATCTTAATATATCGTGAAGCTTCTAATAGAACGACATGTCGTTCTATTTTCCAACCCCCAAAATTTTTATAATCGTCGCATTTTATAATCGTCGAAAACTCATGTTTAAACGTCTCCTAAGTAATTTTTGTGCTAAAAACGATAAAAGGTTGTTTTTTACACTTTCCTACGTGAAAATTGATTTTTTGGAGAAATTTTTTTTGACCGAAATGTGACTTTTTTCCTTGGGGGACCAAGGCAAAGCATCAAAAAGTCACATTTCGGTCAAAAAAAATTTTCTCCCAATAATCAATTTTTACGTAGGAAGTGTAAAAAAACATCCTTTTATCATTTTTAGCATATAAAATTACTTAGGAGACGTTTTAACATCAGTTTTCGACGATTATAAAATGCTCCCCCCCCCCAAGTGAACAAGTGCCCATCCCAAACCACCCAAAATACTCCAAACTACATAAAGTCGTCATAGATCACCCTAAAATCCCTAAAAGCTAGCCAAACTACTCAAGATATATCAAGTCACTTTGAAAAGCTCTAGACGCCTAATTATTCCAAACCACATTTGAATATTTTAAACTACCCTAAACCAACCTAAACAGTCAAAACCACCTGAATCACCTTTGACTATTCCTAATCACCCTGAACCACCTTAAACGGTCCTGAAGCCCTTCAACCTCTTGAAACTAGCTATAACATAACTTATACCATCGTCAAAATTGAGATAGCTAAATAAGTAATGCTGAAGGGTGATAGTTGCCGGGAAAAATCTGTAACAAACTAAAATGTGAGTGTCCAATCCATTTTTTTATAAAAAACTAAACGCAGAGCTTTATTGTTTCATCTCGATTTTTAATCAAACTCAGTTCTTGATTGATCTATTTTTTGATGAGACATGTTATAAGTAAACCTCGATATAGTGACACACAAAAAGTTTGTTCCGCCTAAGGTCTGACACTTTTTTAAACCTAATTTTTGAAGTCTCTTATAAATTGTGTTATGACAGTCTGGACTCAAATATTGTAAGGATTTCGATTTTAGCGGTCATTTCTCAAAATGGAAGAAATTTTGGGCTAAAAAGTAAAAAGTCGATAAATTGACATTTCTTTTAGAAAATAGGTGTCACTATACGAGTTTTTACTTTTTTTTAACTCAAAATTTGTTTTCTTTAAAAACAACGATCTGCGAAATCGAAATCCCTACAATATTTGAGACCAGACTGTCCTAACACAATTTATAAGAGACTTCAAAAATAAGGTTGAAAAAGTGTCGGACCCTAGCGGGAACGAACTTTTATGGGTGTCACTATATCGAGGTGTGACTATATATGAATATATTTGTCGCACCGGGGTAAGACGTTATTTTTACAGAATAAAGACATATTTAAAGACAAAAATGTACTATTGAAATAACGCGAAAAGAAGATGCTCTCGGCGCCTGTAGGCAGCCTATCCACCCTTGTAATTTTATGTATTTTATCCAACAATCCAACCATCCTTATTTACGATTTGAGTTACGTGAAAAAGCAAACCAGAGTTTATTTACGTCAGCATTCCTTTTGCTCTTCTTTGTCCTTACATGCATATTAGTTTTGGCAATGCTACTTATTTTTTTCCTTTACCGTGGATCTATTTTAAAATATGTGAGTGAATGCAAACCATATATAAAACATTCCCCCTAGTTTGTTGTGATCAATCGATTCCTCTTACACGCATCTTTTTTTCACCTCCCTGTCTATTGTTCTCTTTTGTAGTAGCATGTAAGTGTAATTGACACAGACAACACACTCCAGCAAAAAAACATTTTCAAACTTCAGGACCAACTTTTGTCACTGTATTTTTACTAAATTTAAATATTTTAGTTGAGTCTTATGGTTTGCAAAAGTTAATAACAGTCAGATTTTTCATTTTGTTTTGATTCACAGGCTTGCAATGAGTCAATGGTTCTAAAAAACGAGCTTTTGTTACATTGTATTTTTATGAGCCAATAATGAAACAATTTAGCAACCGACCCTTAAATATTATCCACCTTCCTGGACTACAATCCTACATTTCGAGTACCGTATTACCTAATTCGAAATCGTGTTTTTGGTACCGTCTTCATCTACTTTTTTGTAATTGCTATTAGGCAAGTTACTAGTCGAAAATGTTCACATCTTACTGGCTAAAAAATATGTGGTAACTTGCCTGACAGCAGTCTGCAAAAAGTGAGTCACAAACGCCATGCCAAGAACATCATTTGAACGAGGGGTGCCGCCATAGTTGCGCGGGCGCCGGCGCCTGCTTTTTTTTTGTTTCATAAAATACTTTTAGCTTTTGCTGTAATAGCAATATGACCAATAACTTTTTTTTTCAATCTCGAAGTAACTCATTGACAGCCTCGAAAAAATTTATCGGCAACGTTAGCACCAAAATTGTCAGGTCGGCGCCGGCGACAGTGCAACTATAGGTGCCGCTATTTGTTTTGGCAGTTTTTTGCTAATTTTTCGTGGCTCTTTTGTGGCTCATTACAATGTAGGAAAAAAGTGTGCTATCTTTTCCTATATTTTAATAAAGTCTTAAGCATCATTGCACAAAATTTGTTTTGTGGCTTGCTGTAAAACATAGTATTCGCAGAAAAATGATGATAAGTTAGTTTGTTTTTATGCAAATTTTATAATCTTCACTAATTTGTAGACTCAAAAACAGACGAAAAAAAAAGCATAAATATCATTTAAAAACTTTGAATTCTAGTCTTGGTTTGTATAAGAAAGCTCTTCCACCCACCTGTTTCGTGGTGACTCTTTCGAGCAATATTCTTATTGTTATTATAGTCAATGTTTGAATAATAAATTTTTGCTGTTATTGTGGTTGTTCCATGGCTATGAATGGAATTGGAGAAAAAATTTTTATAGCCATTTATTTCAAATAGTTTTCAGATGAAATAGCAAACTAGCGAAAAAAGCATGGTGACAAGCGAATTAAGCTGGTAGTTGTAGGCGATTCCTATGTGGGCAAGACCATAATTAAATTTTTGCAAAGGCGTAGTCTTTTGGCAAATTTTCCTCAAATTCGTTGTTTTGAAAGTTTCACTGGTTTAATTTTGGCCTAAATTTTGCGCTCAAATACGGTGTACAAGCAGTTTGCCTTGATCCCCCAAACTGTTTTTTTAAAAAATTTAAACTTTTTTGTTTTGTTTTCGACCGCTTCAAAAAAGGAAAAAGAGACAAAAAAAACTGAATTCAAAAGAGATTCAGCCGCCCTACAGGGTGAATCATAAAAAGTGGTGCAAAAATAGGAAATTCGGCCAAAATTTGCCTCCCCGCCGGGATTGGGCTTTTCGTGTTTTAACGTCTCTTGGACGATGTTGAAAAAAAAGAAAATGGACAGCACACATTTATAAAGCAAGAACAGAACAAAATTTGACAGAACAATATTCAAAAGTATATTCAAAGTGTTTTCCTTATGCATAAATTGCACCAGTTTTTGTGACTCACTTGAATATGATAACGGGGGGCTTTTCGCCTTGGGTTCCCTGCTGTTTTTGTGTGATTTTTCAGGCTTAAAGGGCATTGCCGTATCCGACAACGGTTGTCCCCCGATAATTCAAAAAAAATTCCTAATCATTAAACTTTTTTACGGATTTTTCAGCTTGGTTTCTAACAAAACAAGGCCTAGAATCTAATTTTAGGTGAAGTTTTGTTAGAAACCAAGCTGAAAAATCTGAAGAGTAGTTCAATGATCATTGAAAAAGTTTTGAATTGGCGGGGGACAATTCAAAACAGGTGGCCATGGCCCTTTAAGCTTAGGCAAGGGTAGTCCAGCGTATGTTAGGACGGACTCAAACAGGAGTCTAAAATAGGTTAAGTCTGTCCTAACATACGCTAGCCTACCCTTGCCTAAGCCTAATGACTAAAAGCCTTAAAACAGCAGAGGGGACAAGACTAACCCCCCCCCTCATTATCATATAGGGCAGATTCAGCTTGAGGGACAGAGTTGAACTTGGAAAGAGAAGAAGGTGGTTAGGTCAGCGGCTTTATTTGGTGCACACTGAAGTTAAACTGCATTTTTAGGCTTTTTATGGCTCATTGCCGTAAAGGAAACCGAAAAAAATTCAGAAAATGTGAAAAACTTTTAAAACGATTGCAAGCTAATATTGAACTCCTACTTTTTTAACAAAAATCTTTTTAGCATGTTATTTGCCTACACTGAGAAACAGTTTTTGGGCAACTACCAGACCACAATTTTTGATAACTATGCCGTTTCTGTGAATATGGAACAGAAGAGATATACTGTAAATTTGTTCGACACTGCTGGACAGGTCATTTACAAAATTTTCAGTTTTTGGATGAATGATTATTTCTCATTAATTTATCAATTTTAAACAAATGCCCTTTTTATTATTTTATTAACAAAATAGTTTTCAGGAAGACTATGCGCACCTAAGAGTCCTCAGTTACCCCAAACAGATGTATTCCTGTTGTGCTTCTCACTGGTTGACCCTCAATCACTGCTGAACTGTCAGAATGTGTGGATGCCAGAGATCAGAAAATACACCAGCGCAAGCACCCCTGTCATCTTAGTTGGCACCAAAGAGGACCTACTGGAGTCGTCAGAAACAAAAGTAGACTTCAAGACTGCTTTAAGGGCGGCTACTGAGGTTATAATTCCAAAAAAAACATTCATCAAGCAAAAATTCAAATATGGTTTCATTTTAGATGGGATGTAGCAAATTTTTGCCCTGTTCCTCCCTGACGCACTGGGGCCTTAGCGAGTCTTTGATGAAGCCATTTTAATATCTCTTGGCCAATCTGATGCCTCATTTCGACTCGGAAAGGACAGTGAAAATAACCATGATGGCAAGAATCCATGGTTAGCAAGCTTTGCGTCGTGTTGTCATCCTTGTGATATATTGATATTATTTTTTGATACAAGAGATTTGAATCGTTCCAATGTCATAATTTTAATTTTGTTTAAAAAGAGTAACTATTGATTTTAACAGTATTGTTTTTCGGTGATGTAATTGTTGTGTTTCTGGTCTGAGCCAAATGTACAAAATAAAAGAGCTTTATGGGGTCTTTATTTTTTCCTTTTGCCGCTTTTTTCAGGTACAGTCAAACCTCTATATAACGGCCCCCCCCCAAAAGTTCGTTCCCACCTTGGGTCCGACACTTTTTTAGCTCGATTTTCAAAGCTTTTTTTAAATTCTGTTTTGACAGTCTGGTCGCAAATATCGCAAGGATTCGATTTTGCCGATCGTTTTTCAATTTTGAATAATTTACTATAAAAAATACAAAACCTCTATATAACGGCCTCTAATTTTTTTAGGGGCCGTTATATATTTTAATAGTAAAATTATTCAAATATTGAAAACGATCGGCAAAATCGGAATCCTTGCGATATTTACGACCAGACTGTCAAAACAGAATTTAAAAAAGCTTTGAAAATTGAGCTAAAAAGTGTCGGACCCAAGGTGGGAACGAACTTTTAGGGGGGGGGGCGTTATATAGAGTTTGACTGTAATATGATAAAGCGGAATACAAGCGCGTTAAGCTCGTCGGCAGGCTTATTTTTCAAACCCCCGAAAATCTGAAAAATTTCGGGTGCTCAACCAAAATCTAAAAAGTGGAATCGGTAGAGCTCGTGGAAGTTAGAAAAATGCATTAAACAGCTTTGCAGATAAATTTCTTTTAGCTGAGATATAGGTCCTCAAAGTAAGGGGTGCGCGCTTATTAAAAAAAATACGGTAATTATCTTTATGTGGTATTTGGACTATGTCCGTCACGTTTTTGACTGCAATTTTTGTTCGCAGCATAAATGGCTTAGAGCTCATGTTTTGTTATCAATTATATACACCATTCGACGCGGAATTGTCTGAAGATGTGCTTTTTTCGTAAGTGCAACAAATATTCAATACCTCAGCGAGCTATGGGCCTTGCAAATTTTTAAAAAATCTGAACATTTTACCAAAAACTGCCACCGGTGTGTTCTGCCACCCACCGCCACCGATGTGTTTGCCACCCACCGCCACCGTGGCTACCCGAAAGACCCCACCACCACCGGTGGTACCACCGGTGGATTTACTACACTGGTGCACAGTAATAACCCTAACCACCTGGAGGGTACCTAAACTATTGGGTTGGTCAAAGATTATTCGGGATATTTTATTAAGACTTATATTTAATCAATGCGGCGATCATATCTTTTCTCTTTTCATACCATTTTGTAGCTCTGCATCTCCTCTTTCAAATGGCATATTAATCTTAGCTTGATGATTTTGGTTAAGTCGCCATTTGGCTCCAAACACTTGTCAGGTCATTTTGAGAAATTGACCAGCGTTTTCATCACTTTAACTGGTCAAAATTTTAATTCTGGATTTTACGATCTAGCAACATCTTACAACTAAGTTGTAGCGCAGCTCAAGAGCTACAAAATCCACTTTACAGAATAATTTTTGGAAATCTAAGTGTTGAGATATGGCTTTTTGGAAAAAATAGACTTTTTGAAAAATGCAAGAAATCTGAAAAATTGGAATAACTTGGATTTTGGCCATTTTTCAGAAAGTCTATTTTTTTCCAAAAAGCCATATCTCAACACTTGAATTTCTAAAAATTATTCTGTAAAGTGGAATTTGTAGCTCTTTAGCTGCGCTACACTCAGTTGTAAGATGTTGCTAGATCGTAAAATCCAGAATTAAATTTTGACCAGTTAAAGTGATGAAAACGCTGGTCAATTTCTCAAAATGACCTGACAAGTGTTTGGAGCCAAATGGCGACTTAACCAAAATCATCAAGCTAAGATTAATATGCCATTTGAAAGAGGAGATGCAGAGCTACAAAATGGTATGAAAAAGAATAGATATGATTGCAACATTGATAAAATATAAGTCTTAATAAAATATCCCGGATAATTTTTGACCAATACAATACTTGGAAATGACTGCACACTAGCTCCGGACATACTAAAATTTTTGCGCCGGATGTGGTCATGATGACGACGTCAGTGGCAAAAAAGAAAAATCTTGGCGCCGGTGGTGCGATTTCAGTACCAGATGACCCTTGAGCGACATTGACTTCAATGCTTTTCCATCGAGGTGCCTGAAAGTCGCTAATGAACCTTGTTTTTCAATATTTGAAACGAACAGGAAAGTTTAGTGAAATCAGAAAAATGTGTTTATTTGTCAGTTAAGTTTTTTTTCTTTCGTTTTACTTTCGAACACAAATGCATTGAGCGGTGAATTATATGAAAGAGTATGTCGAGGGACAAAAGTTTAAAATTTGCTTTGAACAACATTGCAATGGCTCACTTGTTGTTGTTGTATGCAGCCATCTCTTTTTCGTAACGCTTCTTTCCTCTAGAGCAGCCTTGTCCACTTCGCCTTGTCCTAAATGATTAATACGTAAGTTGAGACATTGCGCAATAATGTATTTCAACAAAAACCGACTTTCAAATTGTTCCATTCCACTCCTGCGGCCTTTGCAATTTCGGGGCACTCATGCCGGGCTTAGACAAGCAAGCTCGGTTTTCTTTCAGCCAAAGCATGTAGCTGGACAGGCTGCGTTTGGGGCATTTGGGTCCTAAAGATTTTTTCATTACGTTTTACAGCAGGATCGAAAGTGCTATTCTAACATATAACTATGAAAGCAACTAATTGGGACTAATTTCTGCCCGGTTACCCCTTTATGCACAGGTGATTAAATCAGCCACTTTCTTGGGATGAACAAAACATAAATCAGTTAAGTGACAGACTGCACCCCAGTCATTTCGGCTTCTTTCACCAATGTATAGACGTAATTAGGGTCGCTTATTTCGAATCCAGCGTCAAAAAGTCGATAAATTAGTTAAGGGGGATTCTTTTGAATTCTTTCAAAACTAACATGTTCTTGGTCCCTTTTTTATAAATTTTTTAACTTTGCAGATCAGAATTTGTTTTTCTCTCTTAGCTTGGATTTAAAAAAAAGAAGAGAAATATAAAAAAAAAAAAACGGAATCAAAAAATCGCTGTTTTAGCATTTTAGAGGTTCAGACTTAATAATTCAAAAAAAATTAACTGTTCTATATTTTTGCAAAAAAAAAATCAACTAACAATAGGCAACTGAAAAAACTACTGAAATTTTCATGTCCTCATAAAGCCTGACGATAAAAACTGTGAAAATGAATAAAAAAAAATTAATCTGTTCAAATGAAGATTCGAACCCTACAGTCAAATATTCAGTCAACAAAAAAATCCCCACCCCCTTTAAAAAGCTAAAATAACTAAAGTGCACGCATGCAGGGTCGAACCTGCGCACCGATTTGAACTATGTTCAAACTATGGCCACAATGTTCATCCACTGCGTCAATGTTAACCTGGTGATTGCGAGCTATCCAGTAGGTTATGGGCAGTGGTGTCAATTTCGGTTACTAACTTACCCTGCTAAAAGCTTTTGGTCATTTTTTTAGCAGTTCCACAGAAATTTTTTGGCATAATGCGAAAAGAGTTTCCAGGAAAGCATTTGAAAAAAAGACTAAGAAAAGCTTTTTGAAAATGCTTTGGGTTCTAAATCCGGCGCATTAATTACTGGAGTACTAGTTACGGCTCACTAATTACGCATACCATAGTGCACCCTTTGCTATAGCGTGCACTGGGCCAGTGGCGATGTTGCAAACTATGGCCAACTTTAACTGTATTTCCAACAAGATCGAAGTTTCATGTAACTTCTTGCACTGAATTTGATGTCCAACTTAGACTATTATCTGTCTGATTTTTCGAAAATTCTTTCATTTTGCAGAGCCCCCCCCACTGCTTTTGTTAGAGAGTATGAAGGCCTTTTTTGAATATGACTCGTCACCAAGAAATATAATTTCGTATTTTCGA
This sequence comes from Ditylenchus dipsaci, assembly GCA_004194705.1. Classification (NCBI taxonomy): domain Eukaryota; kingdom Metazoa; phylum Nematoda; class Chromadorea; order Rhabditida; family Anguinidae; genus Ditylenchus; species Ditylenchus dipsaci. The sequence continues at coordinate 617,720 of SADC01001256.1, read as the reverse complement.
TGCAAAATAATATTGAGTTTGTATAATTTGTATAAATCACGTGCTTTTCATGTCTGAAATTGTTTTGTTTGCAGCTAGTTAGCAGCTTTTCCAGTAGGGCCCACAGGTGGGCTGCTATGTAGTTAGTGTGGCGCGCAGTTGGCTCAGCATGACCCTCCTGGAGGGAGGTTGAAATATAAGGCCCGGGTGAGTTGTTAGAACAAATACGGTAATTCTTTAAATTGTCCTTTGGAAATCCGTAGAAATTTAGCGCTGAGCAAAGTTTTCCAGGTGACAATTGACATTGACGTTGGCAAATTTCTTATTGGCAAATTTCGATGTGCTGAATTATGTTGTAGCAAATTTCGATTTGGAAATTTCCTTTCGACAATTTTCGTATTTGGCAAATTGAAAAAGTTTCTCATAGTGTCCGACCCCTTTTCTAGATCTATTCTTGAAAAGTTTACCAAATCTGATTCGTTATCTATTCGAAAAAAAATTATCGCAAGAATCACGATTTTTCCGGTCTTTTTTGTAAGTGATAACAGTTTTTCCGAAAAAATCCGATTAGAGTAACCTTTTTGAAAAATAAAGTTTCACTAAATGGTCTTTTTAGGGCTATTCTAAATCTGTTAATCTAAATAATACGCAACATACGTATTGATTTGGTGCAGCTTTCTTTTTTCTGATTGCCAAATTTTGAGATTGCTATCTTCGCCTTTAGTTGCTCTTTAAGCTTGCTGATTTCTTGAGTCTGAGCGGTGATAATAGCACCTAGGTCTTTGCTATTTCCTCTCTTTCTATTTTAGTGGTCTCTGTATCCTCCATGGTGAAGAATATCTTGCGAATGTCACCCCATCAGCTCTTTTCTGCACACTGGGCACTCATTTTTTAGCTAAAAATTGACAGGGTCACTCAAGTATTTCATCACATTAAACATTCCGGTGACGAAGCTTGATATGCGCCCTATCGCAGAATTTCATGATGGCAAAAAGTTCCGAAAAATTGCTCTTATCAATCACACAACCCTCAGCCCCCCCCCCCACCCAATGAACCAGCCAATGCGATGATTGAAAAGATAATAACTATTTTGAACTTTTTTGAGAGCTTTTGCGATAGGGGGTGGTGGTCTGTAGTTTTTTGGATAGATATGTGACCTTTTATCGGTGATAGCCTTGTATAAAAGATGATAATGTTAACATGCTCATCGTTTTGCAAATCTATTGATACTTTGTTGCTTAAGTTATTTAAATACAGTCGAACTTCGATAAACAGGCACCCCCAAAAGTTTGTTCCCCTACTGGGTCCGACACTTTTTTAGCTCGGTTTTCAAAGCTTTTTTTAAATTCTGTTTTAACGGTCTGGTCTTAAATATCGCAAAAATTTCAATTTTACCGATCCTATTTCAGAATTAAAAATCTTTTTCTCTAAAAAGCAAAACCTCGATAAACGGCACTAATTTCAGAAATAGGGTACCCATTTATCGAAGTTTAGGCTTTTTAGAGAAAAAAGTCCTTTGATTCTGAAAAAACGATCGATAAATCGGAATCCTTGCGATATTTGGGACCGGACTGTCAGAACATAATTAAAAAAAGCTTTGAAAATCGAGCTAAAAAAGTGTCGGACCCAGCGTGGAAACAAACTATTGGGGTGCCCGTTTATCGAGGTTTGACTGTAATTGATTTTCGAAAATTAAAAAAAACTAGAATGACTTAAATTTTACCTTTAACCAATCGCTAACACATATTTGGTGAAACGTGTGTCCGCAAGTAACAACGCAGAATGTGTTATGTTCTTTTAGAACTTCGGCACAAAAAGTACAAACTGGTTTCATTCTATTTCACAATAAGTTGTCTTCAACTACAAACAAACTTTTCCAGAAAACCATTTGCTGACGACTAACACTTGTACAAATCAATAAGTGACAATCAAAGTTTATATATTCGAATACAAAGCAACATTATATTATTCAAAATTTATTTTATAAGGTTTATAATGCCACATAGACAGGGCTCCCAGATGTCTTTTATCTAAATATTTTTGCTCCATTCATTAACTATATACTATGCAAATGAAATTTGCACAAAACTTGTATCCTATTTTTATACGGTGGAAAAGTATATTGGTAAGGTAGATGATTAATACAGTTGAAGCTCTATATAATGTGCACTATATACAGTGCACACTCTACATAGTGAATGTACACTAGAGTTGGCTCGGAATCGATATTTATGCGGAACCGAATTTTAGATTTGTGAAAACCGGAATCGGAACCGGAATTTGATTTTTGTAGAAACCGGAACCGGGATCGGAGCCGGAATCTCACTTTTGCTGAAACCAAAAGCGGAGTCGAAAAACAGAAGTATTCGAAAAAAAATCGCTGAAAATTTGTTTAAAAGTTGAAAATGCGCGTTAAAATCAGCCATGCAGAGCAAAATTATGATACACTTGGGTCGGAATTGATATTTGGACCGAAACCGGAACCGGAATTTTATTTTTGTGAAACCGGAACCGGAATTACATATTTTTTCGCGACCGGAACCGGAATCCAAAAAAAGACCGGAATTCCGAGCCAACTCTAGTGCACACCTTTATGTAGTGTGCACCTGAGGAAGATATGGTTGGCTTTAACTAAATTAAGGCAAAGTGACCCTCTATAGAGTGTACACTCTATAGTGTACACCTCCATATAGTGTACACCTGAGGCTAGTCCCGATCATAGTTGGACGCCTCTGAAAAACCACCGCCGCGCCACCGCCGGCGGCGCAAAAATCTTGCTAACTTTCACCGCCGACCTCATTTTCAGCCACCGGCGCAGCCGCCGCCGCCGCGGCACCTCATATTTTGCCGCCGCCGCCTGGCGGCGCCGGCGGCGGCGATCCAACTATTGGTCCCGATCGTCAAATTAGCAATCTATTTAGTGTACAGTCAAAAAAATAAACAAAATTGAATTCAAATTTTTTGTATTTTCCAATAAAAAGTGACTAAATTTTGATCGAAATTTTTCGTTCTTGCATTTTTTCAACACTAGTGAGTTTTGTAACTTCTGCATGATTGCAATATTCTTGTTGCATGCCGTGCGTTAAGTGTGTAGGACGCTGTATAAGCTGAACAACTCCATATAGTGTACACTCAGTATAAAAATTCTGGCTCCCATTTTTGAATTTGCTGTCCTCTTTGTTGCTCTGGCCTTCGGTATCTTCTCTTTTTGTTTCTTAATTGTGAATTTTGTAGTTTTTTTTTTCAAAAAGTTATCTTTATTCTAAATTTAGTGAAAATGTCCGAAATACGATAACCGATATTTGTCACTTTTCGACATGCGATATCCGTTCCACTATTTTTTCATATCCAGTATCCGATCAGATATTTTTTTATATGCCATGCGACCTATTAGAACAGCTTTGAGCTGAAGGCTCGCAATGCTCATAAATTCTCGGCTATCCAGAACCTTTGGGGCCCACTCGAAGAACCAAAGGGGTCCCAGTCATTTTAAGTCTAATCTATGCGAAAATAAGTAAGGCGCGAATTCAAATTGAACATTTTTTCGATAGATTAGACTTAAAGTGACTGGGACCCCTTGGTTCTGGCGAGTGGGCCCCAAAGGTTCTGTTGCTCCAAATTCTCTACACTCTTTTTGAAAAAAGCACTCTAGTTGGTAACTTGATTGGTTTCATAATACTGATTTCGGAACTAAAAATTATGGTACTGTCCAAGCAAAAGTGTAAGTCTGCAACGAAATCAACCGATCGGAAGCTTACAAGTCACAAAAATAATGTGAAGCCAATTGAAAACGACATAAAACCGTAAATGCCCAAGTGACCGCCCCTCCAAGAGTATTTTCTCTAAGTCTACCTTTTCCGGGTCCCTTGATTTTTTTTTCACCCAATCTATTGCGATGTGGAGTATGCTGGTCTTTGGCCGCGACGCGGTCCAAATAACCTTGCTATTGTCGGCACACAAGGCGTAAAATAGGTGAAAAGTGAAAAGCGTTAGAAAAATACTCTTTGGGCTGCTGTCACATAAAGCATTTGCAAAAATGCATTTGCGTGCAAAAATAAGAAACGCGTGAAGTGCGATCGAACTTGCGACTATTTAATTCAATACCGAAATTCCCCCTCCTTAATCAAATCTTCCATAAACACCTTTTTTTATTTGAGCAGCAAAATTCAAATTTTTTTGGCAACATAATTGACAGCACATCTATTTGGCAGTGAAATTAAATATTCAGGCAGCAGAATCAAAGATCAAAAATGAATCAAATATTAGCCTTATAAAAGGGTCAGCTACAGTTAATCAAGTTATGTTAATATTAAAAACCATTAGAATAAAGACGGATTCCAAAACCTAAGAAATCACTATTACATTTTTGCTATGGTGAGCAAGTTCTTCTTGTTGGATCGCATCTTGTCATCATCAGCTAACTTCTGATATTTGCTTTTATCCTTAAATTGAAAATCACAAGTATTGCTATGGTCACACTCCTTGGTCTTAGTCACAGTCAGGGTGGTATACTCGACGATTACCTCAGCCATCAGCCTCAGCCGGCTGAGGTCTGAAAATTTTCCTCAGCCTCAGCCGTCAGCCGAGCAAAATTTTTACCTCAGCCATCAGCCTCAGCCGCTGATGGCTAAGTTAACCTCAGCCGGCTGAGTTCGAGCTCAGCCGGCTGTAATATAAAACTATTAAAATTAACAATTTTATTGGTTTGTGTATAAGTAGCCATAAAATAGACAAAGCTGTCTTTTGAGGTAAAATGACTTATGTTTGGTGAAAAAAAGTCTTTTTTGTGCGAATTTCAATTTTGTGAAATTAAATTCGTATTCTTCTATTTTGTTTTCAAAATGATGACACCATTAAGTAGCTGTGCGATTCTGGTTACTGATAAAGTATCAATTATTGCATAACGTCACGAAATGTAAAATAATAAGTTTAAAGTTATGAACTGAATTACTTTTCTGACCCCCTTATGCTTTAGTCCTGCTGTTTACAATTTTTAAGAGAATGCAATAGATATAATTTTGTAAGAAACCAGAATTGCAGCGCTACCTGATGGCATTATTACTATAAAAAATTGGAAATTTCAAAGCTTTTTAGACAAAAAGTTAAGTTTAAAATTTTTTCTGTTAAGAAAATTTAAAAAAATTTTTTCTGCCTCAGCCGTCTGCCAGGTCTAAAAAATTTCTCAGCGTCAGCCTCAGCCGGCTGAGGTCTGAAAATTTTCCTCAGCCTCAGCCGTCAGCCGAGCCGAAATTTCTACCTCAGCCATCAGCCTCAGCGGCTGATGGCTGAGTTTAACCTCAGCCGGCTGAAGTCAGCCGGCTGAGGTTACCACCTGGTCACAGTCAAGGTCGACTTTTTCGAACTTTTTTTGTGACCAGAGATGATTTTTTCTATTAATATTTTTACGATTTGTATAGCAAACAGTAGCTTAGAATCTAAGTTTTCTTGTTCATCAAAAACATTTTAAAAAAATGTAACGAAATGTATGTAATAGTACGCAAGTTAATGGTTGGGTTAGACATCTACCTCGACATCGACCAACCTCCAGCTCGCGTACTATTACATAAAGTTTCGTTAGATTTTCAAAATATTTTTGATACAAAAGAAAGCTTAGATTCTAAGCTGTTGTTTGGTATATAAACCATAAATATATCAGTAGAAAAAATCATCGGTAGTCACAAAGAAAGTTTAAAAGACTCGACCTAGACCGCGACCAAGTCTAAGGAGTGTGACCAGTGAGTATAATTTTGTCCTACCACTAAGTTTCGCCACATCTCTCCTAACTCTTTCGACAAATATTTTGCTTGCTTATACTTTTCTTGAGTAAAAAACATATACGGGACTCATCATTCGTTTTGGGCATTCGGATCCTAAATATCTTTTGTAAATATTTGTCTATACTCTAACTAACAAATGCTGCTACCAGCTGTCTGCAAAAACATCACTTCAAAAATACTTACTTTGACTTTTTTGTTTCCGGCCAGCGATACAGAAAACCTCGAGTAACCGGAACCACTGGTCTCATAAACTTAGGAACCACATGATTCGGCATTCGATAAGTTGATTTAAGTATTTCCCTTTCTAACTTTTCCGAGCGCAACCTCTGAAAAAAGCAGATTAATATAACTTTGCCGATTCCAAACAACATGCAAACATACATTTTTGGCGATTTGAAGCTCAAGTTTGCACATACTGTTAATCGCTTTTAGTTCACGAATCTTCTCTGCTGAGATATTACTTTTTGCTTTCTCAGCACTTAGTTGCTGTTTAAGCTTGTTGATTTCTGCAGTCTGAGTGTTGACAATAGCAGCTTGGTCACTGGCTATCGGCTTGCATTCTTGTTCAGCAATCTCTGTACCATCCACACTGTAGAATATCTTGCGAACGTCACTTACATTAGCTCCTTTTCTGCATACTGGGCACTCATTTTTAGCTAAAAGAAAATACTGAAGAATATAAATTTTGGCGCCAGTATAGAATATCCGGCGCTACTCGGTTTCAGCCCTTAAACTAAGTGTGTTTTGTAGCTTTTGAGCTGCGCTACGACTTAGTGTTAAGATTTTGTTACAGTGCTAAAACTTGATCAAATCTTTGATCAGTAAAGTGATAAAAAAATATGATCTTAACATTTTTATATGACTTCACGAGTGTTAGGAGCCAAATGTTGACTTTTTTTTAAAGAATCCGCATAATTTGTATAAACCAGTCGAAAGAAGAAGAAAAGGGCTACAAAATCATATGTTTGGAATATTATAAAGAAAAAAATTCAACATTAAAAGTTACACTGTTACCACCCAGTATGCAGTTACTTTAACAAAAACTGAAATTTGAAATTGAGGTTAAGGTTTTGTTCTGATTATTTAGCAATAATATATTTTTCAGTTTATCGATGTTAATATACCATTTGATATAGCATTGTTGGGGCTACAAAATAACATATCATTAGCAACGAAGTCATAATTAAAACTGGCCTTACGGCGCCGTCAAAGTTCAGGGGTTTTTTTTTGGCTCAGCCTGTATACTAAAGTCGAAATTTTCAAAGATGGCACACATGATATTTTACTCGATGAAAAGTTTTTTCAGGCCAAGGCAAAATTCAAAAATTTATGCTATAAAACAACTGTAAAAAAGGACTTTTTTGTCTAATTTGTTTTAAGTTAAAAAATTCAATTATTATTAAAAAATCAAGTAAACTACCAGGTATTAAAAATTAAAAGATACCTTTAACCAATCGCTGATACATATCTGGTGAAAGGTGTGTCCGCAGGAAACAATGCAGAATGTGTCCTGTTCTTTTAAAAGTTCAGCGCAAAAAGTACAAAATGGCTTCATCTTGTAGCTGAAATCAGATATCTTAAACACAAACTTTATCCAGAAAAACATTTACTGCTACTACAAACATTTGCATCAATCAATAAGTGCCAATCACGCCTGTCCTATTTGAATACGATATTGTGGCATTTATAATATTCAAAAAACGTTTTTTTTTTTTTTTTTGATGAGATTTGTAAACAGGGTGGCCAAATGTCCTGATTTGATAAGGTATTTCATGATTTCCGGATTTAATTTTTTATTGTCAAAAGTAACGGAAATCAGGTATGCAGCAAAATATTTTCCTGCCTGATTTTGAGTTATTCTTAGGTTCAAAATTCTGTTTTTTATAGTCGAGATCCTGATTTTTCAGATTTTATGTCTGACCATCCTGTTTATAAGTTAGTTAATTTTTGAAAATACGGCTTGTCGAACATTGGAAATTTCAAACTTCCGGACGTTCGTTTCGCTTCTAATTTTGAGTTGGAAACTTTTTGAATGCCCGATTACAAAATCTTTGACTACTTTGAACTCGAACTTCGAATTGATCCAAACCTTTTTTCGATGTTTTTTATGATGCTTTGCTCGTTTCTTAAACCTTTTCGCGTCTACCTGAATATACCGAAGGTTTTTTTTTCGAAAAAGCCCTAAAAGCCATGAGATGTCGGAGCGTCAAAAAAAAATCGGCAAGATATTTGAGCAAAATCAGAAGTGTCAGCGGATGTTTCTAAAAATTGGCACTGGCGCCACACACCAGCCTTCAAGAATATCGTATTTCTTGGAATCGTGTAAGCTTGGAATTTTAGTCCTTTATTAAGTTGGAACGACTACGTACCTTAATTTACTAATTTCCGAAAATTTAAAGAATAAAAATAACAATTATTTTAGCTTTTGGGATTTGCAATTAGATAATTGTTTACTGATGATTCAGAAGTTCTATCGCCGACACCACAAACATGACGGCCTTTCAGAGGAAACAGTTTAAGCATTTAAAAATGCGCTCTTCCGAAAATTTCCTGGCATTATAATACTTTTATTTGAATTTCATCTTATTAGTATTATCTTAACAATGACACAACATTATGTGCATAATCAAAAGTTATCAAATCTCATTCAAGTGAAATTTGCCAAACTTCTCTTCAAAAGTTTACTTCTACAGATCTTCAATTTATAAAATGAATAATTTTTAGTGTTGTATTATTTGCGATAGTCTCATAAAACTGTTTGGTAATTCCCCTTCACTGTACCCTCAATCCACGCAGCTCACTCTCTTTCTCAGCTTATTCAAACGAATGAACTAAAAATTTGTCTCTCAATCTAGATTGACCTTTAAGACCGCCAGAATTTTTTTCTTGCATTTTGCTTGACTCTATGTGATTTTAAAAAATCAAAAACATTTCAAAATGTACGAAAAACAGAAAATTTATGCACTGAAGCGTTTATAATTAGCATTTTGGAGTTTCCAATTCCCCTAACCCAAAACATTTGTGTCTGCTTGCACGAAGACTTTTTGTAGACTGACTAAATCGATCGTGGGCCACAAGATTATAGCATCAGAACAGGCAATTTTTGATTAAAAAAGACTAACTTGTACGTTTTTTGACCAAATGTACAGGGTGATTCATTATAAACGCCCCATTGAATTTTGACCATAACTTTTTGAAATTGCGGCCTTTTGACGAGATTTTTTTTCGTTTGGTAGTTGAGACTTTAGGCAATGAATGATACCAAAAGCGGTGAAACACTTTATTGAAAACCAGTAACAAATCCAACAAAGCAAATAACTACATTTTCATAGAATTTGAAATTTTTTATCGGCGTACTTCTGTTCGATGCTTCTTCGATACGTCCGATCGCAAACATGCCTGAACTCCGAAAAGAATCGTGCGAGCATTCCCAGAACTGCCTCGGGAGATGGTCGACAGAGCAATCGCGAGCTATGAACGCCATCTCGAGTACTGCCTGGCTGCGAAGGGAAGAAGCAGGAAGAAATACGCCGACTAAAATATTCAAATTCTTTAAAAATGTTGTTATTTGCTTTGTTGGATTTGTTACTGGTTTTGAATAAAGTGTTATATCATGTTTAATATCATTCGATCGCCCGATGTCTTAACTACCAAATGAAAAAAAATCTCGTCAAAAGGCCGCGAATTCAAAAAGTTATGGCCAACATTTAATGGGGCCTTTATGATGAATCACCCTGTACTTTTTTCAAAATTTGAGTTCGCAGCCCCGTTCAGAATTAAAATCCAGTATAAGGCAGTTTAGGGTGGTTTCTTTTTCGCAAAAAGTTTACCCTCCCATTAGTGAACCCCAAAAACAAATTTTCAGTGGCTTCTGGCCACTCCGGGGTGAGAGTCTGAGCAATGCAAGTCATTTTATGTCTGTAATATTTAATTCTCGCAAAATTTTGGTTGATCATGGGCAAAAATTAGGTTTGGACAGAAAAAAGAAAATTTGGTACAAAAAAAGTATTGCCTCATCAGAACGCAAGGGGAAATTTTGAACGGCTTCCTCGTCGTCCCCCTATGCCTCTGTAATCTGTCTAGCCATAGTTCAATAAATGACACGAAGAGCCATCTAAGGCAGATGTACCGCTTAGGGTTGCGCTACTAAACACACTCTTTTCAATTATTCTGAACTTACCATAAAAACTACCTAACTAAGAATTTAGTGCTCAATAACTGTGTATTGTATATTTAGTGAATATTGTATACTAATAAAGTTTCATTTAAAACACTAATTTTATGCTGGAGATCAAGTATTTAAACAATTTATTTTGAAGATTTGAAGAATCAGTCTTTTGCAACTATGGCAATTTTTAGTGTATAAGTGCTTTCAACAAAGAAAATGGGAGATTCAAGAGTATGCCGTCGAGAATATTATTCCCATCCTTCGCCAAGAGGTAATTTTACTAGTTAAAAATTTGATTTATTTAAAACATACTTTCCACATTATGTATGATTAAACTCACAAGATTTCTCTAACAAGGGAACCTTGCGAACTTGTTTTTCACTCGTAAATTAGAGTTTGGTCTCATTGGATAGCCAGTATGCGACTTTCAATCAAATTCGTTGAGATCACGTGCCCATAGGCCAAAAAGTAGGGAAGAGAAGGCTAGTAAAGAATTGGAAAACCACAAGGGGCTGTATAACTAAGTCACAGGTTCAAATACTACTGGGTGCACATCCTATTTTTACCCACTTTTATTCAGAACTTTGGATGTCAAAATGATCATCAGTCTCTTAGCTACCTATCAAATTATTAGAGCAGGAGAAAATTGAAAAATCAAAGTAAAAAAACAAGGTTTACACCCAATAGTATTTGAATCTGTTACCCAGAAAGTCCCTTTTGAAATTCAAAAATGCCTTTGTCCTCCCTGTGGTTTTTCAATATTTTACCAGCCTTCTCATCACAACTGTTTGGTCTATGGGCACGAGATATCAACGAGTTTGGTTGAAAGTCGCATACTGGCCATCCAATGAGACCGAACTCTAATTTACGAGTGAAAAACAAGTTCGCGAGGTTCCCTTGTGACCGAGGGCTGAAAAAAAGAAACAAAAGAGAGAAGGGAGCAGTTTCGGTATACACCCCCAGTCAAGTTCGGTATACACCCACCAGTTTGCCTTGGTCCCCCAAGCTGATTTTTTTTTTAATTTTCCGAATTTTTTTCAACTTTAACCCAATAAAAAAACAGCGTTAAAAAATTCGGAAAATTTTTTTAAAAAAAATCAGCTTGGGGGACCAAGGCAAACTGGGGGGTGTATACCGAACTTGACTGGGGGTGTATACCGAAACTTAGCCGAGAGAAGATACCTAGGCCATTAATCCTTCCAAGTCGAAAAAATTATTTAAAAAGATAAAGAGGAAAAATTCACAGGCTATCCATACAGTTCTCATCAAACCTACAGGAATAGCAACTACAACAACCATCGCCACCAACATCAGAGTCATTCTCAAGTAGAGTACCTGGCTTTGTCTACAAATGGAGAGATTCACAAAACAGAACCACCTTTCCAGCATTCCAGCACAAGACAACAAGCTCCCTATTTGCCTTATCACCGTCCCAATACCAGAGGCATAGCCCATATCCTGGTCAAAGTAGTCAGCGGTACAGCCAACCAGACAATCGTCCCCACACAAACCACCACTACCATCATAGTCACCCAAACACTTTCAAGAGAGCCCATTCTAACCCATCCAGCAGCTGGAACAAAGATTCTGAAGTCAATCATCACAAGAAATACAGAAGAAGCAATTCCTTTGAAACCAGACAGGATACAGTCAACTATCGCCATAATAACAGGAGTTTCCGGAGCGAGGAGCGTCAGTTTTTTAGAGCTGAGCCGATTGTGAAATCAAGGGGGAGGAGCCACTTCAATTCCACGTTAAAAATTGATGATAATTCAGACACAGATGGAGAACACCCAGAAAGACCTCGCAACTGGAGAATTCACAGGGTGTTCAGCGGCAAAATCACGACGGACTCTGAACTAGGGTCTTATAGGTATAGTTTTGGTGTTACCTCACATTCTGGCAAGTAATCTCTAAAAAAAAGTTGACAGAAACAGTCCCCTACATAAACTGTACTATTGTTTTCAAAGACCATAATCTTGGATGGGGTGAAACCAAAAGATGGTTTGAGTCCTGGTCTCTGGATGGCCTGTGAATGTTCAAGATCCGAATAACAGGGGAAAATATCTGCGTAAATTTTTCGAACTTCTGCGGTTTAAATACGGTTTAAATGCGGTTTAAATTCAAAATTTTCTCATACGTTCAATTTCTGTTAAACTAAGTTCGTAGCCTAGATTATAAGGAACATTTTAATATTTCAGAAACGTTAAAATATGGCCAAAAAGTACGTTAAAAAGTTGAATTTTTCGACTCACTGTATTTCGTTAAACACTTCGACTTTTACTGCTGCCCCTGAGGTCAGTCAGACTGATGACCCTGACAGCCCTTGATATCTCTTATCGATATAATTTGAAATGTCTTCAATTACAGACCTCAAGCCCGAGGACAGTTCCCTATGATGGGTATTCGAAAGTCTAACTTCAATAAATGGAACAATCCAGTTGTGGAAAGTGGACGAAGAAAGAAAAGAAAACCATCTTGCCGAGTAACCCTCAGTGAGAGCTCATCTTCTGCTTCCTCAAGTCAATCAGAAGAGGACAAATACGAGGACTGGGTGGTAAACTTGCAGGACAGCAAAGAAAACATCGAAACTATAGAAGACGAGGAGTTCATCGACGACATATTGCTGCTCGACGAAGCTGGTGATGAAACCAATAGTGAGTGTCTGGAAGTCACCTCATCTTCCATATGTGTTGTTTATGAACAATCTGATAATACTCCAAGTGATTCAGCAAAGAAGTTGAAGTATAAATCATTCGGGTTGTGATTTGCTGTGTATATTACTTACTCATTGAATTCTTAGGGTATAAATTATTGATTATGCAGGTAAGATTGCACAAAAATACCGTATTCTCTCTAATAGACGGGTCTCTCTATTTGAAGGGTCCTCTCTAATAGACGGGTCCCTACGAGACCAAAACTAGGGGGTAAACTATGTTTTATTGCATTTTTAATATGAAGTCAAAAATATTTTTGGATGTTGAAAAATAGACGGGTCGACCCTCTATTAGAGAGAATACGGTATGTAAAAATTGATGATCGTTGAGTTTTCGGGTTGGAGAAATTTTTGACCCTAGTAGCGAATACCCCATTCCCGCCCAAAACTTATGCCTTAAAGGGGCATGCCCACGCTAATAAGAGGTGGTGCCCGGGAATTCAAACTTTTTTCATAATCATTGAACTTCTGTACGGATTTTTCAACTTGGTTTCCAACAAAACCACACCTAAAATTAAATTCTAGACCTTGTTTTGTTAGAAACCAAGTTGAAAAATCCGTACACAAGTCCAGTGGTTAGGAAAAAATTTTGAATTTCCGGGCACCACCTCTTATTAGCGTGGGTATTCCCCTTTAAAAAGCAACGAAATAAATATCCCAGACCCCAGAATAAGTCCATAAACTACCCCGGGCCTAAGGGCTAAGCCTAAACTTGTTCTTCCAAAGGGTAGCTACAGAGATTTTGGAAGATCAGGTTTTAGGGGGGGGGGGATATTAGCTATACTATACTAGCGCCCAATTATTGAGTCAACAGTGTTGTCTTTGCATTCAAAGGTTGTTTTGTCGAAATAAGATGCTTGACCAAGGGGTGAGTTCTTGTTCTTTTCATTTCTCTGATTTCAGTAGCTGACAAAGAAACTTCACAGTGTTTTGTTCCAGAGTTACCCTTTTTTCGAATTTGATATAACGAGACTGAGATCAATGCATGGTGTAAAATTTTGGTCCTTTCACTATTTTTTGGTGAAAAACTGTTCTTTTCGACAACTTTATCTGAAGTAATGATGAAATTTGTCTCATTCAAAAGCTAAAATTCTGAACATCATTTTAATATTAGTCTTGTATACGTATACAGTCGAAACTCGTTATGAGGACGCTCGATATAACGTCAATTTAAGGTCAGAAGTTCGTTCCCGCCTTGGGTCCGACACTTTTTTCAACCTGATTATTAAAACTTTTTGCAAGTTCTGTTTTTACAGTCTGGTCCTAATTACTGTTAGGATTCCGATTTTGCCGATCTTTTTACGAAAATGAAAAATTTGTTTTTCTAAAAAAGGAAAAACTGGATATAAAGTAAGTCGATTCAACAAAAATCCTGTTTTTCAATCGAGTTTTTGCTTTTTTAGAGAATGAAATTTAAAATGATAGACGAAATCGGAATCCTTGCAATTATGTAGGACCAGATTGTCAAAACTGGTAGAAGCTTGAAAAAACGGATGTCAAAAAAGGTGTTGAACCCGTTAACTTGTCCAGTAACTAGAAGCGCGTTATAACGAGTTTCGACTGTACCTCAAACTCAAGAAATTTGCAATAGTCCCTAGGGACTAATGACTAGAGAGACCAATGATACCCAGAATCTAAACTACCGAACGAGACCAAACGAGACCACTTCAGGAAAAATTGGCGAAAAGTATAGTTTTTGCACCAAAAAACCGCAAAAAAGTTAAAGGGCCAAATTTTATACCAAGCCTTAGGCTAATTATATCAAATTTAAGACTGTGAAGTTTTTTTGTCAGCCACTGAAATCATTTTCCAACTTTTTCTATTTTCAATCCACTGTATAGTTTGCTTGGCTGAGTTTGTGCAAAATTTATAAAAAAGAGCTCAATAATTTAATATGCTTATTCACTTAATTCCTCACTGCCTTAGTGTTTTCACTGTTTTCTTGCTGTTTGTTTATTTATTTGAAGTCGACGAATAAATTATGCGCGAACACAGTTTTGTCTTGCTCTCCACAATTACAATGAGCAAAACTTATCAATAAAATCTGTGAATGCAGATTTTTTAAACATAAAAAGCGATTTTTGCTTGTCCCCCTGTGGTTTGGTCCTTTCCCATCTAGAGGCCATCCACAGTCCAGGACCCAAACCACTAGGGGATCAAGCAAAAATCACGTTTTTGACCTTCTAAAACAAAAATTACCTTTGTTTCTTAGTGAATGTGCTTTTTCACAGTTTTGTGGATTTTACTGCAAATCGACGAAAAAATTTGTGAGCAAATAAAACCAAGGACCTCTGCAACAAGAAAGAAAAATGTCCTTTCCATGTTACACGTACAAAATACGGTCTAGAATGGATGGAAATGGAAAAAATAAATTGGAAAAAAAACTCTTGACGGTTTGTTGTAAACTTACACTCAAAAATGACCCTCGCTTTGTAAAAGATTCCAGTAAAAGACGGTCATACTACCTTTAAGGACGATATTTTTAAAGCGTTTGAATAAAAGAAATAGTTCTGCACGTGATACGCGATTCTACTAAAATCATAAAAAATGAAAGAGCAAAAAAGCTTCAACATTTTTCTCAGCAAAGTGTTTTTTACCAACCCGTTTTAAACCCCTGCTTTAAATATTAAAATATTTGCACACCTGATTTTGCTAAAGTAAGCTAACTCCTGACTTCAAATTATTCATAAAATCAAAATTAAGATATCATCATTATTTTCTTGTTGTATTTATTCAAAAATATGAACAAAAAATTTACAAATAACCCAGTCTGAAAAATATGATTCCATCTACTATTTTTTTTGATCTTATTTTGTGTTTTCTATTTCTGCTACAAATTAAAGCACAGCAATCTGAACAAAAGCAACTAGCAAATGGGCTGAATTCTTGTCCAGCTGGCACAATTTCGCTTTATACAAATGTGCTGTGTGCCATAGATCAGCATTGCCAACAAGTAGCCACCGGTTCTTTTTGTTTCAGAGGCAAATGTTGTTTGCCCTCAGTCAGCAATGGGAATTCAGCAGGCTACGGCGCTTCATGTACAGCAGATAGACACTGTGCCTTCAGCAATAGTGAATGTCGCAATTTGGTTTGCTACTGTCGTCTGCCATATATCTACAATAGCAGAAGCAAGACTTGCAGACCTTACAATGCAGATGAAAGTGAGGAGGTGAATGATGCTCTCACGAGAGCTCAACCAATACAAATAAAATGCAGCCAAAATCAAATAACATTTGACGGCAAATGTCTAGATCTAGTCAACTATAATGGTATTTGTGAATACAGTCATCAATGCGACTTTAGAGGAGGCGTTTGCTTAGTGAAAAGATGCCTGTGTCCAGGTGGCCAAATTTATGATGGAAATGGTCAAGGCAGAGGGGTCAAAGAATGCGTAAGTCTGAATGGGCCACCAATTTTGGAGAACCAGAAAAGGATGACAATCAGCAACAGATAAAAGAACGGTGGGTAATGTTAACTTTAAATGTAGAGCAGTCGAATATTCGATACGGTCCACTCTCGATTTCAGGACACTCAAGGGACCCGCCAAAGTTGCCTTGGGCTTGACACCTTTTTTAGCTCGATTTTTTTTAATTTTCAGCAATTCTGTTTTGACAGTCTGGTCCCAAATATTGCAAGGATTCCAATTTTACCGATCGTTTTTCAGAAATTCGAATTGTTTTTCTAAAAAAGCAAAAACTCGATTTAAAGACAGGGTTTTCCAAAAATTCCTGTCCTTTAATGGGTGGTATTTAATTTTGGCCGTAAAATTGTGAAAAATGGCCGTAAAATACTGAATTTTGGCCGCAAACTTTTGAATTTCGGCCGTAAACTTTTAAATTTTGGCCGTAAACTTTTGAATTTTGGCCGTAAACTTTTGAATTTTGAACATAAACTCGAATCTGGCCATAAAATACCGCATTTCGGCCATAGATTGTTGGATATCGGCCATAAACTCAAATATGGCCATGAATTTTCTCCCATTGAAACTTATAGTGTCTTTTGTGTTGTCTATTTGATCTTTTTTTTGTATGGGTGCCTTTTCAGAAATGGAGCTTCGTCTTCCATTTCTAAGCCATACTGTTCATTTCAGGCGTTAAAGTCGCTCTTCTACATCGTCCGTCCTTCTTCGATCTGGTCTCGTTTCTACACATGCAGTTGCTATGAGGGAGCGAATAAGGGTCCATGCAAGCATGCGCTACTAATTATGAAGAAGCTGGACTGCATTCAATTCCCAAGGCATGCTGTTGCTGATGTGTTAGGAAGAAAAGATAAAGAGGAAGACCATCCCAAGTATGAATGTTTGATTATCCGCCTGCTGTTTAAAAATTGCTGAATAGTTGTTGTCATTGTCGGAAATGAATAAATTTGGGCGATCAGAAGGTGTGAATATCAATTGGTACGATAAGGAAGAAAGTTTCAGATGTAGTTCAAGGGGAACAGAATTTTCGGGTAAAAATATTGCGCACATAAATAAATGTATATATATATGTATAAAGGGTCAGTTGTCTATCTGTTGTTCGTTCAGTGAAATAATGACTGTATCAATGGATAATTTAAATACAAGCTGGTTCAATCTATGGCCGGAATTAAGTATTTTGTGACCAAAATTCAAAAAATTCTTGAAAATTTGGTGTCGACCACGTCGGAATGCGTAACTATCCAGGTACTGATCGGATATTGAGGTTCTTGATAGTCAAAATAGAATTTTAATATCAACCAACCGATTTCAGTACGAGATTTTGGGTTGAGAAGTATAGTTGGTTCGGCATTTGGAGATGATAAAACATTTTGTGAACCAATTGCCCAGAGCCACGCGAGTTCATGGTTAAATCGTGAAAATTTATACCACAATCCAATAATTTATGTCCAAATTTAAGTTTATGTCCAAAATTCAAGAGTTTACGGCCAAAATTCAAAAGTTTACGGCCAAAATTCAAAAGTTTACGGCTTGGTAGGCAAAACCGATAAAATAATCGGAGACCGATAAAATTCAAACGAGAATTAATTTGATGACTGTATTTTTATCGGTGTTTTATCGGTCTTCTATTTTTGTCTATTAAAAACTTATTTTTTACCCTCTTTTTTACAAATTTGGTTTTAAAATGATCCTCACACTCTTAGCTATCTAACAAGATTATTAGCGCAGGGTTTAATACCTACTATAGCTGATTTTTAGGCTAAAATAGGCTAAACTTCCGAAAATCCATGGGTTTTAGGGTTTTTCCTGAATACTTTGGTTAATATTTTCTGATTTTGTTCTACAAATCACATGTTTCATACACTAAAATGTAGCCAAGACTCTAGGCTTTCATTTGAGCTATCCCACAGAGAAAAAGATAATATAAAGTTAGAGCTAGAATGTGAAAAACCTTCTACGATGTCCAATTCCATGATACCCTACACAGGGCTGTCATTTGCATTGAATATCAAAATTAGGATATTAAATGACAGTAAAGCAGTGCTAGAAATAATTTCATTCGATGGCTTGATAGCTTTTGACTCTAGAAGTCAGTGAACTTGAAAAAAGTGTTCACTCAGAAGATTTGAACCTGCGAATCTAGGAGATGCGTATATAAAGTTTTCTCCCCCTTTAATATTGCCCTAACTATTCACATAAGAAAACCAATATTGTCTTCATGAACCTCCAACTTTATTGCAAACGTAAATTTTACGGCCAAAATTCAGTATTTTACGGCAGCTCGAGTTTACGGCCAAAATTAAATATTTTACGGCCATTTTTCACAATCCTACGGCCAATTTTAAATATTATCCTCTTTTAATCTAGATTTCGCTTTTTTAAGAGAAAAAATTTGAATTTCCGAAAAACGATTGGTAAAATCGGAATCGTTACGATATTTGAGACTAGAACGTCAAAATACAACTGGCGAAAAAATTTAAAAGTCGGGGTAAAAATGAACTTCTGCCCTTAAATCGAGAGTGGACTGTATTCAAAAAACATTTCCGCTTTATTCGGAATAGATGAATTTGTTCATGAATTTTGAATATTCAGAATTCGATATTCAAAACTTTTGAATATTCGAGTCGTTATTTGAAAACAGTCGAATATTTTCGAAAATTATTCTTAATCGAGTATTCGAGTTGACAACCCTTTTTAAATCTAACCATGTTATGCGAGAATATTTCGAAAGTGTTAGCTTTTTCATAGGCATGTGGAGTGATCCTAAGAATTTTCGAAGAACAAAAAATGATTAAATCATAATTTAATAAAGCGTTTTGTAAGAGAAAATTTTGTAATTTTTTTAACTGCAACAAACTTCTTCTGTTCTTACAAACAAATAATTTCTTAGCAATTTTACTGCTACAGTTTTTTTGCTATAAACTAAACATAAGATGAAATTTGGTTAATTTATTGTCTAGACTTCCTAGGCTTATGTAAAAAATTATTTTTAACTTAAAAAAACTTAAATTTTTAGAAGTGTGCATGGATGACGTGCAAGCAAATGGACTTTCAGATTGTCCACGTCTGAGACATCGTTGTTGGGATCCCAAATGGACAGATCTAATGCGAGATCAATGTCCAGTCTCGTGTGGTCTGTGTATACCAAGCTCGCTAAATGATTTTAAAAGGTGGATGAGTAGCAACAACAACAACAAAAGAAGATTAAAGCAAAGAAGAAGGCGACGTAAAAAGCCTAGACTTCAAATACCGCAAGGTCTAGAGTTCCGTCCAAATAATGTTGGAAATCAAAGTGAATATACATTCAATGAAATTGAAACAAATAGCCCAGATTTCGACCAAAAAGATGTCCAAAATGCAGATAACTGGATTGAAAATCTGGCCAGACCAGATATAGTGGTGGGAGATCTAACTTCTAATCCTGAGCGCAATACAGTGGCATTCAAAGGTTTGTAAACTTAATAAATATCTTTACAAAATATATTTAAGAAGATATAATTGTGAATTACCCTGAACTCTTGCAATCTATTAATCGTGATATCAGTCCATGTGACAACTTCTACTCTCATGTGTGTGACGGATTTGTCAGAAACACTGATGTGGAAGAGGGAAAGGAGTCGGTTAACCAGTACAGCTTGGCAGGAAAGAGATGTCTGCAAGGGTCTATTGTAAGTTGATTTAATACAGTTTTTTAGTGATTCAACTTTCATATCAATTTGATAAAAAAGTTAAACCTGGATATAAGAGCACTCCGATTTGAGAGTCCCCTTGATAGATGAGCCTCTCGCACCGTCTCGTTTATGAAAAATCAAGCCGATTCAAATTGGGTCTTTTTCTGAAAAGTTTTACCACCTGTGCACATTGAAGAGGCATTCTCGTAGCCGATGGGAGTATTTTGAAAGGCGGGTAACAGGTCTATTGAAAAAAGTAATAATTTTAAAATTACAAATTTGTTGAATACCCAACCATCTATAATCGGCGACGGGCATGCTTTTTCAATATCAAGTAGCTATATATTGAATCTCAACATAATGGTTTGATTACATGTCTGAGGCATATGGCATGTTCAGCAGTGAAACATTTCTTCTCCGCAGTCGAAATAGTGGGCCAATTCGATTTTGCACTACCTTGAATCAGCCCAAGTTGAAATTGTCTAATCTTAATCGTGCCAAAAATAAGAAAAGAATTAATAAACAGCTGTGAAAATATTTACTATGTCACTAAATACAAAAAGCGGCTTTATGGCAGTTGGCCGAAATTTCTCTGACTTCCTGAATCAAAGCAGGCTATAAGACCAAATTCTTACTGTGATACAAGCCGCCATTGGTAGGTAAAGTTATTATTGATTCAGGGCTTATTACACATTGCTGCAAAGAACCTAAGGAATAGAGTTGGCTCGGAATCGATATTTGGACCGGAATCGGAACGGGAATTTTCGTTTTGTGAAACGCGGAACCAGAACCGGAATCACATATATTTTGCGACCGGAACCGGGATCCAAAAAAGGAACGCAATTCCGGGCTAGCTCTACTAATGTACCTAAATACCTTTTAAATTTTTTTAGCGCTTTTGGAAAGCAATCGGCAGAGCAGACTCAATTCCTCTACTCTTAACGATAGATTTAGCGTAGAGGGTGAGCGTAGAGGGTGAAAGATTTCGAAGCTAGCTTAGATAATGACGGAAAACTTTTAGTTAAAATTTTTACTTTATTTTAGCTTTTTCTATGCGGATTTTTGTAGAAATTTTCTGAGCGAATTTTTTGCCACATCCACTCATTTTGTTCCCCCGATTCTCCTCTACAAAATGAGTGGTCGCGGTGGGAAATTGGTTGAGAAAATGAGCTAGAAATTTGCAAATTAAGAGTCAGCAATTTTAGGTATATTTTCCAACTTTGGGGGGGTGGGTGGGTTGGACGTTTACCAGAGGAAATACGGTAGGTCCTTAAAGAGGCATGCCCACGCTGAAGAGGTGGTGCCCGTGAATCCAAAATTTTTCCTAATCATTAGGCTTCTGTACGGATTTTTCAACTTGGTTTCTAACAAAACAAGGTCTAGAATTTAATTTGAGGTATGGTTTTATTAGAAACCAAGTTGAAAATCCGTACAGAAGTTCAATGATTAGAAAAAATTTGAAATCCCGGGTACCACCTCTTATTAGCGTGGGCATGCTCCTTTAGGTCTTTATTCCACAATGGGAGTTTTTCTTGCCTTGGTCAACCCCTCCCCCTGTTTTGGGGGACCTTTAAGGCTTTAGGCTCAAGCAAGGATAGGCCAGTATATGTCAGGACGAGCTCCAACATATCTCAGACTCATGTTTAAGTCCATGCTAACATATTCTGGCCCCAAAACCTGTGGAATAGGGCCGGACTTAATAACTAGCTCTGCAAAATATTTACTATGTCACGAAATACAAAAAAGGCGACTTTATGGTAGTTGGCCGAAACTTGTCTGACTTCCTAAATCATGAAACAGGTTATGAAAAACTCAATTTTTACTGTGATACAAGCAGCCAGTGGTAAATAAAATTATTATTGGTTTGGGGCTTTTTACACATTGCTGCAAAGAACCTAAGGAACCTAACCTAAATATCTTTATAATTTTTTAGCGCTTTTGGAAAGCAATCGGCAAAGCAGACTCAATTCCTCCACTCTCAACGATAGATTTATTCCCCAGCTCTATCAGTTCTATGATGCTTGCATGAACATTACGAAAAGGAGCAAAGATGGAAGCTCTTTTTTAATCAACAAGCTAGTGTCTTTGAGAAGTTCTAACAAACTTATGCAGTATAACACTGAGTGGATGATTAAAGCTTTCCCTAGAAAACCATTTTTTCACTTTTACATAGATGTAGATAAAAGAAACACTTCTCGCAACTCCTTGTATTTTGAAGCAACTCCAGCCCGGTACACAAAAACTATTTTTTACCTTTTTATAACAGCTTTTTTAAAGGACCTGGTCTCAGCTGAAATATTTTCGAACAACAATTTTTCCACACAACTGACAAACTACAAAGTGTATCTTGCAAGGCTAATGAGCTACTTTATAGCTGATGATGTCATTGATGTAGTATTTCCAGGCTCAGCAAGCGCATCTGCTAAGAAAACCGAGATAAAAGAAGAGTTAACAATTTTATTTCTGTAGAAACAAGACGGCTAAAAAGTAAGCGTAGTATTTTTTAGTCGGTGAAATTCAGGTGTAAACCTCCTACTTTGGTCGCCAAGCTGATCTTTTCGAAAAAATCTCAACTTTTGGTTTTTGAAATGTTTTGTAAATAAATTTAACAAAAAACCGAAAAAATCAGCTCGGCTGACCAAGGAAAACTAAAAGGTGTACAGTAGGGATGGAGGACGGTAGGTAAGGGAGGCCCCGTCCCGGAGGGCGGGGCGTCCCGTCCCTGTGTCCTGTCCCGTCCCTGTGTCCTGTCCCGTCCCTGTGTCCTATCCCGGGGTAATTTTCCAAATTTTCCTATCTATTAATGAGACAGGACGCCTTGCCTCGTCACGTCTCGGCAGGTTTTTGGGATTTTTTCCCGTCTCGTATTCTGTCCCGTAATTTTTTTCAAAATTTTTGTCCCGCTCCGGAATATGCCATTCTCCATCCCTACTGTACACCTAAACTGAGCGCTTAAGTCTCACAAAAAAAATTAAAAGAATTTTAGTAAGGAATTTGCCCAAGGAAAACAACGAGGCTGTAATCTATATTACTTTGTTGGAATTTCAGCAAAAATATGCTTTTTTATTTGACTGGAAGCTGTATTTCAAAACACTTTGCCAAAATTTTATGCAAAACGTGAAGCAGTAGATAACATACAAGTCACTATTTCAAATCCAGTGGCTATTCAACAAATCAACTCTCTGATTGGAACATTAAAACCACAAGAAATATCGGATTACTTGGAGTGGCAAATTCTTTTACCTTTTTTGGATGGGCTGGGTGACAGATTTTTGAAAGAGAGAGAAAAGTTTAATGGAAGACGCATGGACTTAAGAAAATATTGCAGAGATCAGGCGCTTTACTACTTTCCACACCACATGGACCGGTTGTACGCTAAAAGGTTTTTGAAAGAAGAGGTATAAATAATTTACAATAAAAATTAAAATCCGTATTTCCTCTAATTGAGACCTCCCCCGTCTCCTGATAGAGTCCCCCCCCTCTGAAGGGTAAAATAAAAATAGAGCCCCCCCCCCATTATGGAGAAAAGCTTAATTATAATATTTTTCAATAAAAAATTAATTAAAATATAAATTTTTGCACTGATTTCAGTCATTATAACCAACAATGCAAGTCTAATCGTGTCTCAAGCTGACGGTGGATACGACCATTGTAGACAGCCTTTTTCAAAATTGTTAGATTTTTCACAGTCTTAATACAATCAAACCTCGATTATCCAGCATCCCGTGGGGACCGGCCTCAGGGTGGCGGATGATTGAGAATGCCGGATAATTGGAGCCCCTCCCCTAAATCTCCTCCCCTATTAGAGTCCTCTTCCTACTAATGAAGCTTTGTCAAAAAATAAAGCATTATTAGAGGAAATACGTCATTAATAAAATTTAAAATTTCTCGGTAAAAAAATGCTGCTGTGGTTTTTGTGTAAAGACAGACTTTTTTAATATTTCTCATAATCACGTTTTTCTGCCAGAAAATCGAAAACGTGTGTGCCCTTTTAAGGAATTATGGTTAAATATAATAATTGCATTGCATAATTTGTTCAGGTACGTCTAGAAATTAGTTCTATAGTTAACTCTGTGACAGATGCATTTAAAAAATCGCTGCAGACCAATAATTGGATGACTTCTAAAGTAAAAAGGCAGCTTTGAAAAAAGCAAGTCTACTTAAAACACATGTCGGGTATTTTAATGACATTTTTGATGAGTTTACTATTCTGAAAAGGTTGGTTTTCTCAAAAATCCAGAATTTAAAACAAAATCAGCGTAAAAGCCCAAGTGCACCCCCCCCTCGAAAAATTTCTTGTACCTTTAAAGAAAAGTACCCATTTTTAGCTGAAAAATTTTATTCTGAGGCACTCTAGTATGCAAAAATTCCTCAGCAATTCGAATGACGAAGCAGAATTTGAAAAAAATACTTACTTGCTGAGATATGACCTAAAGTTGAAGTGTCAATATTTTTAAAAATAGCCACTTAACTTTACTCCAACTTAAGATCATATCTCAGCAAGAAAGTATTTTTTTCATATTCTGTTTTGTCATTCGGATTGCTGAGGAATTTTCGCATGCTAGGGTGCATCAGAATAAAAAATTTCAGCTAAAATGGGTACTTTTCTTAAAAGTACAAAAATTTTTCGAGGGGGGGGGGGTGTGCACTTGGGTATCTGTCCAAAATCAGTCATTTAGGTACAAAGACTACAAACTAAAAAAGGAAATGTCTTTTGTGGAAATACTTTGGAAACTAGATGAATGGGAAATGAACTACCTTCTGAGGACTTTTTCACAACCCCTCAAATATTATGACCACTCTCTGCGAGTGGATGCCGAATATGTTAGACAATTCAACTTGATGTTTTTGCATGCGGGAATTTTAGTTGGTGCTTTTTACAAGGATAATTTGCCTATGTCTATGCAAATTGGGGTTCATTTGTTTTTGTCTGTTTTTTATTCTGTAGATTGGATATATTTAGGACTTGGCAATATCGTCGCCCATGAACTGTTCCATGGCTTTGATGAAAATGGCCATCTTTACGATGGACTTGGCAATGAAAAAAATTGGTGGGACCAGTCTACAAGAGACCAATTCCGACAAAATAGCAAATGTTTTGTTAGACAGTATTCAAACAGAAGGTAACTGCTTTTTTGAATGCTCTATCTATGTGCAGTCAAACCTAGATAGAACGGTATTACCGTATACCGTCACCTCCAGCACCAAAGGGCTGGTCCCAAGCAATAAAATTACTCGTGATATAAGCAATTTCAATTGAAAATTTAAGCGAAATTTCTGATAGATTTTAAAAAATTTTGTAAAAAATGTGCTCGTTTTTTGGTGTTTACTTTTTCATTATAGCCCTTTTTTGTTTTTTTGCGCTATTTTATGCTGAATATCAATAAAATTTTTGGTCGAATAGTCTAGTAAATAACATACCCCCAATATAAGGGCACCCTTGCTATAACGGCACCTCCAGTTTGTACCAGACCCAGTTTCGACTGTAAAAAACTGATTTTTTTTCAAAACACCAAAAATTTGTTTGAAAAATCATTTTTAAAGCTTTCACGTTGACTAACAAGGGAAGGACCTGTGACCAGGGGGAACTGCAATGAGAATTTTTTTCTGCATATTCTTGTAGGCTGTGCCCAAGTTCCTGTCAAATCTGGCTCACCAGCTTTGAAGGTCTACATAAAGTGGTAGAAGAGTCACTCAAAGTTCTAAAAACACCTTGATATCCATATCATGGTTTTTCATAGCTGACCCTTGTGCCATGGGTCATACCCAACATTTTTGTTAGCTTTTAAATGTAGGGAGCCAAATTCACATGGAATTCAGGCACGCTCTACATGAACACGCGTATAAATAAAATTTATCGAAAAAGGCCCCAGGCCACAGTCAGGGTCCCTCCTTTGTAAAATAAAAAATCAAGGATGCAAACAAGAAAAGAACCTTATGACTTTTTTAAGATATTAGTCAATGAAAGCCGATATATGCCACTGGATGGGACTCTTACTCTAGCCGAAAACATGGCTGACAATTATGGACTTAATGTAGCTTATGACGCTCTTCAAACCAGCAACCAGAAAGACGTAAACGATATAAAAATAAAGGGTTTAGAAGACTATTCTGATGAGCAGCTTTTCTTTGTGAATACTGCATTTGTAAGCAATGCTGTATTATATTTTCAGCTGAAGTAGACTTTTCATTATAGATTTTATGTGACAAACACACTCCGGAGTCAAAATTGCTAGTTTAACAGACGAGGTTATAGCCCAACTCCAGCAAGGGTTAATCTACCATTGCAAAATTCAGAAGCTTTTCTCAAGCCTTTCAATGTGCAGCTGGAAGTAAAATGAATCCAAATGGCAAAAAGTGTAGTGTTTGACAACAGCTAGATACTACACACTACATTGGTCATGAATTACAGTTATCGACATAACTTGTCCTTTTGAAATAATTTTATTAGGCTTCACATGCAACATCAAGCTTATTTAAATTATGTAATACGCAGTCCTATTTAAAAAGGTCCTATTTTTTAATAAACAAACACTGTATTATTTACAAGGGACCATATCGAACTGTCCCCGCGAAATTGAAAATTTGGCTTTTCTAATAATGTTCGCCATGGTCGATTTACTAGTAAAAGTGTCAGAGATATCTGCCCATGGAAAGTAAAAGCGCCAGATTGAGCACCCTCTAAACGTTGAAAAAAGTGCTTGCCCCCCCCCTTGGTCCAAAATTTTCAATAAATGAATTTTGAAAAATCCATCTTCAAAATCCCGCCTAATTTTCATTTTCATTTCACTTATATGGACAAAAGTTCGGAGAATACACTTTAAACATTTAGAAAATTTGCACAATCCGCCTTGTTCATTGAAGGTTGGATTTCAGTCTTCATTCACTTCGCTAAACAATACCCCAACAGAAAAACTGGACAAGTTCTCATTCCTCATGCTTATGCCGATCGCCCATGAAGTGTTTGAAGCAAAGCCACCTCCCACAATATGCACATCGAAGGAGAGAGACCACGCCGCACTAAGACTTCTTGTTTGGTGGATAGTCCTCTGGATACTTCGAGGATCGACCGGCTTTGAAGATGAATTTTTCAAAATTCATTTTTTGAAATTTTGGACCAAAGGGGGGGGGGGGACCAAGCACTTTTTTCAAGGTTTAGAGGGCGCTCAATCTGGCGCTTTTACTTTCCATGGGCAGATATTTCTGACACTTTTACTAGTAAATCGACCATGGCGAACATTATTAGAAAAGCCAAATTTCGATTTCGCGGGACAGTTCGATATGGTCCCTTGTTAGTGGTTTTTGTTCATGTTTTATTGTCTTAAAACCAGAAATTACTTTTCAGTCAAAATATACCAACCTTAATTAAATTATTTATTTAAGTAAGGATATGAAATAGCCAGACTAGTTTGATACATAATAAGATAATGATAGTTTTGAGCATTAGAATTAAGGTCATTCAATTTAAAAATTTCAATCTCAATATTGAGACTAAAAATTAAAAATCAGCAGTCACACAAAATTTACGTTAAATTTTAAATTAAAGTCAGAGACAGTATGAAAATTTTTTATAAAATGTACCTTTTAACTGTATTTTAAGAAAAAGGCTTATTGCCATTTCCCACGACAAAATTTTTTACGTATAATTGTTTAAAAAAGTAAAAAACCTATAGGGTCCCTTAAAAATTACAACCCTTTTAAATATACAAAAATAAGATTCCCTGATCAAAATACAGTCAAACCTGGATATAAGAGCACTCCAATACGAGAACCCCTTGGGTCATTCTCCAGGTGTGCTCTTATACTTAAAATACTCTCGGTATAGGAGCACCCTTGACTGGTCCGATAGCTGCTTTTCCTATCCAGGCTTGCTATGCCTGGGCCTAAGCCTAAGGAGGTTTCTTTAAGTCTAAAAGGGGTTTTAGTTTTTGTGAAAACATTGTGTAAGGTCAAAAATGGTGTAGATAAGATGACTTTTGCAAGAAGGAAGCTTTAAAGGAGTTTGCAAAAATTTTCGAACCGTCTTAGTTTTCACCAGTTTTGCGTTCAATATGATATTGAGGGTGTTTAACTACTTTAACAAGCAGGCAGAAATTTTTATTAAAATTACGTAGAACGCTTCTAAAAAAATTCTAGACAGAAAAAACCACTGGTCCCCTGCTTTTTCTTCGTGTAACGCAAGGGCATGCCCTTTTAGCACCACCACCTTGAAAAACATTCTACAAGAATTATCTTTAAAAAAACTTTTAAATTCTGACACAGGTTTGTTTTTAACTTTTTCCTATAAAATGAAGAAATAATAGGGCTTTGTGAAAAGGTGTTCAGAAAGTTAGCACGAGTTAGATCTTTTGCTATGGAACCGATTTTAGGCGCAGAAAAATTTCCTTGAAATTTTTACTTTGACTTTAAGTGCTTTTTCCTGGAGTTTTTTTTGATTTTTTCAAATTTTTCACTACAGTCCAAAAACGCTACAAATTCTGCGTTAAATATGGTTTAATCGTCTATTAACGATGAAGAAAGCAATGATAAATACCCTGAACTCACATAAAACGAAAAAATATCTAAACTTCAGACAACCAATTTTTTTTGAAAAGCGAGTTTTCCCCAAATTTTTTCGTCACGGCTACGGACGACCCGTGTCAAAGTTGCTTGAGAGACCTTGGAAAACATTAAAGGTTCGAAAAAGCATTCCGAAAAATCGAGGTAATAGACTCTTCTGCAAAATTAGAAAACATCTTTATTAAAATATCAATGTAAACGTTGCGTTCTTTTTTTCTCATTATATGCCATATAATCTCTTGTAAAACCACCGCCCAAAAGTTACAAAATGACCTTATCTATATAATTTAAATGTCGCTTTCGAGCCATATTTTGTCTACAACTCAGTTTTAGATGTAAAACAAAACTTGTGCGGAACTAAAATTTAATTTAAGAAGATCAATATTAAAATTGTTATTTTCCATAAAAATTCCCTGAAAAAGAAACGAGTGATAAAGAGAAGAAAATATTGATATTCCTTATTCCAATTTCAGTTGTTCACACTCCCCCCGAAACCTAACATTTTAAAAATCGCTGTATCTATCCATTAGAACAACAAGTTTTGGCTTTGCACTTAGGCTTCGGGTTAGGCCAGCTTACGGAAGTTGTGACTAATAAATGACTAGTCTTACGTACATTTTCGTGGTTCTGTTTTGAATGAGGAGGAGGGTATTCTATACTAGGGTCAAATATTTTCATTTGCGTTTTTATTAATTCGAATTTTTAGGGGTTTTCTAAGCAGTGGTGTACAATCACTCTTTTTTCGCTCTGGCTCTGAGTTTTTTTAAAGGTTTACTCTGGCTTGGATCAAGAGCAAGAGCCAAAGCGAGAGTCAGAGCAAGAGCGCTATACACAACTGTTTATTGGTTAGGTCGCAAGGTATATTAATTCTCGACTACAAAATTGTCATTACATTTTCACGACTTTTCTTGTTAATAATATTATCTAGTAAATCCGATTTTATCCGCTTTCTCACAAACCATATTCATATTGCTTGAAAGCTTGTTAAGCTCAAAAACAAGTGAATTAAGAAGATAAGCTATTACAACAATTGCTTATGCTATATTTTTTTGTATTCATGTAAGATAAATCGCTACAATTATTGTTGGCAATAATGACTTTTTAAACAAAAAAATTAATTATAATAACAACATCTTATCAAAAAATGTAGCCGATTTTCAGTTTTAAAGCGCTTGTTTACAATAAGTTGTTTTAAAGACTCTATAGACTTTCTGAACTCAACGTTTTGAATAAATAACACCCTATATTTTTACAGTGTTTTTGATATAAGAGCACTTTCTAGAGCTGAAGTTAAAACAGGTGGAAAAGCTGTTTAGGTTTGAAAATTCGGCCTATGCGGCGCAGTGGATAAGCGTCAAGTTTTATGGTCCGAAATTGTTCCTATGTGGTGGCACGCTATTTAGTTTGGATTGTTTGGCTTATTTTTCGGAGTAATTGGGGTCGCTGATTCTAAATCTGGCGCTAAAAACATCGAATTACTTATAAATTGGTCAAATAGGTCAAAATAAATAACGTGCCACCAGGTGGGATCGAACCGACGCATGATTTATGGCCATAAAAAACAAATAGTGTGTTTTGGGTATGTCGGATTATTGCATGTATTTCCTATCGTAAATATGCAGAACACGATGTTGTGAACTTTTTGTGTTTCATTATCGAGATGCAGACCTCGGAAGTTACCTACTCCGGGACATTACAGACTCATGCTTACTATTGCAGATCTTTCGTACATGAACCACACACCTGACGTGCTTCCTATCGACTCTAACATCGTTTGAAGCTTTGATGTTTTATCCTCCATTTAATTAGAACTTGTTCACAAATGAGCTTTGTCTGTATTTCACACTTTTCATAAATTTATTTTTTCTTTTTTCTAACAAAGGTTGAAAAGTTTCTTCGCTATGTTGTAGCACAAGTTCTTGGATATGGTTTCAAAGTGATTTTCTGTCAAACTGAACATATGCATGCCTATAGCTGATTTCAGGTATGTTGGATTGCTGCATGTACCAGGGCTGCAGCCGTTTTTTAAAAAAAACCAGAAGCAGAAAAACAGAAGCAGAAAAACAGAAGTAAAAAAGGCAATGCCCGTAAAAAATCATCTTTATTTTGCAGCATAACCAAAACACATTTTCATCATTCAAAATCGAGTAAAGGCGAATTATTATGGACAAACAACAACATACTGAGATTAATAGGGGTTAGACTTTTTCGAAAATCAGTAAGAATAAGTTTCGTTTTTGAAAAAGGTACTAACGGCGGGTACACTTACGACCGGGTACACATTATGACCGGGTACAACGACCGGGTACACTTACGACCGGGTACCACGACCGGGTACACTTTTAAACGATAGAAAAGTTGTTTTCTCACTTAGGAGATGGAATTACTTAGGAGATGTTTATACATGATTTGCGAAAAGTGTTTGAAAAGTGTACCTGGTCGTTGTACACGGTCATAATGTGTACCCGGTCGTAGGGCAGTCTTCGAAAAAGCCTTTCATTTTGCATTGATCCTCCTGCTGCGCTGGAAAAGCTAAAAAGTTTTCTATAATTTTTCGCTTCTGTTTTTCTGTTTTTTATCGAAAAAAACAGAAGCAGAAAAGAGAAAAACAGAAGTGAAAAAACACAGAAAAACAGAACCCGGCTGCAGCCCTGATGTATACGTATAATGGCGCAGTTAATTTTTCTTTTTTGTGTTCTATTTTTGAGATATAGACCTCGGAAGTTATCTACTCTGGACAGACGGTCTTAGATTCAACTCCACCTTGCTGAATTTTGTTTTGATAATTTTAAGGTTTACAGCCAACATTTATTGAAAAAAGACTAGATCGGTGTAACGAACATTTTCTGTTACTTTTTATCACAAAATTTCAGGATTATAATGCTACCAAGATCAGATAAATTTTACTGCAATTAAATCTTTACTATACAATCCCAATTTTGTGTTGAAATCAAAACCTTGAAAGGGGACTAAATAAATCGGAATATCCACGTTATGTTCCTTTTGTCCCATTCTGGCACTACCTTTGTTCTAACAACGTTAAGACGGACTAATAAAGGTCTTACGCGCATTTTTGGAATCTTGGACTAATATTTGAGTGCCTTTTTATGAGGTTTTTATAAAAAAGCGATTCGAGATAAAATGAGACAATAGGTACATAACGTCAATGCACCAATAAATCTATTTCGGTATGTTAGAGTTGACTTCATTGCTAAATTTTTTATAAAGGTAATTTTTTAATAAAAATGTAGTGAAGTGTGACCTTCTCTGTTACTGACCCACAGCAAGGGGGGTCTATATAGTAAATCAACTATGCTCTACAAGATGGCTTTGTCAGAATTTTCGAACTTGTACAGTTCAAACGGTTCCCTTGTTAGTTCTGGAATACAGGGTGCTTCAAAAAAACTCACTTATTTTTGAAAATTGGTGTACGTAAGCCCTTGCCCCGAGACGAACGGTACAACTTAAGAAAAGACTACTCAAATGATTAGACTATCTAATTTGGGAAGTGAGCACAAGCTTTTGTTTAGATTACTGGACGGCGGGACATTTAGCAGAATTTGTGAAATCTGTAGGTGGACATTTAACAGGGGTTTCCGGTATCATTAGGGCGGAAGTCCGGTCGCCGGATTACTGATGTTTTTACGAAGTCAGAGCAGTATCTCACACTCTTTGTAAATCTGTAAACAAAAGCCTGCAAGAGGCATCCCGTGGGGGAGGTCCCGATGAAGGGGTGACTTTTTTCCTCTTACAAATTTTAATCTAACAAGCCTATTGAAGTTTTCTGCCAAAATTTTTACATTAGTATGATTTTTATTAATATCACATTTTTCGCATAAATAGTGAGAATGGGACGTTTTCTGGTCCTTTTGTTTCTCGCCTCAGATTAGCGGTTTTGCGCACAGGCATGCTGCTTTAAGTTTTTAGATAACTCTTTCGCTACTTTGTGCAAAACAAAATAAGCCACTTTGAAGCAGTAAAAAAGCAGGAAGAAACCAAATTAGTCAAAAAAAAAATTCATAGGCCGAAAGGCAGGAACCTTGTTTCGCAAGTGCAAGACCTATAAAATTGAATTAAAGCTAAAAGTGGTTATCAAAGCCAAGAAAGGAAACAAGGAAGACAAGTTTAAAAAAAAATCTAACCCAAAGGCAAATAAAATTAGCCAAATTGTTAATGATTTGATCAATAACCGATAAAAAAAAGTAATTCTGATAGTAAATTAAGCTGATATAAGCGGAAACTAATTTTTTGTATTTGCCTCCTTATTTAACCTTTGCACCTGCCCAAATACTTTTTTTGTTCTGTTTAATTACTTCTTAAGACATATAAAAATACAGAATTAGTTCAAAAAATAAAAGGCTATAACTTGTTATTTCTAGAATTTTCAATTGTTTTTTTCACTCACTGTTGTTGTTTGTTTTCAGCGTCTAAAACTACGAATTTTTTTTGAATTGAGTAATCTAAAACGCATTTTTAATTTTTTATGCTTTGTTTTTTTGCTAGTCCTTACGCATCACTGCCCTTAATAACATCTTTTCTAAATTAAGAATAAAGGAAGTTTTAAAGTTTTCAGTTTTGCTTATTAAGATGCATTTTCACACGCGAAGATTTTCGTTAAGTGTACTCGAGAATATTTACAGTATTTTATTTGGAAAACACATTCTCTAAAAGTGGAACATCGTTTTTGAGACATATTTTTTTGATATTATTTGTGATAATTTAAATTTGTTTGATAACCGGTAATCCAATTCAAGCATGTGGTGAATTGGAAGTTAGATTAGGAACATAAATGTCAAAATTAAATAACTTGTCAGCAAAATCACCTGAAGAATACACACTAAACAGAGGATTAACTATAGCTATTTTTGTTTCTAATATTTTCCATAAATGATTAAATTTTTTGAGTAAATATTTTCTCACAGTTCTTAGCATTTTTAGACCGGAAAATGTTTCTATTGTTAAAAAGTTCGCACAAGAACAAAATGTTGAGATTAACGCTCGTGTTTATAATTTTGAAATTTTTTTAAAAAATTAAAAATATTGTAAAAATAAGTTTTGTGCTAAATTTTTTTCCTACTTTATATACTTGCTTTGTTAGTAGTGAATATTTTTTAAAGTCAAAAAAATATTTTTTTACTCGTTGGAGTATTTATGTTATGGCTTTCCATTAAAGAAACATCTAAAACCGCAAAAATCATACACTGTGATAATTTTTTGTACCCTACCGTACAGTTTTTTTTGTATCGGCTTGCAAACCTGCACCGAAACAATAATTATCTAATTTTTTTACAAATCTTAGAAAATATTGAAAATATCGACTTGTAAGGCCATTTTTGTTGAGAATTATCAGACCTAGGCTTGTAGGCTTCCTAAATCCCCGTTTAGTTGTACCGTATTTACTCTAATTTAAGCCCCCCCCCCCTATTTCGAAATCGTGTTTTTGGCATTGTGTTTTTGACCCATTTTTCGCGAAGTTTTTAAGGCAAGTTATACCTCATTTCGTAGCTCATCTTCCTGGCTACAAATGAGTGGTAACTTGCATGAAAGCTGTCTTCAAAAAGTGGGTAAAAACGCAATGCCACAAAAACGATTTGAACGAGAAGGGCCTTAAATTAGAGTAAGTACGGTATTGTAAATTTCCGTTAAGTTTTATTACAGTCTATATTTGTCATAAAAGAGTTAACCATATCGGTAAATATTTAATGAACTTTTTTATGCATATTAAATAGGTACAATATATTTTGAAAAATTCAATTTCATTTAGCCAAATTAAATTTTAATAAATTTCGGAACATATTAAATGCGGGGGGGGGGGGGCATTCGCGTTTCACGATTTTTCGTAAATCATTTGTAAACATCTTTTACATTGTTATACTTCAAAAACGATAAAAAATAGTTTTCTCACATAAAAGTTCAACTTTTTGAAAAAAGAATTTGGACTAAAATCTGACTTATTGCCTTGGGGAACTAAGATAAACAAGGTTTTGGGTCAAATTTCAGTCAAATTTTTTTGGAAACATCGGCTTTTTATGTAGAAAAGGGTCAATAAAAAAAGTTTTTGTCGTTTTAGAGCATAAAAATACTTAGGCGACGTTTTAATACGATTTGTGAAAAAAAAATATGAAATGTGCCCCTGCTCGGACTAAATAAGCTCCAAATTCGCAATTTTTGTATTTCAGCTCCCTGAGTTTTCAGTGTTTTTACCAAAATTTAACTTTCCTGTCCTATGTCCTATGCAATGAATCGCATATTTTCCTTGAATAATAAAAAAATGTTTCTTATAAATGAATGTTGTTTTGACTTTGTGACTTTTCTCGAATTAGTCGAGCACCGCTTTTGCACAGGTGTTTATGTATGCTGTCTTAAGCTCGACCACCTCTTTACTAAGAAAAATTAATGGGACAATAATTCCAACTCTATTAAGCAGTGCTTGTCAGCAGAAAACAGGTTGTGCACTCCCCTTTTGGCTTGAAATTCGATTAGCTGTTTGTTCTCTTAGAATATGTTCAACCATTTTGCTTATATAAAAGTGTGTTTGAGTGCGTTCTTTAGATTCTCTAAAGCAGACAAAACTTTTTTTGGTGACTTTTTGTCCTTTTCGTGGTTTTGCCTTCACAATCTCAGCAGTTCATTTATTAATCTTTTTGTTTCAGGCGTTAATTTGAGCAATAATGCAGAATCTAACAGAACCCTCTGGTTCCCACTTCAGCATTGAGACTGTTCATAGATACAACGAGTATTTGGCTAGCTTATGTGGTTTCTTTGCTACTTCTCTGCTATTGTATTTGATTCGCTTTAAAAACAGCAAAGAGCTGAAGAGCTACAGTCCTATGCTTCAACTTGCCTGCTTTTTTGATTTTGTTTTGTTGGTCGCAGGAGTTATGAGTGTTACGGTAAGAATTTTCGGCTCTAGTAACGAATAATCGCTCCTCTCCCTACTTTCTCCAGTCAAAATTTGATGGCCCGTCTTTGCCTTTCCCCCGAATCCCCCTTAGGATAAGGCTCTAGGCTCAGGGTAGGCTAGCGTATGTTAGCCGAGACGAAGAATATTATGATAGTCGTGGTCGACAGCACCCCAAGTGCACCCACCTCCAAAGAGTATAATTTTCTCTAACCGAAATTCGGTTAGAGAACTCGTACTCTTGGTGGTATACGCTCAGAAAACTTATAGTCTTTAGGGGGAGGGCTTGCACTTTGGGTCTGGTACTAATATTTGGGTACCTTTCAAAAATGCTTTTTTCACAAGAAATTTTTTTCCGGGAGATGGGTGGTGCTGGCTTAGTACTTGCTACTAGGGTCAAACCTTTTAGTTGAATTTATTTAAATAATGTTTATTCTTTCCAGCAAATAGAAATTACACCAAGTGCCACTTTTGTGTTTATGGGAAGCTTCCTTGAGCATACATCTCTGACAATTCATGCCATTCTTTTATTTTTACATTTGTGTGCTTCATCAAATATCAGCTTTGTACAAATACAATTCTACTATAGATATGTGCTGATTTGCAGGTTGGAATATAAAACTTTCACAAAACTTATTGTTCCTCGAAAAACAAAAGTTCAAAATTGTTTACACTTTAGAAGTCACCTGCCTTTTTTCGATAAATAGTTTTTTTAGTCAGGCTTTGAAAGATTAAAACCCTTAACTATGCGAGACAGTGAAAAGTATTAAAATAGGTTTGCCAAAAAGCTATTACTTATTTATGCTTCTTAAAAAAAATCGGCACCTGTCTAAATTTGCTTGGTATACCGTAAATGCTCTGATAGGCCGACAGTGTCTTTTAACCCGCCACCCCCTACTTTGAGGAGCTATATCTGAGACTGAAGAATTTTTTTAACTCTCACGAGCTTTACTGATTTCACTTTTTGGAATTTGAATTCTCATCCGAAATCTCGAGATTGACTACAAAGTTTTCCGGTTTTGGTTGTTAGAGCATTTACGGTAGTAGTGTTTTGCCTAGTAAGGGTCACAGTTGTGCTTAGCTTGCAATCACAGAGCTGAGCGCTAGCAAAGCGTCTACACTCCTCCAAAATGAGAAGATTTCGAAAAAAAATATGAAATAAGACTGGTGCATTTTCTTACCGTATTAGTTCGCAGTGAATCATTCGTAGGGATTGACAAATCTAAGCTATATAAGTGCAGGGTAGTGGTTTTTGCCTTTATCAGATTATGAACTGCTTATCCAGGCACTCTGCCTAATTGTAATTCTGATAGGGGCCTACATAAATTCTAGCATTTTTTTGGTGATAACAACTTTTTAATGGATTTGTCAGTTTTTTATAGCAATTTTTAGTGTACAATGGCAAAAATTTTATTTTTACATTCTGCTTTGCATAAGCTTTCTTAGATAAAAAATTCAGTTAGGTTTAAGCCACAATATATCAAGAAAATAGTATTCGTTTCTGTGTGTACTCCAAGAGTTATAGAATGGTGTTTTAAAAATCGTTTATCCAAAAAATAATAAAAAAAAGTCTGTCTATTTCAAGTGACATAACTTCTCTAAACCTTGTCAGATAAAAAAAACTAGACAAATTCATGGTTCTCTTGTGCATTCTAACACTAACAAACTTAAATAAATAATTGTGTTTTGTGCTGTTCGAGACTTGTCTTGACTACAAGATAAGTAAATTCAAAAAAGCTACAAAAATTAGTGTAATAAGCAAAATTATCCACCAAATTTGATACAATTATTGCAAACTTAGCAATAAATAACTTCCAACACTTCCAACATACCATATTTCAGAAAAGACACCCTGAGCGGCCAAAAAATATGTCTTCTAGCCAGTTTTGCCTTATTTCTGTCATGTATAGATGCCTCAGTGACCGTCTGGTGCTTCACCAAAACCACCGATTCACAGTCCATGTTCGAGAGTTTTCTCAAAGGCATATATTGGAGACAGCCAAGTGGCCAGCTCAGAGCTTTTTTAGTGGCTGATACGGTAAGAATGCCTTGTTTTTGATGGTGATGCATTAACCCAAGCTTGTTTTGCAGCAATCCTTCGAGTTTATTTTTCTTGCCTTGTATGCCTTCATAGTGGTCGGCATGGGCTACACTTTGCTTATTTGGTTCTTCTACAAGATTAACAAGGAGCTCAAAAAATCCGCTCAACTAATGACTGCAAAAACAAAGCTGTTGCACAGACAACTTAACGCAGTGTTGCTCATTCAGGTAACTAATATTTACAAGTTCATTGCTAAAAAGTTCATAGTTTAAACATTATGTTTTGGCACTGTTTTGTTTTTCTGTAAGTTACAGGCATGATAAAACAAATCCAAAATACTCAAAGAATTACGCAAAATTGAATTTAAAAATTTCAATGAACAAATAAATAATTAGAAAGTTCTATGATTTCCAAAAAATGTTCAAAGTTCTAAGCTTAACAGTTAATAATCAATGGCGGTGGAAGTGCGTAGGCTGGGCAAAAAATTAGTTAATTGGCATAATTCTTTATATTAAACGAAATTTTGATTTCTTAGTGAAATATATACGTAACTCTTGAAACCAAAACTCATGTTATTGACTCATTTGTTATAACGTGATAATTTAAGTAACGAAAATGTCTAGATGCTTAAACATGAGCTTTCAAGCATCTTTTAAGTGGGCTTGGCCTCCCGCCTCGTCTTTCGGGGTGCGGGTGAGATTGCATAAAAAAATTTGCGGGGGGGAGGGGGATGGGTGTTGTTGAAAAGCAAAGAGGAGGTGGCCAATTTTTTGCGGGTGGAGGGGGGGGACTTGGGTAGGTGCGGGCGTCGGTACGGGCTACAAATTGTTTATTTGGTTCTTCTACAAGATTAACAAGGAGCTCAAAAAGTCCGCTCAACTCAAAAAGTTTTTCGCATTCGGCTTCCCTTGATCCGAAATTAATTAGGTGAATAATGTCAGAAACACGATTTTCGTTTGATACCCACCTGTGAATTGAAACTTGCCTATCCAGTTGCCATGCACAGACCAGGACTGAAACCACAAGGGGTACCAAGCAAAAATTATTTTGACACTGTATCCTTGACCAAGCGAGAATCATGTTTTAGATCAACTGAGTCAAACTGCTTTCACAGAATTTCGGGTTCACCTTAGAATGAAAAGTTGGCGGTCTAAAGTTGGGTCTAGAGGTCTTAAGATCTTGATACACCCTGTATTGACAAAAATAATAATATTTCGATTGTAAACTATCTAAAAAATATTAAAACTATCAAAAATAAACTTTTTTATTAATATTATCATTTTAGTCGATTGCCCCATTTGTTGTATCAATTATTCCTATTTCATTTATTTTCATCAATGCGATTCTACACATAGAAATAGTGCCAGGAATGGGTCTTCTGACGACCATGACTTTAGCCTGGATTCCAGTAGTCAACTGCACAGCCACAATTATGCTGATTGGACCATTCAGGAAGTTTGTGCTCTCCAAATGGGTGATTGTGTTCGGCCGTTGCTATAGCCCAGAGAAAAGAACAAGACTCAGAATGAGTTTCTCGGTGACTGCAGTTGGTCCTCAATACAAACCCTCACGCAGCAATTCCGACAACGAAGAACACCATAGACCAGAGGAGCGTAAAGGCAGTATCTGGGTATTAATGAACAAAGTAAATTTGAATAGATTGTCTTTGCCAGTAATAGGAGCAACAGCTTAAATCATTTGTTATACATTGCTCACATTGTGTTGTATATTACCATCAACAAAAAATAAATATATTTATAAACAAAAAATTGTGTTTTTGAATATTACCGTGCCCTTTTGTTTGCGACAGTCGATAAGACTCCGAACTTTTTTGCGTCATCATTATTCGAAACAGCTTCCGCGTGCTCGACCACCTCTTGTCCATCTATTTATTTTATACGACTATCTGAGCCTCTAGGTTGCTCGCTTCGATTCCATTTTCCATGTCCGAAAGGTTCGGCCATTTGGTAAGCTAAAATAGAACTTTATTTCACTCGATGTGTCTGTGACATTTTGAATGTAGTACAAGTGAAGACTGACAATGAGCAATTAATTTGAAAGCAGATAAAAATGGCAAAAACTTGAACGAAACATTTTTAAATCATTTTTTGAAACATTTTTTATTACTCAAAAGCATTAAGGTGTAGGTAAAATCGACTTTGGGGTGTCCGTCTATTAGAGACCGTCCGTCAATTAGAGTACCGTATATTCTCTATTAGAAGGCCGGGCCTTCTATTTTTCAACCCTAAAAAAGTCGGAAAAAAATATTTCGATTTTGAGATTTTTGAATGCTCAACTAAAATTTTAAAAGTGGAATCAGGTGAGCTCGTGCTAACTAAGAAAACGCGAAAAACAGATTTGCGAATTTCTTTTTCTAGGCTGATATATAGGTCCTCAAGGGGGCCTTCTATTAGAGAGGGGCCTTCTAATAGAGAATATACGGTAAATACGATAAATAAATCCTCTCCTCAGCTCTGGCTCACATGCTAACGATTTTAAATTTTTCTTAAAAGTCAAAGAAAACTTGGTAGAATGCAAAATTGCTTCATGATATCGATTATTTGAAAAAAAATTACACCATGATACCATGCATTATGGCTTCGAAAAAAATTTTTATAATTGGCAAAAGAAGCAAAAATAATGTGAAACAATTTTTTCAAACCTTTTTTTGATCAAGCAAACTTTGTTAAGTCTTTGTGTGAAGGTGGATAGAAACATTTGCATTTGTGCAGTGCTGGGGGTTTTTCCCAGCGATAATATTAATAATTCATAATTTTTAAGCAGGTCTGTAATAATGATCTATTTTAAGTAGCTTGTACCCTTTAATAACAAAACCTTAAATTGATTTTTCTTTTAATTTTAAAAATGTTTTTTCCTTGTAGTTAAAAAGCTATGGCACATACTTATCACTTCCAACAAATATTTTTTAAATTTAATTTTTTATTTTTGGTGATAAGTGGCCCTATGAATGAGGAGGGCAGTTTTTTGCCTTGGTTCCTCTGTTGATTTTTCATGATTTTTATGGCTTTAGGCTTAGGCAAGGGTATGGTGGGACAGACTCAAAAATGCTTCTCGATGTTTCAAAAAGTACAAAAGACATGTTTTAGTCCGTCCGAACATCCAGTTTACTTTTGCCTAACCCTAAAGCCCAAAAAAATTAACAGAACGACCAGGGCAAAAAACTGTAATCCTCTCGTATAAAGCCGAAAAGATGTTGGTAAAATTTGAGCTCATTCTTTTACAGCAAATTTTGTTGCACAATAAAATTCGGAAATATGGAATTTCGGTATATATACTGTGTGTTTTTTCTGGACATGTTATTGGACCATGTGCATGGGACATAAGACATGTTCAGCTTGAAATTCAGCACCAGATCATCTGGCTGTCCCTGTCAGTCTATTTCGTGTTAAGCTGTTATTGTTCACAATTAGCAAGGTGAAGAGGCACAGAACAGAAATTCAGACAATCCAATGAATTTATCCGAATTGCTCTTTTTTACTGATGATGTCTAAAATGGTGCACAGTCGGCTATTAAGCCTGCTACTATATCAAAAAATAGAAAAATGTTAAAATTTGCGCATGATTAACACATGTTTTGGTACACTTTCTACTTTGTTGATTGTATACAGCTTTTTGAAGTCTTGTTTGTTCAAGGGAATGCTGAGGGTTCGGTTCGAGTGAGTTGTGGGAATATAGTGTTTACTGCAAAATGATGAGCAAAACGTGACTACTAAAAATGTTTCTCAAATATTAAAAAAGTTATATTTAACCGCTTTCATAAATATATTTTTTAATTCACCAGCTTTTCTAATATAGTGCTAAGTTAGCCGGTTAATTTAACCAATTCCGTTAATTTTGTTTAATTTCACAACCCTTATACAAATTACCATATCAAAAAGGTGACTCTATATGTGTTCGCACTCCACCGCTTGTCAAACGCGTCAAAAGGCCAAATCGAGATCTTCGTATGGAGACAAATTCGTTTTAAAAAACACTTTGAATTAAAAAAATTTTGTTTTTTAGCATTTTATGTTTTTGGTTATAACTTTGCTTAGGTAAGCTGTGTTCGATTTTTTTTGATACCACAGGAAAGCTCTAAGTTTGCTCTTTCAATTTGAAAAAAATCAAGCTCTGTTATAAATAAATGTAAAACAGTTCGATTTTTGAACCTACGACCTAGACAATGCGTATATAAAAGTACGTCCTCCCTTCAAATGGGGTAAATTGAATTTGAAGCAGACTTTTTAGACGAGAGTATCCATAGAAAATCTTAAATAACAGTTTTATGAATATTTAGTGCATAAAATTAAGCATATTTTTGTCAATGGTATTTAAAAATGAAAAACTATTTTGAATTTTCATTAAAACAGAACGCCAAGCCCGATTTGGTCATTTGACGTGTTTGACACGCCGTGACCCCTTCCAAAAAAAGTTGCCTTGCCCCTCCCCCCTGTTGTTTTTTTGCAATTTTTTTATAATTTTTTTGGTCTCCTCGTTATTTTTTTTGCTTATTTTTTCTATTTTTTTTGGTATATTCTCATGTTTTTTGTCTTATTTGTGATCCTTACAAGATCACTCTAGCAGAAATATATACTTTTTGCAGATCGCAAACAATTCTCAGTCCCACCAATATGAAACTGAAAATAAGATTTTGGTGCTTGAGCAGATGTTCGATGACGAAAATTCATTGAAGTTAGAGACTTTTCAAGAATTATTAAATTTTAACAAAATTGCAAAAAAGAATAACAGGAGGCACCAACGCAACTTTTTTCGGGAGTGCTGCAAACTTATATAAAGCTAAAAATGTTCTGACCACAACAGATCCTAAATTTTTTATTAACCGTTTATTCGTCAATAAAATTATATTTTATAGTAGCTTGTTATCAATTAGTTTTTTATTAGCCATATATTTATTGATTTTTGATACTGATCATCATTCAAGGGCAAATGAAATGGACCCAATAAAGACTGAAAATTCTCCTCTCCTTCGGAAAATCAACGCGAGCTTCAAAGCGCTGTATTTTGCTATAGCAGCTATTCTGATTGTATTGGCTGTAGTACTAGTACTTCTGGTTCTGTTGCTGGTAGCAGCTAGCAAGGACGGCCAAAATGATAATCTTGTCAGCTACAACAATTGCAATTGCTCTGCCGTGGAGCCCTTATCTAAAGTAAGCGAAAGTATAAACTATTTCACATAAACTTTCTGACAGCAGCCCAAGTGCCCGCCCCCTGCAAAGGGTATTTTTCTCTAATCCAACTTTTTAATTTTTCAACTATTTCACACGTTTTGCACCGACAATACCGAGGGTATTTGCCGCTTCGCGGCCAAAGACATGTACACTCCACATTTCCATGGATTGGGGTGAAAAAGAATCAAGAGAACCAAAAAAGGTAGGCTTAGAGAAAAAATACTCTTTGGAAAAGGCGGGCACTTGCGCTTTTACGGAATTTTCTAAAATTTTATAGTCCCCATCATTATCACCATCTTCAAACTATGTCTCTCAAAAGGTTAATTACATAAATTTTTATGAAGTCTTTCGCCAAGCTGTCTTTTATAGTTCCGAAAATCTTTGTTCGAATTGCTGGACTACATAACAAAAGGCGATGCATATAACAGTGGTTACAAATGGCTAGAAGTATTAGCAGATGACTTTGGCCACAGACAAGTAGGAAGTGAAAGCTTAGAAAGGTAGCAAACGTTTCAGAAAAAACTTGCAAAAACCAATTTTTTTGCTCAGAGCAATAGACTTTACTGTGGAAAAGCTGAAAGAGGATTCTTTTGACAATGTTCACACCGAGCAAGTAGATCATTTGCCACATTGGGTCAGGGCGAGGATCAAGTGTATATGTTACAACCTAGAAGATTGAAACTGAACGTGCTAGCCGTTTCCCACTCAATGCCCGCGGTAGTTACTGCTTCTGTAGTAGTGCTGAAAGACTTTAAGGAATTTGAGGTGGGATAAAATATTTATGAGACTAAAAACTTAGAAATTTATGTTTAGGCTACGAATGTGACTGGAAAAATAGTGCTGTTTTCACCATTATGGCAAGGCTATGGTAAGACAGTAGCTTACAGAGGAGCTTGGCAAAGGGTCAAAAACAAAGGTGGTGTAGGACTGTTAGTCAAATCAATCACTCCCTTCTCTATTGGATCTGCTCACACAGGCAGTGGAGGCAGTGGTAAAACTTCTTTTTTTATTGTTCATTAGGTAAGACATCGCACACAATGGTGGACTGTAAATTCAACAATTTTCACTCGGAAATGGCCATACCTTTTTTAATTTTCCAAAAATTGTTCTTTTGCTGCTATTTTGTAGCTGAGATTCCGAGCTACCAAATAGGCTAAAATGTTGCGAAAAAGTCAACAATCCTCACTCGGCCGGAGTTTGGCCATTATGGCCATTTGCGAGTGAGAGTTGATGAATTTACAGTCTACCATTGTGAACAAGGCCTAAACACTGTAAATCCAGTATTGATCTCCCCTTTTTTCATCAATCCAGCCTTTTAAAGTCCGCCCTCTTGGATAAGCGTAATGAAATAAATCATAGAGCCACCCCCTGCTCCTTTTCTTAAAGGGCTTCATAAAGATTCACTCAGACATATTAATGTAGCATTCACGCTTGAACTTAGGTGCTACAATTCCAACTGGATGCATTCCAATAGAAGAAGTTGAACTTATTGAACGGCTCTACAACCGCCAAAAAGAGATTGTTGTGCAAATGAGTTTTAAGTCTACAATGAAAGAAGAGACATCATCCAGAAACACTGTCTTCGAGATCAAAGGTAGTCTTCAATGCTAATTTTTTTTTCGGCCAACCACATTCAGTTTGACCGAGGTGCCGGGTTTCCGAAAGTGCCGTGTTATCGAGGTTGCACTATAATATCGAAAATTATTTGTGGTCTATGTCATTGTCTCCTAGAAGTTAAAAACAGTATAGCAAACAAACCCCAAAAATATTAAAGTCAAAATTCTAATAGATGGCCACTACATAATCCGCCCTAAATTTTTAAAATAAAAATTAACTAGCATAAAAATTTAAAAACAATTTGAGGCTCGCAATGGCCAAACCAAATTGTACTGCTATCAGCTCACATGGATAGTTGGGATGTTGGTCAAGGAGCAATGGATGATGGAGGAGGCATGGCAGCAGTTACGAAGTTTTATATATATTTTACTAAAA
The DNA here is from genome assembly GCA_004194705.1 of Ditylenchus dipsaci. Taxonomy (NCBI): domain Eukaryota; kingdom Metazoa; phylum Nematoda; class Chromadorea; order Rhabditida; family Anguinidae; genus Ditylenchus; species Ditylenchus dipsaci. The sequence goes on along the minus strand of SADC01001256.1, from coordinate 573,309 downwards.
ATTGTTTTGTAGGTTTGGCAGGCCATGAAATGTATATTGGATATGTCCAAACATGATTCAAATTACGCTCCCAAGAGGTAAAAAAAATGCCTGTAACTTGACTATTCTCTCTTCGACTATTCCAATTCACAGGACCATTCGAGGAGTATTTTGGACAGCAGAAGAGCAAGGATATTTTGGATCTCAAGCTTATTACAAGTCACACAGTAGTAATTCAAATGAAAACATTTTCTTTGTGTCTGAAACTGATAATGGGGCATTCAAACCCCTCAACTTTAATTCCTCACTTAAGTTTGCTGGAAATGAAAATCAAGTAAGATTTTTTCGCTTATGAAAAAACCAACTTTACATATTTATAGAAAAATAGAATTAAACAAATTGTGCAGTTGCTTAATGAATATGAAATTCCCTTGTCTGTTAGAGATAGCACTGATCAGGTTAGGTTGCATGTAAATAAAAGCAACTTTTTCAATTTAAATTTTTCGAATATTTAATTGTGAAAAAAGGCTTTTTAAAGGGGCGTACCAGCGAGTTAGACTGCAAATTAAGGCAGGGACCAGCAATTATTCAAAAATCGTCTTCGTTTTCACGCGTTTCATGTCAATTCTGATATTCATGACCTTATCCTACTTTTAAAAAGTAGGCAGAAAACTTTTGTCGGATCAGGTAGAAAGTTTATAGAAAACAGTCATGAGAGAAATAAATTGCTGGTCTCCCCTTAATTGCGGTATAACGCGCTAATATGCTTCTTTTAATCAATTTTTAAAAAATTGAAAAATTAACAGTCTAAATAATAGCAAAGTTTAACACGCAGAGGGTCAAGCGTAGTCATGGTAGCGCTGTGTTTCAAATTTCATGCAGATTACAAATCTGCAAAAAAAGTCCTAAAAAAAATAAGAAACACTTTGACTAAAAACATTTTTTCTATGAGCAAGCCTAGAATTTTGACACCGGATTGGTGTTCCATTTGGTCTATTTGCTTATGAATACGGCTCTAAAAATTGAAAAATTGCTGTCAAATTTCATAAGGTATAAAGAGGAAGTACTGTTCAACAGGGAGCATGTGTCGCCAATTTAAGTAATCCCGTTAAGCACTCAAAACTTAATACACAGATGACTGATAAGAATTCTTTTTTAAAAAGGAATTTTTTTGTTTTACATTCTCAATCCGGTTTATTATTTTGATAAGTCTGTCTAAAAATGTGGCCCTATTCTACAATGAGCATTTTTTGCCTTGGTCCCCCTTGTTGTTTTTTATGTAATTTTTTAGGCTAACACTTAGGCAAGGGTTTGTCTAGCGTGTGTAAAAATGAACTAAGACAGGAGTCATATAAAACATGTTTAAGTCCGTCCTAACATACGCTGGCCTACCCTCGCCTAAGCCTAAAAAGTCCAACGAAAACAACAAGGGGACCAAGGCAATTCCCCCCCCCCCTCCATTGTTTAATAGAGCCAAAAATGTTTGCTTACTATCAAAAATAGGCTGCGGTTATGAAAAACAAAGTTAATGCAGTATTACTGAAAAAATTCCTCTTTTTCTTGAACTCTCGTGGATTGACGTATCTTTTATAAAAAAAGTGAAGTTTTCAATTTACAGGGAGATGTCGGTTTTTGGACAAAAGACAAAGTGCCTGGAGTTAATTATTCTTCTGATAAAGGTTTTTTTATTGTGTAATCATCGAAAACTTGCTAACTTTCTAAACTTGTGAGTTTTTAGGTGCTAACTATTACTTTTATTTTCACCACTCCAACGGCGACTACATGACTGTCTTTAAAGAGGGTGATATTGACTATACAGCTGCTATATTCTCTAGTCTTGCTCATGTCCTTGCTAATATGGATGATTGGAAGACTGAATAACCGCAAAAAATAAAGCTATAAGTAAAAAATGACTCATTTTAACATTAATAGAAATGTATTTCAATATTGTTAGTTAAAGGAGGGGATAAGCCATTTAGGTTTGAAAAAGTGGCTTCGGTGGCGCAGTGCGTAAGCGTTTGTGCTTTATTGTCACTAAAGGGCGCGCAGGTTCGATCCCGCATGCGTGCACTTCATTTTTATTGGCTTGTTTGATCAGTTCTAGGGGTAATTTGGGTCTTTGATTCCGAATATGGCATTAAAAAAATCTAATTACCTCTAAAACTGGCTAAACAAGCCAAAAAAATAACGTGCCACTACGTGGGATCGAACCTGCAACACTATTTTTGGCCAAAAAACGCAACCGCTTACGCACTGCGCCATCGAGGCCACTTTTTGAAACCTTAATGGCTTTTCCCCCTCCTTTAAAGTTCACAGCCTTGTAAATAAACTCGAAAATATGAAATTTACAATAGCGAAGCTGTACAAATCAGATATTTTGCATTTAGAGAGTCCATTTAGAGGCTGTTTTCGCTACAGGCCATGTTCAAAATAAAGATGTGCATTCGGGGAGGGCATTTAAGTTCGGGATTGAGGGTAAAAAAATTAGGGATCGGGATCACGTAATTTTTTTTGGTATCCCATCGGGATCCCGGTCAGAATTCCGGGATTTGTCTCACTTTTGGTGTAACTCCCGATAGCCCTTCACACTAAGACACTGTCTTAAAGACAGCACATTGAAACAGTTTTTACTAACACTTAAAATTCCAACCACAGTCGACTCTCGATAAAGTGCTGTGGATGCCGTGAAAACTGACTTATGGCGAGAGTGTACGGCTCTATCTTCGATGGTGGTTTACCCTTAAAAAATCTGCTTTGGTCCCCCTGCTGATTTTTTCGCTTTCGTTTAGGCGCAGGCTTGACCAGCGTACGCTAGGACGGACTCAAACGTATTTTCCGACTGCAAAGAGGTAAGAAAAAATAGATTCAGTCCGTCCTAAGAAGGGAGACCAAGGCATTTTTCCGGGCACCTCCAACACATATACATCCGAATTGACTATATAGCGAGAGTTAGCTGTGTAGCGAGACTTGACTATATATATTGGAGGCTGACTGTATACCAAACAAGTTGCAATAAAACGCTGCACATTTTGCTTCTGTCGCAAATGAAAAGACGTGAAAATAACAATATTCCAAAAAGCAATCATGATCGGCTGCATGATAATTGCTCAATACGACAATTGCTCAAACGACTATGCGCAAACGACAGTTGCTCAATCGACGCTTGCTCAAAATTACGATTGCTTAAGCGACAGTTGCACATCGATTTACTGTTTTGGCCTGATATAAGCAGGCCCTTAAGGATTGACGGTAGTGAGTAAAGCGGTAAAACGATGTACGACTGTCGTTTGCGCAATAGTCGTTTGAGAAGTTGTCGTTTTGAAGGACTATAGCCGTCGCCGACAACGAGAATTTCAAATGTTTAAATTCACGCGGGACAGTTCTCTTTCGTCTTTCATTTTACTCTTTAAAGTCATTCGAAGCAAGTCAAAAGAGAAAAAAATAACTGTCCCGCGCGAATTCAAACATTTGAAATTCTGGCGCTACTGTAATATACCCCCCCCCCCCAAAATCCCTCCTGTAATATACCACCTCCCCCCCCCAATAATTTTAGGCTTAGGAATTAGGCTTAGCCCTTAGGCTTCAGGCCTTAGGCATTAGGCTCAGGGACAACACGTAATAATTTCACCACTTTTCCAAAACAAAGTATGGTTTTTGGGGTATCTGAAAAATTATTGGGGGGGGGGCGGTATATTACAGTAGCTTTGAGGGGGGGTTATATGACAGTAGCGTCGAAATTCTCGTTGTCGGCGATAGCTATGGTCCTTTGAGCAATTGTCGTCTGAGCAATTAATACGTTGAGAAATTGTCGTTTTGAGCAATTATCATGCAGCCTCATGACCTATGACCAGGCCGCAATTTGGGGGGGGGTCATAGGGGTAATTACCCCCCCTTAGGGTGGCCGAAGGCCACCCTAAGGGGGGTATTCTCTAGAGGGAGACTGCTGTAACCAAGGTTTTGTGATTTTTTTCACTATTTTGTAAAGTTTTCACTAAAAAACACGTAATTTGCACATATTTTATTATATAAAAAACTTGTAGGTAGATTATTTGGAATGTGTCGAAAATATAATTATAATTCAAAGTTACAAAAAATGAATTTGTGAAAAAGTTAATTAAGAACTTATTTGCTCGCTACATTAAGAAGCTGACGAAGCTGCCTGCTTCATTAGGAAGTTTCACCCAAGTCTCTGACCTCGCTACCTTTTACATTAAAAATCAAATTATAACCGGCAATTTGAGAGATTTCGAGGTAGATTTGAATTTACACAGCCACTTTGCAGAGAACTAAATTTATTTTTGTAGAGAGAGTTTGAAACATGGGCAAATATATGCGCAACTAGTGATCTGACTAATCAGGATGTAGTTGCACTCATTCGACACTCAAAGGATGCCTTCTGTAATCAAATTGCACAAATTTTTCAAATTTTAGCTACAATTCCAACAGCAACTGCCACACCTGAAAGGGCCTTCAGTGTTTTGAAACAAATAAAAAATGTTTTGAGAAATTCAATGGCTGATGAACGTCTAAATCATCTAGCCCTTATTTTTGTTCACAAAGACATAAGTTTGCCAGTTCAAGATATAATTAACGAATATGCTAAGTTTAACCATCGTTTATGCTTTGCTTAAATCTGTTAAAAATAAATAATTGAAAAAATCTAATAAATATTGAAAAAAATTACAAAAAAAGATAAGAAAATACACAAAAATCTCATTTTAAAAATTACCCCCCCTTGACTTGAATCTATAGGGGTAATATCAAAGAAATTACCCCCCCCTTGAAAAAGTTGAAGTTGCGGCCCTGCCTATGACTCATCTTAAAGGATCACAGAAGTTGAAAAGAAATCAAAAAAGACTACAAATTTATGCAGAATTGAAAAAATTTCGGTCGAAAAATGTGAATAATTTATTGAAAATGCTCATCGGGAGTTGGAAATTTTAGGGATCGGGGTTTTCAAAAGCGATCGGGAGCGACCACCGAAATCTTCGGGATCCCGATTCGGGAGGAATCCCGATCACTTGCACATCTCTGTTAAAAACATGGTAAAACAGTCAAAGGATTAAAAAATCGAAGCACTCGAAACTTATCTTTTTTTTGACGTGAACTTAAAAAAGACCTTTTGAGCTTCTGGTGTGATTTGGGATCGATATGTGGTGTTTGGGATTGATCTTTTAAAAAAGAAGTTGATTAGAGGTGAAGCCATACCCAGGCAAGGTCAATCTGTGAGGATCTTCGGCTGTCATAATTACCAAAATACTGGTGGTAGTATGGAAAACTGTAAAAATTGATGTTGTCGATACAAAGTTGTAATTAATATTTTTCGAGCAAGCAAATATTTGGTCACTAGGGGCGACAGACGCCTATTGGCGCCACTATCGTATTTTAAAAATTACATAAATAATAACCGATCACATACTTTGGTTAACCGCACCTTAACCACCTCTGGTTAACCGCCCTCTTGGTCACCCTCCTCCTGAATACCTACCTCCTAGCTTTCCTCCTACTGTGTAGCACCTCCTGGGTGACTTCTTGCTGTGTACCCCCTCCTGGACACCCTCCTCATGGGTAACCCCTTCTGGCTACTCTCTTCATGTTCACCATCTTCCTGGTTACTCTCCTACAGGCTACCCTCCTTCTACGTAACTCCTTCCTGGCTACCATTCTCCTGGGTACCTCGTCATGGTTACCCCTGCTGGGTACCTTCTTCTAGCTACCCCCCCGGGCTCGAGCATCAAAATCCACCCAAAATCCAGGCTAAAATCCACCATCTCCGATTTGGAGGGACTTTAAAACCCTTTTTAAAGCAAACTCAATATTACGGTTTTGTGCTTAAAAGAGAGCTAAGATGTTGAATTTCAGGGTTTTGGAAAGATATCTGGCATAAGTTTATAAAACTTGCAGAAAATTGGGCTTCAACAAAAAATTCACCCAAAATCCAAGCTTAATCCCCACTTCAAAATACTAAATCCACCACTCACCTCATTTTTTACAGTTTACTTTATGCTTGTTTAATCTTATTAACAAATCAATGCCAAATTTTCTCTCAGATTTAGCTTCTGTGAAGAGAAAGAAGCGCAAAGTTCCCCATTTCGTTTGTTGTTTTTATAACGTAATGAGACTAGGTATGTTGATGTTGTTGAGACGCTTCCATTAATATTGTTGAACTTCCTACTCCAAAACTTGACCTTGATTTCACTCAAAAAGAGAAAACAGGAAAACTAGAATTGCGTTCTTTTGCATTTCTCCTAATTTTAATGATGCATAGAAGCAATGTGAATAATGAGTGTAGTTTTCGGTCGGTCTTTGCTTTGCAGGTCAACATGTAAGCTTTTACGGTAATTATATAGCATCCGCCAAATTAGATTTATCTGTCCATCCAGGAAAAAAACAATAAACAAAAGAGAAAAACAATAAAATTATTTTTAACCTGAAATTCTGGGACATGAGACATGAACCTTTTTTAGCAACTGGTTTTAAACATTGCTTATGGTTGGTTCAGAAACCCGGAATTGGATTCGGTGTAACGGCTGTTTCCTGGTATTGGGGGAAGATTGCAATGATGATTTTTTTTTCTGCGTGTTATTGTAAAGACTGCCTTATTTCCTGACAAATCAGGTTTCCCAGCTCTGAAGATTCACAAGGCGTAATACAACGATCTTTCAAAGTTCTAAAAACACCTCGATGCCCTTACCATGGGTTTTCATAAGTGCCCCGTGGGTCATTCCCAACATTTTTGTTGGTCTTCAAAGGTAGGGAGCCAAATTAACAAGGATTCAAGCATGCTCTACAAGAATATGACCTCTCAAAATTTTCATCGAAATTTTCCCCAGGTCACAGTCAGGATCCTCCTTTTGTAAGTATAATTTGCTAGTCAGTTTGGAGGTAATATTGACAGCTATTTTGTAGCTAAAATCTTTTCAGCGATTATACGAATTCACCCTGAAATTTGTGTACATATTTATTAAAGGCTAAAATTATTAATTTGTTTTATTGGAGAGTACCTTTTAAGCTAGTGCCAAGACTGGGTACCAATTTGAAAAATCCTGCTACATTATTTTTAAAAACTGCTGTTATCCCTGTTATTTTTTAAATAAAATCATGCAAGACTTCAGAAATAATACCAAAGAAAATATCCAAGCTTCAAAAGTTCCTTTCTAAATTAACTGACCGAAAGTATTGAGAGTGAAGTACAGAATTTTGATACTTTTACAGTCAAACCTCGATTTAACGACCCCTGCCTCAAGTTCGTTCCTACCTAGGGTCCGACACTTTTTTAAGCTGATTTTAAAAGCGCTTTGTCAGTTACCTTTACACAGTCTGACCGCAAATATCGCAAGGATTCAGATTTTGCCGATGGTTTTTCAAAAACCTGAAGTTTTGCGTTTAGATAAGCAAAACCTCGATTTAACCACCCTTTTGAAAATTAGAGAGTCGTTAAATCGAAATTTGACTGTATTGGCTTCTAGTTTCCAAATTCTAAAATATTTTGTGCTTGAGCGATATTTCTTTTATTTTCAGGCCACCTGTATAGAAAATTAGGCGATATTTCGCGAATCGAATAATGTGAATATTTTTAATTAGCAATACGTAAAGCATTGTAAGGTTTCGCTTGCCTCTTGAATAAGCTAACTTAATCCCCCATGCCTATTCTTTTCTCCTTTATTTCAACTGGCACTTAACTTAAAAGTAAGTCGAGAAAGTTGCCTTCCAAAACGGAAATCTGATTATTTGCATTTCCTTTCTTGTTCCTCTCTACCAAAAATTAGGCTGCGGGTAAAAAAGGGGTGGAAAAGAAAGTGAAAGGAAATTTCAATTTTCTTTGAAGGCTGTGTAGGCTCAAGAATAAAGCGAATGCGCACCATCTATGAATATTCATCATGCAACTGACAGACCGCGGAAGAGCCGGCCAATTTGTCAATTTTTTTGGCTTTTATAAATAATAATACTAATTAAACAAACATTTTCGTTTAGTGTAACCTGCCATATTTTCTGTATTTGTTTTAATCAAAATGCTTTAATTGAATTTTATTGATATTTTTGTATTATTTTTTTGTGTTTGCTTAAATTACAGTCTCATCATAAGTTCAATTATTATCACGGTATTTTCACTAATATTAGACCCTCTTCTCTTAAATATAAGCGATATCACACCAAAGCCCCTGTCTGTATCTCAGGGTTGAGTCAATGTTTTTCAAAGCTTTTTATAGAGTTTTCTTAAATGTCTTAAGCTCTACCAATTTCGATTTTTTTGATTTTGAATTTTCGGCACTTATTTATTCCGGGGAGGGGAAGCGCAATTTCACAATTTTTCGTAAATGATGTTTAAATATCTCTTAAGTTTTTCTCACATTCTAAAAACAATAAAAACAATGTTTTCAACCATTTTCTAACATAAAATTCAATTTTTTGAAAAAATAAATTTTTGACTGATATCTGATATTTTGCCTTGAGGGACCAAGGTAAATGAAGATTTCGGTCAAATTTGTAGCCAAAATATTTTTTTCAAAAATGGATTTTTTATTTGAAAAGGGTCAGAAACAAAGGTTTTATCGCGTTTCGAGCATAAAATTACAAAGTCGACGTTTTAACATGATTTGTAAAAAAATATGAAATTCGCCTCCCGGACTAAATAAGTTCCGAATTTTCACCCGAAAATCTCAGGAACGACCTAAAATATTTTCGTATTTTGGGAATCTAAGCCTTGGTAGGAACCCTGCGACTTTTACAGGGCGTTCAATAAAAACTGGACCATTTTTGATTTCGCGCCTTTTTGCATTTCGTATTAAGTTTCAACTAGGGTTGGTAAACGGGAAAATTCCCGGAAAAATCCCGATTTTTCTCGAGAAATTGAATTTTCCCGGGAATTTTCCCGGAAAATTAAATTTCCCCGTGAAAATACCAACTCTAGTTTCAACTAGTTTTTTTTTCGCTAATGATCGGATCAATATATTCTCTATGTGAATTAGATACCTTTTAGCGATTCTCAGCTATAACCAATTTAAATTATTGGCTTTAACTTCATTTTTTGGGGATTTCACCGCTCCGTGGAAGCCCTTGACAAATTTTTTTCAAAAATGATGCAGTTTTTACGGTACGGTAGGCCTATCAAAGGGGAGATGAGAGGGACATTCATATAGCCTAAACCACATGCTATAATCGAAGGTTCTAAGATACATATTTCTTACCCTAATTTTCACACCTTTTTACAAGTTTGGTATGAAATGATCTTCAGGCTGCAAGCTATGCAACGGCGCCATCCGCTGCTCCGGTTAAGCTGCAGGCCAAAAGATCACATGCAACCTGCTTTTGTCCCAAAATCCATCATTAAGTTGGTTTTATTGGAGTTTTCTGATTTTTTTCAATCACACATGTTTATCTACTAATGTGTAGCCAAGATTCTAGGCTTTTTCTGGACTATAATAGAAATAAAAAAATGACATTTAGTCAGAAAAAAATTTAAAAAAAATTCTATTACGTGCCAACCTGCCCTTCAGACGTACTCTTTTGTCGCTGAGTCAAACTTTTGCTAGCTACCCAGTTTTCTGAGGCAATTTCGGTGAACAAAAAATAGAATTCTGACTCTAAAAAGTTGCCATAACCTTTGAGAAGTTATTTTTGTAGAAAATATTGAAAAAATCAAACTTTTTGCGCTTTTAGAAGGGCCTTGCAAATATAGCTTTAATTTTTCTATCATTTTCGGTTTTTCGCTTAAAGCTTAAAATTTTGAACGCTAAGTTAAAATTACAATAATATATATTCATCAGGGGTGGAAATGAAATTTCTTGGAAAAAGTACATTTGGCCGAAAAAAGTACAATTTGGCCATTTAGTGGTCATTTTAAAGTGCCATCTTATCCGGTGCTTATTGCCATTTTGAAACAAAAAAATAATTTGGCGTAAAACTTCAAAAGTAAAAAAGATTGGGTTTCAAAAAAGTACGATTCCCATTCCTGATATACATACAAAAATATTGAAATGCCTTTTTTCAAAGACGTAAAATGACAAATCTTTAAAGAAATAACCTCCTAGCTTATATGCTTAACTTTTTGCCAGCCTAAGCCGATTATTAAAATCAAGTCTTTTGCTGCTTTTTTAAATTCAAAACTTATTTTTCGTGTAACCAAAAACTGTAGATATTTATGTCTTATTGTTACAGTGAATAATACTAGACGAAAAGAAAAAGGTGTGAGCAGTAGTAGTATCAACAACGAACAGGAAGCAGGCAAAAGAACAATCTGCTTCCGACAGTTTGCAAGAACAAAACAATATTTGTGGATTTATTTCCAGAAGAGCAGAGCACTCTCGCACATTTACACATCTGATTATATTCTTCACATCATTCCTGAGACAGCAGAAGAAAAGCAAAAATTATTTTTGTTTCGGTGAAGTACTTTTGTGAAAATATATTTGAAATAATATTTATTTATTTTATTGAAGTATTAGCTAGGTATGATAAAAAGTAAATAATTAGCTTAATATTTAGTATATTATGCCCTTCAAAGTTAGTATCTAGAGCTACAGTCGAGCTTCGATAACCCGGCACCCTTTTTTTATAGTAGGGTGCCGGTTATCGAAGTTTCGACGCTACTGTCATATAACAATCCTTGAATCCCACTGAAACAGCGGAATTGTAGGATTTTCAAAAACAATCTGCAGAATCGGAATCCCTACGATTGTCTGTTTTTCATTATCATACTATCAAAAAAAAACGGTAGAAGAAAAAAATTGAGCTAAAAAAAGTGTCGGACTCTAGGCGGGAACGAACCTGAGGGGGTGCCGGGTTATCGATGTTTGACTGTATATAATATAATGATATTGCCATGTAGAGTATGTTTGTGTGCAAGTATCTACTAGCTGAACCCACCGTGAGGAGAAAAAACTTTGACTTGAAATTGAATTCGTCTACTTAATGCATAAATTTTTCCACTAAATTTTCGAAATAACATTTTCTCAGTGTTTTTTTACCATTTTTTAGATTTTTTTAAATCAGCATTTAGCCCCACTATTCTAGTTTTGCCAAACTAGATCACCAAGTCTAACATTCGCCATTTTGTTTTTCAATATATGTTTTGAGAAAATATTTTGCCTTATTTGACAAATATAGAATCAAATTATATATTTTGGTTTAAATAATGATTTTTGTGATTAAAAAAGCACAAAAAGATAGCTATATTTTAGAAGTTTTGTCATGAAATCGTCATTATTATATTCACACTGGAATTTTGGCTAAGTCTTTACAATGAAGCCGAGATCTAGTGCCAGAAATCTAGCGCCTGGAATTAAAAAACAGTAGTCTATGTCACATTTTCTGTAAGAGCTTACCAAATGACGCAAAATACTTTTCGTGTGAATTTTTTTTACATTTAATTTTTACATTTAATCTTTTTCACAAATAATTATAAACATTTAAAAAGGGCAGCAGAGATTCCATAGTACAGATAAAAATATAGATTTTGTGCAAACCCTTGTAATTTTTTTGTATAAAAGAAAACTGTGATACAGATTGTGTCCAAAGTTCAGGACGACGAAAATGCGCTTTAGTCATTTTTGTCCTTCCTTTAAACAATGCAAATATGATGCATTATTAATTGTGTTTAGACATTTTCTTTTTCGCTAGGATGTTGGCATTTCGCTTTTATTTCTGCTTTAGCACTACTGCTGATAGCGCTTGAGCAGTAGTGCTGCTCATACAAAACGAGAGTTTTTTCTTCAAACAATCAAGTTAATTGTCAAATATCGTTAACCAGTCATTATTAACGATAGTTAAGGACCATGGTTTTTGCGCGCAGCGGTCCTCCCCCACAAATTCAATTTTTTTTCCTAATCATTGGACTTCTGTACTGATTTTTCATCTTGGTTTCTAACAAACCACGGCCTAGAATTCAATTTTAGGTGTAGTTTTGTTAGAAACCAAGTTTAAAAATCCGTACAGAAGTTTAATGACTAGGAAATTTGTTTGAATTGGCGGTGGACAACCGCTGTTCGCAAAAAATGGTCTTTTATCAAGTCATTATTGTTGTGTGAGTTAGTGGATGGGTGTTCAAGTGAGGTTCATTGACGCGTGCAATTGTGCAATTGACAAGTCCTTATTTTGATTTATCGTGGATTAATGGCTGCGCACTGTAATAACTTCCTTCCTTTTTTGGAAAGTGGTCCCTTTTTCTATTTGTAAGATCTTTTGACCATTCATTTGTAATTTACGCTTACATGTAGTTTTTTTTGTCAATAAATTTTTTGGTTATTGCAACCATTGATGTTATTGTGCTTTACATTAGCCAGCCTAGTCTATTTTCGTTAATAATTTTTTACATACAGTCACAAACTCGTTTTTTGAAATCGTTGTTTTAAATATCACTGGTTTTTGTGTTTAAGGTATGACTTCTCATTTTTTAGTGTTAATATGGCGATTCCATATTTTCTACAACCAATATTACAGAAAGATCAGCATATTTTTGGATTTTTTATTTTTGTGCTAATCCTAAAATTGAATGAGTGCCATTTGCCAGACCCTCCAGTCTTTTCTACTGTTCAACACTATCCCAGTATTTGTTATTTACCTCCAGGTATTTTTTCATTTTAGATTTTATTACAGGTGTTCAAAAGTCCTTTGTGGCGCTAACAAAATAACATATAAAAATGTACGATTAGTTTCGAAAATTCTGCAATCGCTATCTTGTGGAGCATAGTATAGTCGGCTCGGAATATTTGGACCGGAACCGCAACCGGAATTTCGCTTTTGCCAAAAACAAAACCCGAGCCGAAAAAAATTTTTTGAAAAAAATGGCTGCCGCTTTACATGCAGGATTGGCAAGCGCCGACGAAGCACCGGCTTAGTTGTGCTAAGCGCCGGAGCTTATTTATGAAGCGTCGGAGCTTATGGATAAGCGCCAGCGCTTAGAGGCGCTAAGCGCCGGCGTTTATTTTGCCGGCGCTTAAGCTTAAGTAAGAGCCGGCGCTTAGCCCAGCGCTTATAAGCGCCGGCGCTTAGGTCCAATCCTGTTTATATGATGTTTTGTTTATTTTGATATTTAACAGAAAAAAATTCGTTCAAAACTTGAAAATACGTGTTCAAAATCAGCCGAGCAAGAGAAAAATCATGATAAATTGGGCTCGGAATTGCTACCGTATTTAAAGTATAGAAGGCTAGTCTCTAATAGAAGGCCACCCTTAGGGCCAAACTGGGGAAGGGGGGGGGTGTTAAACCACATTTTATT